>CM032659.1:21371475-21382534 GCA_019095985.1 Streblospio benedicti
CATTTTTTGGGCCCCCAGCAAATTTGGGGGTTTTTTTTTATTTTTTCTGTTGGGGAAAAAAAAAGAAAAACCCAACACTAAAAAGTAACGGGGGTGACAAAAAGGGGCTTTTTAAATTTGGAATGGGCCCCCTTAAAGGGTAAATTTTGGTTTTGGGGTTAGCCCTTTAGGTTCAATTTTGGTATAATTCCAAAATTTGGGTTATTTTTACATTTTTAAACAAAAAAATTTGGGCAAAATTTTTAAAAAACACTTTTTTGCTAACCGAATCAGTTTGGGGAAAAAAAAAAATAATTTTTTTAAAAGGGCCTTTTTTGGCCTAGAATAATTTTACACGGGGTTGATTTTTTTTTTTGGTTTATTCCTAAACTACTTTAATTTTAAAGAAAAAACTCCCCCAAAAAAAGTGTTATTTGGCCCGAAAGGGGCGTGAAAATGATGGCCCTTTTGCCTAATTTTTAACCTTAACTTTAAAGATAATTTTAAAAAAATTTTCCAAAAAAATTGGAAAAATGTTTTAACATTTTGAAAAATGAAGAAATAAAAAAGGTTTTTTTCCCAAAAAACATTTCCCTTTGGCTGAAAAATCCTAAAATAAAATTGGGGGAAAAAAACCCCTTTTTTTAAATTTTTTCTAAAAAGTGGCGGGGTTGGTTTTTTAAGAATGAATTTTTTGTATCCAATTTTCCATTATTTTATTTAAATTTTTTAAATTGGGCATTGGTTTTTTTGAAGGCCATTAAAATAAAAGTGTTTTTTCCGGGGTTTCGGGGGAAAAGGCCATTTTAAAACTTAATTTTCCCCATATTTTTGTCCTAAATTTTAAATGAAATATTGGAAAAAAAATAAATTTTGGGGGCCCAAACATAAAAGTTGCGGGGAACTGGTTATTTTTGAAAAATTTAAATTACTTTTTTTCCCTTTTTAGGCCTTATTTTGGTTAGCATGTCCAGTAAGTGGTTATTTTGTCACATTAAGTTATTTTCAAACACAATGTGTTACTTTTTCATGAAAACACTCTTTATTACAAAATTATCATTTTTTATCCGGGGCCATTTTTTATGGCCATCCAGTAACATAACTATAGCAGCTGGGTTGATTTTTTCATGTTTCTGTCTGTTGTCAGTGTCCATGCACTACATAATCAAGAAAAAAACATCCTACATCAATCAAAAAAGTGAATCCTATGATGTGACGAAAATGGGCGTGTGAATCCGGACCCCTGTGTAAAAGACCTCGAATGGATCTTTGCTTAGACTTCTAAGAGGAGGTCAATATTAGGTATATTCCACCCCAAAATTGTATGTTTATACAGTGTGTAACAATAGAGAAATAGGCTAAAGGATATTTACAAACAACACTTTACCTTTGCTGCCAAAGTGGCCTAGAAAGTCTGGTTGGGAGAAAAAAAAAACACTCAAATAATATTTTTTTCAAAAAAAGGGGCTGCTGCTGTTGGGACTAGAATAATTTTGTATCTTTTTCTGGTGTTTTTTATTTAAAGTTTATATACTAAACTAGCATTAATATTTAAATTTTTGGGGGAAGCTTTAAACCCCCAAAATTGGATTTCCGGCGTTCAAGCATAAACATGTTATAGAACTTTTGCATATTTTGTAAGCCTATAACTTTTAAATGCATGAAAAATAAAAAGAAATAAAAATTCGAGTGGCAAAAATGAATTGGACATTTTGCAGACATCATAAGTATATATTTAAGAAAAATATAATATTCATCATTTCCCTCATTAGGTCTCAGACCACCAAATCAAAAAAAAAATAGAAAAAAAAATTCGGTCAAAACCGCCGGTGCTGTTCAAAGTTGATATAATAAAAAAGAAAGGGGGGTTTCCCGATTTTTACTGATTATAGATATGGGAAAAAAAATTAAAATCATCCCCAATGGGTTGTCAAAAGTTATTTTATTTAAATATTTTGAATGTTATACATGGTCAGTTATAAGAGGGCCCATGTATCAAATAAATAGTAGACCACAGGATTTAAAGGGGGTAGGTCTCATCAGGGTGCCAGAGCCTGGGAAGGTGGTTTGCCATATGAATTTTTTTCCTCAGCAACTGGGAAAAAATACTCTGTTGAAGAAAAAAAAGATTTCCAACACTCAAAGCTAAGCAGGGTAGAGGGGGCTGGTTATTATTGTGAAAATCTTCAATTGAGCATTTGTTTAGTGGTCTGAGCCTTATAGGGCCCTTTTATATTAAAAGACATGTCCAGTAAATTATTTTTTTACATTAAGTTATTTTCAAACACAAAAATATTTTCTAAAAAACCCTTTTTTTATTGGGAAACAGTGTTGGCTTTTTTTACAAAATTTATCATTTTTTTTTCCGGGGAATGGCCATCCAGTTTAAATATACAGCTGGGTTGATTTTTTATGTTTCTGTCTTTTTCAGTGTCCAACACTACATAATCCAAGAAAAAAAAATCCTACATCAATCAAAAATGAATCTTGATGTGGCCAAAACTGACAAAGAACCGGGCCCCTTTTAAAAGACCCCGAAATCTTTGTAGACTTCTAAGGGGTAAATTGGTATATTCCACCCCCAAAAATTTTATGTTTATACAGTGTGTAACAATGAAAAATAGGCTAAAAGGGTATTTACAAACAACACTTTACCTTTGCTGCAAAGGCCTAGAAATACAGTTTGGGAGAAAAAAAAACTCAAATAAAATTTTTTTAAAAAGGCTGCTGTTGGACTAGAATGAATTTTGTATCATTTTCTGGTGATTTTATTTAAAGTTTATATACTAAACTAGCATTAATGTTAATTTTGAAGCATTAAACTACCCAAAGTGTGATTTCAGTTCAAACGTAGACATGTTATAAGAACTTATTGCATATTTTGTAAGCCTATAGCTTTTCCAAATACATGAATATGCAAAAGAAATCAAATTCTGAGTGGCATAACATGAATTGGACATGTTGCAGACATCATAGGAAGTATATATTTAGAGAAAAATATAATATTGCATCATTTCCCTCATTAGGCCTTCATATATGGTATGACAGGTCCAGTAAATTGGTTATTTTGTCACATTTAAGTTATTTTCAAACTTACAATGTGTGCTATTTTTCCTTGAAAAACACTCTTTTTTCATTGCGAATCAGTGTTGGCTTTTTTGTACAAAATTAATTTTTTTTTATCCGGGGCCATTTTATGGCCATCCAGTAACATAACTATAGCAGCTGGGTTGATTTTTTCATGTTTCTGTCTGTTGTCAGATCGTATTTGACATAATTTATGATATGGCGCCCTGAGTTGTCAAGCAACATAATTATGGCGTTCTCCTTTCCTGCTGATGCCAATAAAGAGTTACCGGGTAGCTGTGCTGTGTACATATATATGCTACAATGAAGTAATACTCACTTATTGATGCATTTGTAACATATGTTTTATCCGTGGACTTATTTTAGTGTTAGTTTATTTTGATAATACTGATAGATTTTGATTGTAAATTTAAGGTAAAAATAAACTTATTCTTTTGCTATTTGTCCAGGACAGTTGTCAATTGCAGTTTGCGTTGTGGACAACATGCGGTGTTTTTAATCAGGCTCATTTTGTTTGGATGTTTCGCTATGGTGTACAATACACTGTACATTTATTACGAAATCAAACGATATATGTTTTAAGGGACGGTGCAATATTTACCAGGAAGGGGAACCGGTACAATGGTAGGGGGACAGGTACTTTTTTCAAGGTGCAAAGTAGGGGGACCGGATGATTTTTCATTCTCGTTGGGCATGGGCAGTGGGACAAGTACTTTTTTCAGCTGCTGAAATCCCACCTCGATGTAAGCGAGTTGGTACAAATCAATCATGCGAATATTCATTGGAGGGGACGCGGACTTTTTTATGAATAGAGGTCATGGGACATCAGGGTTTTTTTCATCACATCAGCAGGGGACAAGACATTTTTTCAGACAAGTTTTTTCGATACGCACCGGTCCCCCCGCCTGTTAAATATTGCACTGTCCCTAAACACACTGTATTGTCAAGGACAATATATTTTGACCTCTAATGTAATCAATGATAACATATGACAGAATTGATCATACCATTTATTTAGCATGCAATCGAGCAAAAATACTGACGACTTTGTCTTATCATGAATAGTATTTTTTACTTATTTATTATTACTTGTATTTTATAAAGTTCAGCATCTCTACTTCCTGCTGGATGCTGCCAATGTTCCACCAACACATAAATACTACCCTATACCAAAGTGTTATCGCACGTTGTACTGGCGAGTGTTTGTTTAAATTTAATTCAATTCATTTAGCGCAGCAAGAGTAGATCAAGCGATTGTCACCCGGATTTGTTGGTAGATCTGTAAGTATACATTTAGTACTGATATTTAGCTTTTAAGCACGGGACCTTGAGACTTCATTGTGAAAATAATTTCCATTCAAAATTTATGAAAAGAATTCACATGTATGATAAATATACGTTGCATCTCATTGGAAGACTAATATGATTCTCTGTCCGTATGGAAATATGTATGTTTATCAACACACATCAAACAATACATATACTCTATAGAGATTCCGTGTATCAGTACACAAAATCAGTGAAAATACTAATCATAAATCTAACCTGGTCAAAGGTCTTGATGATTTGGTATGTTGTATATAATATCGTAACATTTACGAATGCTAGAAATAAAATAGGCTTCCCTTTTATACGATAACCGTGAGTTTTGGTCCACTATGTGCGCCATCCATACAGTATTGTTGAACACAATGCAACAGGAACGTCTGAGCACCGTGGCAGACCGTAGCTGGCTTTGTGCACTTGGTAATTAAGAATACATTATGAATCGTTACCTGTGTTTTTTATATCCGACTCTGATATACAGCGTGGTATTTGCAAATGATTGGACATGCCCACGCTTTAATGTGCATGATATAATTAGTTTTTCCTCCTTGTTTTGATTTATGTTGTTATACTCAGCACCTTGATATCTTCCAAAGCAGGTCAAATTTTTGCACGCTTTGCGCGAAACTCCAACTCCACATAATTTGATAAGAAGTCTGTATCTGTAGATTCGTGGGAAAGAAGAATAGAACTCTATCGTATACGTATTTGCTTCATTGATCTTTACAGAGACGATATTTAAATGAAGCTCGGTAACTAGAAAAAATCCTAGTCAGTGAAAAATAAATTGGACTAGAAAAGTCATTGAATTTTAATGTGCAAACGTGGAAACCCCGATCTGTCTATTAATGAATACAAATCAATTCAACTCAATTCACACGAATCAGAGGGAGGGGCTAGATTGGGCTGGGCAAGCCGACGTGATAGAGTATGTGTAATGTAGTATCAGTCCGCTGTGGTCATTGAATTGTATAGTAAGAGTCTATGTACTTGCACATGAGAAGTGACAAAACGGCTTTTGAAACATGTCAGAATTCCCCTGCAAGATATTGTCCGGAATAACGCTAATGTTTTGTAGATCGTCATAATGTCCTCAGACATTACGGAAGTAACATGTCGACTGGCGACACCAGCCGACTACGAGGGCGTTATGAACATCAACCGCAACGTGTACGCTGGCTACGATTACATGCCTGTCATGTACCAGCGTTACATTGCGGACCCCCAGAGAGTGCTAGCTGTCGCTCTCAGGAACGGGAGTATCGTAAGTAGGCTTCAATCAGTGGCATGGCAAGATTTAGAATGGCAGGAAAAGGATACAGACGCTACGTTGATTGGGGGGGGCAAGAGAGAGGTGTTCAGGTAGTGAGTTCCATGAGATCCTATAGAAGGCTAGTATCTGGGTCAATGGTATGCACCCAAGCTATTAAAATGTGGAATATTGTCATACAGTGTACATCTCTGTAAAGGATGAAACTAAATTGACTGGGTGGTTTTTAAGCATTTGTTCGACCCAATCTTTGTACCAGCCTATAGGACCAACGGGTCGTGGTCAGGCTGGAAAAAACACGTAAACATCGAGTTCATAACATTATAGTCTTGTGAGAACCATTTGAACTTTAAATTGTATAATCCTGGGATGTTACTCTAGCTTTGAATTCCGACCTGGGAGATTTTATCTTATTTTATTTGTCTGCAAATAAGTACTCGAAAGTAGAAAGGGGAAGTATAAGAAGTGACACAAGCTAACGTATGTGGATTTGACCAAAGAATAATAATGACTACAATGAGTAAATTTAAATTTCTTCTTTCTCCAGGTTGGCTTTGAGATGCTGTTCGTGGTGGACGATAACCGGACCATAGTTCACCAAGCTGGGAGGGTGAAACCGGAATTGAACGGCCAAGGCATCAACAGTCAAATAAAGTAAGTTAACTCCACTAACACAACCTATATTGCGTCTATATCGTAGGTCAAAAAGGAAAGTTTGTTGACGAACCGGGTAAGTTTGGGGTAAAATAAAAAGATTGCAAATTGATCATTTTAATTTCTTCGAGAGTGACATACGAGACAAGTCAGTTAACATGTGACATACGAGGCAAGTCAGTTAACATGTCATGAAATGATAGCAATTAACTGTGACATTTGTTTCATGGTCATACTTAATAATCTAACATTACTACGGTTTATAGTGTGCAGAAAAATACTGTGTACACAATAGATCACACTATGATCATTAATTCTTTTCTGTATCCTATCAATCACAGCTCATTTCTCGAGAGGGTTATTCAAGAAAGACTTCCCCACTTTGAGAAGCGAATTTGGACAACAATTAACCGCGCCGCCACTGAAAAAATGCTGAAGAAAAACCCGGGTATTTTAAAGATAGCAGCAGTTAGGGTTAGTCCAGCTGTTTTATTGCTTGGCAACTAAAGCTAATGACTTGGCAACTGATGTGGAGAATAATTTTGTGGTGAATCGATTTGCTATAGGTTGAACATGGTTACTCATTATTAGTAAACATCTGGGGTTTGTTTGAACACTTTCTCAAGAACAAAATTTTACAACAACAAAAACGAGTTATGCAACTTAGCCCAAGATGTACTAACCAAGAAAAGCGATTTCTTGCCTTGAGGTTTAAATACAAACACATTTGTGTGTTTTAACATTCTGAATTAGTGCCAACGATTCCTGCTGTGACAATAAGATAGAGTGTCGCATGTTCTGTTTCAGCCTCGACTGAGCTGTGACTTTGAGGCCGGCAGCCTGAATCAGCTGGTGAGAGGAGATGCGTTCAAAGCGGTGTGCGACAAGTATGACGTCACCGAGGTCAGAAGACTGGGGCCTACTGAGGCTGAGAGTTTACTGCAGGTACAGCTGTGGCATATTTGTTAAATACATGGTACCAAGAGAAGGACAGTTCATACCAGATGGTACACAAATGCACGCTGCTAGATCGTAGGATTGGGACTCGTAAAAACATGTACAAAATCGATCCACTTTATCTACACAAGCTGATCTACTCAAAGCTGCATTAGATTAAACTGACACAGATTTCAAGCATCTAAATGCCCATTACATACATGTATGTGTATATACCGTTACTGCTTGATACATTTCATTAACTATGACTATTTCAGACCCAACATGTGTGCTCCATGTCTCCGGATGGGTACTGGATCTTGGGTTTCGAGCCTATGTCAGCATTGGCCTGTAACGCTGGCATCATCGCACGCAGCCTGTGTGCAGCGGTGTTTGTGTCACAAGATCCAAGCTCTGGTACGTCTTTGGTTTAAATGGATTGGTGCTTTTATTTGAAACAGTTTTAGTAAGTGTCTGGTCTGGTCTATTCTAGTGTTCTAGTGTTGTGATGGTTCTTATCAGCGTGTCTCACCTTTTCATTCTACCACCTGCATGTATATTAGTTCATTTTGTTGGCGTATTGTTGATTAAATGTGTGAAACATAACATTACACGTGAATATCAAACGTGTCTCTACTAGCTTGTATTTGTTCGATGATTTTGTATATCATAGATTCCAATCTCCACATTGTCATGTACTCTAGTCTCGTCTCAGCAAAACAATGCTAACATTTAACATTATATTGATACATGTACAGATGAGTGGGGCTAACTTTTATCGTGTCCCTGGATGTGTACGCCCGAATATTAAAGTGGGTAGGACGGAGGCTGAAAAACGCACTTTTATTTTTATATTTCATTTTATTTTATTATCTATTTTCAAGGGGTGGGACGGGATTAAAAATCTTAAACGGGTAGAACACTTTAGTATATTCACCGTCTGACATTCTGAAATTTACAAATTCATTCGGGGAGGTGCTGAAAATCATACCATACGGTTTTCATTATTACACATAAGGTGCTCTGAGATCCAAACTAATTACATGTATATAATAATAATTACATGTAATATAATAATTACATGTAATATAATAAGTGTGCACACGCACACTCACCCTTACACCAATCTCTGATTTATTTTCGTAAATTTGCATGGTAGGTGAACCAACGGCGATCAGCTTTGGTTCTGCAGTTCGAATACCCATTGGTTTGAAACACCGCATGGACTTTTATGTACACCCCAGATATGTGAGACAAAGTTCAAGGTATGTTAGGGTGTTTCAGGGGCTATGGGTAACGTAACAGTTCGACATTGAAAGTTTGGTATGACTAACGAGCACGGTAATCGCAGTAATGAAGGCTTCTGGAGAATTCTGTATATTCAAACTGCCTAAAATGGACTACATACCAGCACGTACTAGTATGGCCCAAAGGCTACTTAACCTATAATGTACAAATAGAAATAGAAATCTTGATGTAGAATGTTACCTGCTCAAGATATACTTTTACTTTGCAGACTGTACATCGCTCACTTTATGAAACATCTCATGTATGTAAACCAGTTCTGTAAAACGTATATCTCGATGAGTGGTAAGTTACTTAATACTTAGATTGAATGTTATCTACTCATTATTGTACTACAAATAACACCTATGCAATAGGGGACCCAGATCAGAGGTAGAAAAATACATGTCTGTGTCGTGATAATAGGTCATTATACAGTGGAGGTGAGAGCTCAGACAATATCTCACTGACTGTGTTTGGCAGAACGAGTGAGCGCAGTGAATTAGTTCTGTTAAAGTCCACACTAGATGATATATTGTCTAATCTATCACTCCCCGCCCGTATAATTACCTTTTACCCTTACGTTTATTTATTCTATGTTCTAAACGTTGGATTGTAAGATATCCTTTTTCCCCGCTCCCCCTCTCAGCCAATCAGAGTCGAGCACTTTCATAAAACTTAGGAGAATATCCCATGCCATGCCACACTACCAAACTACATGCCAATCGATTTTAGCTGGCTACCGCTAGCATTATGATATTTAGATCTTCTTCGCTCATTGTATTGTTTTGATCATTATTATCGAAAAATGGATATTCCTATGCGGTTCCATAGTAAATTTATGTTACTTAGCTACTCTGCACATTAATATTGTCCAATATCAAGATGTCAACCGTGGAAGATAAAAGATTTCCCACTGCTGATTCATTCATGAATTTGCATGTAAGTGGGAGAATAAATTTATTAAGGATAGTGAAAATCGTGATTTCTGGACAGACTGTAGCTGTATTGGCGGCCATGTAAAGTGGTTTACTCAAAACTGTGTAAATTTCATATATTGTAATACAAGATTTTGTAGAAATGGCCATTGCATAGGAATGATTTTACAGATTTGATATTGTGTCTATGTACTTAAAATGACAAATAAAGAACACCTATTTTAAGAATTTCAAATGATTTGTTATAGCTAAACAAGGAACTATATTAACTATGAAATAAATATTGAGAAAGTAGCCTTCACATAAACAAATTAATTCACATTTTAGTTTTTCAATACATTTAATCAAGCATATTTGAGCAAAAGTATTGATTGATTATCGGTTTAAAAATTCTACTTTACACAATGGCATTGTCAAACCAAATAATGATAATCTGCTAATAACCGCTAAAACCGGCCGGCAAATATTTAAAATACCTCATTTTAATAAGTGAATTTTACGTTTGTCCCATGCTAGTTTGATTTACTTGGCAACCTTATTAAAACAGTCACAGGATATAAGAAAAATAAATTTTGTTTCTTCACAGAGATCATTGAAATTTATATATTACTACCATGTACTACCATTATATAAATCTTGTAATATTGTAGGCCTCTTCAGTGACACTTTTGACAGTTTGAAGCACATGACGTAACAGTTCAAACAGCTCCACCTGTCCAAGCCAGCAGCCGCAGATACCGGAGCGCCACAGTTTACTTCTGCAGTACAGTGGCGTGGGGAATCCAGTATTCAATGCCAAAGCCAAGCTATAGCATCCAAAGTGGCTGATCCACGGTTGCAGGGTGGGGCGCCTTCACTAAGAATTGTACTCCCAAACATTTTGAGTGATTTGTTTATATTATTTTGATAAACTGCTTGTTCTGTGATATAAAGGAAACCCAACACTTAAATGGGTTCCACGTGGATAATAAATGTCAATAATGAACACACTTGTTAGACTGTAAAATGTAACCCGCTGTAATTTGTCGCCGGTCCAAATTTACGTTAAAGTAAATTGAATTGTGATCAGGTCCTGCAAAATAGTCACGTTTAGTTACGTTTACACAGTTATGCAATCTTTTACAAGCTGAGGGTTGATAATGGTTATGCGAACGTGATCGCAAAGCGGCCGTTAACTTATCTCGCAACGCAAAATTTAGTGACTGCATGCTGGCTTTATTTGAATTAATGAGTGACAAGAACTAAATTTCATTCTGTAACCAGATAGGTACATGGAAACAGCAAGGACATCTTGCTTGGAGGTAATGAAGTAATTCAATGTGTATGCAGGCAGGCTCTATTCACCAAACTTCTGAACCTCAGAACCAGTGGTTCGGCTGATACGAGGGATCGTGCTTTTAGGGCTGACCGGTGCTGATTCGTGTGTAGGAGCAGACTATGTGGGTTGAAATGTGCATTAACTCAAATCATAACTGTAGTTATATATGTTGCGTCTAGTTATATTTTGCGGTCTAACAGTATGTATAGGATGCACAATTTTTGGTGTGATTTTTCCAAGCACCCAATGGAAAAAAAAGCCCCTTAG
>CM032659.1:21382634-21395134 GCA_019095985.1 Streblospio benedicti
TGAGAGGCTGATAATGGTTATGGTTGCGAACGTGATCGCAAAGTGGCCGCTAACTACTCGCAACGCAAATTTAGTGACTGCATGCTGGCTTTATTTGAATTAATGAGTGACAAGAACTAAATTTCATTCTGTAACCAGATAGGTACATGGAAACAGCAAGCACATCTTGCTTGGAGGTAATGAAGTAATTCAATGTGTATGCAGGCAGGCTCTATTCACCAAACTCTTGGACCTCAGAACCAGTGGTTCGGCTGATACGAGGGATCGTGCTTTTAGGGCTGACCATGCTGATTCGTGTGTAGGAGCAGACTATGTGGTTGAAATGTGCATTATATGTTGCGTCTAGTCATATTTTGCGGTCTAACAGTATGTAGGATGCACAATTTTGGTGTGGATTTTTCCATACGCAGGGCTCCATGGAAACAAAATGACAACTTTTAGTGACCATTATATAAAATATACAAGGCTGTAATACGAATATTCAACAACTACTTTTTACTATTTTTAAAACAATTAAATTGTACACGAAAGTCCCTGAGGGGTCAGAAAGGTTGGGGGTCATGCATTCTTCAAATCGTCGGGCATAGGTTAATGCATGTGAAAAACCAGTAGTTCCTGTACCAATTTAAAGCTGATGATGGGTAAAGCTGGTACTGGGAATAACAAAATATTTCTAGCTGGGCTTACTCAACACTTACATGTATTTGATTAATACCCATACCTTTCCAAGTTTTGCTTATGGAAATTTCCAGTCATTTCTGTCACCAGAAGTTTAATTCGAATAAATAAATGTCATTTATACTGAAGAAAAAAAGAACATCTTAGACGGGTCTATATATGGTAAATCAAATCAGTCAAATCAAATGTAAACATAAATTAATTTACAAGGATTTGATAGTGCATCACATGATCCACTTTTCATCTTCTTCACAATATTACATTTTTTCCCTCGCTCGGAAAGTAAACGATTGTGCAGTCAATTACTACTAGAAACAAGGTGCTAATAAAAGTGTATTTTGTATTCAGTAAGGCTTACACCGAAGACATCTGCATCTTTGCACAGTGGGTATTGAAGGGCAAACACCTACCTACTAACTACCTACCTACTTATCTACTTAGGTGCTGGACATAAGGGGGTAATATAAGGCACACCGTTGTGATTAACAGAGATGTGAAGCTTCAGCGAAAGCAAGTTGTTCATTCAAGTGCACGGGGAAGCTTCTCCATGGGGCCGAGGCACATAGTTGCTTACTTACTTACTTACTTACTTACTTACTTACTTACTTACTTACTTACTTACTTACTTACTTACTTACTTACAGAAGCATATACTAGCAAGATCACATTATGAGACTAGGGCAAAGCTTATATTGAAGATAGTCGTCGGTTGACAGAGCAATGCACTATATAGGTAGTTATGTCATTCAACATTACAGCAACAATGCACGCATACTGGGTGTAAAAAGCCCTCCGACGAAAAAGACGATATATAGGCTTATGTTCTATGTCATACCATACGGTGGACTCGAGTGGAGCTTGATGTAATTAGCGTCAGTCTTTAATGCACTCCTCGCTGCACCTTGATATTACATTTGCGTCTATTACAGGGCTTACATCGTGAAGATTTCATGTTCTATTTGGAGTCTGCTGAAGTCCCTATCTAAAAGACGCGAATGTTGAGCCCGACACATCACAAAACATTGAGACATGAGAAATACACTGCTAAAATATTATTCATGTGATAGTGCACCAAAATAAATGTATATCGGGACACAATGTGGCAATTACTAGCTGGTAAAATGCCGACTGCATATTGGGTTAAATGTCGAGAATGCACAAGAACTAATAGGAAAAATAAGCAGAAGTGTCTGGGACATGCATTGCAGTAGCATAATCTATTTATTTTATTTCCGTGTAATGGCTGTACAATTTGGCTTGTTCCCAAACTTAAGCTTGCATGCTGATCTGAGTGTTTAAAGATACACATTATGGGCAAAACACGGATCATTTTAAATCAGAACAGAGCACATGTATAAGGTTAAAAAGGTACTTAAGTTTTGTTAAAAACAATTTTTTGCATCATCGATGCTTAATCAAGTGAAGAAAGCATCAACGATGCGAAAATTCGTGTTTTAATAAAACTTAATATCAACACCCTTTTAACATTATAGTCTGCTATGTTTTAATATGATATCGTACCAGCAGCTCCCAGAACTTTTTAAACCCTCACATTATACATAGTTATGGAGTGGTTCGTATAGATCCCTATGTAATAAGCACGAACTTTATCTTGAGTTATCCATGAACAAAGGAATACGCAGATCAGCGAAGGAGTGTGGAGACGGAGTTCGATTTTTCATAGCAGAGGAAAACATTGAACTGGTTCTTATAACACAGCCGTCCACTTTTTGACAAGAAAACCTTTCGTATTCATTTTTATTTAATATATGCAACTACACCAGCATGGAACAACCTCCCGGCTGACGTCGCGGAAAGTACCACCATCGAAATGTTTAAATCCAGACTTAAGGACTACCAGGCCTAATCACGCTGACAAAACTCCATTGGCGTGATACTCATTTAGAGGTGTGCCAATTACATAAGAAGAAGGAGAAGAAAGAAGAAGAAGAAGAAGAAGAAGTATACTTTAACGTTAATTAACTGTAATTCTTGTGGTATTTCTAGGTATGTATATAACGTGTGTAAAACGATTCTTATGAAAGGAAATGCTTTTGGGTGCATGTGTTCTACATCGCCCTTTTATTATATGCTTCAGAACGGTTTATTGCGTACCTTAAGCTGAAACGTTAGCATTTAATCATTGGCATTAGCACCAGACAAAGGCAATGGTCGTATGCATACAAGAACTGGAACAAAATTAGTGGATGGAGTAGCAAGAAAAAAGAAACTCACATTTCCAAATAGAATTTCCGTTTACTCTAATCGCTTCGTTCCTTGGCCACTTTTTTGAGTGCGCATTTGGTGCTGTTCTTCCGGGTACGATATTTTTATTTGCCATCTTTGACTATAACTTACTAGAACATTAGAAGCTGTCATGCTAACGATGTAAATTACACACTTAAAACGGGATTGGATTGTATGATGTTATGCTTCTTTTGATATGGTATTATGACATGTTTATGTTTTAACTTTCCATATTTTGTTATACAGTTTTCATGCACGTTACTGTCTGGGCCAGAGAAAACTTTGGTACCATCGGAGAGGGCAAATGATTTCATATACCATCGGAATGATCCAAATCTCAGTTTTACAACGTTATATAAGAGCATTCTATAACTCACAGTTTAACCTGAGTAAAAATCCACTCAAAGCTAATCAGTAAGAATTCCAGTCGTTTTGGATACCAGTGTTACATAAATTAACAGTGCTTCCCAATGCTTGCGGATACATTTTCAAGCTTCTCGCGCTCACATTTTTTTCATCAATCATCTCTCTACCTTATTATATATAGCTGAAGACTTGTTTAACAACACTAAGCTTGTATTGCAACGCCCGATACGATTGTTATATTAGGGATAATGTAATAGACACACTGCAATAAAAACTATATCATGGTGGTCTTCACATGGCCTAGCCGGTGCTATAAAGGAACGATATACCAACACTGAACGAAAAATAACACACATTAGGATACCTATTTTATTGCCATATTCATAAAACTGTCTGAAAAAAAGCTTTATCCATATATATATAAAGCCTATCCAGAGCTGTACAGCAATGCTTTATGCATACTTACAGAACGGAATACAAATCAAAAGAAGTGTTTAATCTACGCTTGATATACACTTGATACTTTGCATAAGAATAAATACTTATTCATAGAATAATGTGTTCGATTTCAGTCATTACTCCCTAACCCCACCCCACTCCAACCACCACACACAGACACAAATGCAAATGTACACAGATGTTTTTCAACAACCATTCAGAAAATATATGAAGAAGGCGCTGTAAGACGTAACATATAACAAGATAACCAGTCGGAAATTGTGACCGGTAATAATTTACGATACCGTAAATTGGGAGCTGATCCCCCAAAATGGTCTAGCTGCCGTAAAATGTAAACACCGTAAATTGTGATCGATTAGACAATGCATTGGACGCCTCGCATCTGCTCAAAAGCCATCACATCCCTTTTTTCGACGAACTCTCTATTTCCATCATAGCCTGACCCCAGTCCCGTCAAGTTGGCCCTTTGGTGGGGTCATGTGCCTACCCTACGAAGGTTGATACAGAGACGCAAACTCGAAGCCCATCCATCTCGGTCACTTGTCAACACATCTACACGACGAAGTATGAGACATGTAAAAACATCGACTCTTCAAGCGCCTTCTATTAGTGACATTGCAATTTCCTTGCGCCAGAGAATAAGACGTGTCAGATTGCTGGGCGTGATGACAATGCTGTGGTTACATTTTACGTCAGCTAGACATTTTTTGATGCCGTAAATCATGCGTCTGATATAGTGCGTGCTAAATCGTAAAGTATGGCCAACGTTTAATTGTGACCGGTTTTAATTTACGGCCTCTAAAAATGGTCTAGCTGCCGCACAATGTGACCACCTTAAATTGTAATCACGCTCATAAATCTTACATGCCTTAAGCGAGGGGCACATTCCACCGCAAGGTGGGTCTACAGCCAGTCTACTGCCAAAAACGCTTAGAAAACGTGATGATCCGTGAGTGTACAGTGCGGCCACCGTACGTTTTTTCAAGGCCGTACGGTGGTCGTAGAAGTTTGGCTTGCAAACTTCTTCTACGACCACCCTACGTCATGGTCTGACCGTAAGGAGGCAGTGCGGTGACCTTACGTTAAACGCAGATGATTTACCCGCACGTTGTCGGCACGGACACAGTACTGGGGCCGTGCATTCCCTGTACATTGAACGTGCGGATCCCGTACTTTTGTAATCACACGGTGCGTAGGACGTAAGTTATACGCGAGTACATCGCACGTTCTATGCAAGTTGAGGGCATGGCGACCTCAATAAAAAACACTCCCTGTGCCGACGCACTCACGGAGCCCGTGCTGATGTGCCCAAAACTGTACTTTTACTTTTGTCCATGCGTGCGGAAAACGTCGTAGACGCCGCAGACCTTAACGCGCCTTACGGGGACCACCGCCGCAAGGTGGAATGTGCCCCTCGCTTTACTCTCTGGCATGGGGCAATGGTACTGTCACTAATAGCAAAGAGCTTGATGAGTATATGCATTTTCATGTATCATACTTATAAATACGTTGAGAGTGACAAAGAATGAAGGGGTTCAATTTTGCGTCTTTATTGACCACTTCCACTCGTCGGGTCGGCACCTGAGCCCACCCGAGGTCCAACTTTGACAAGGTGTGGTCAGGCTAGGATGACTATTTTGCAGGACCTGATCACAATTCACAATTTACTTTAACGTAAATTTGGACCGGCGACAAATTACAGCGGGTTACATTTTACAGTCTAACAAGTGTGTTCATTATTGACATTTATTATCCACGTGGAACCCATTTAAGTGTTGGGTTTCCTTTATATCACAGACAAGCAGTTTATCAAAATAATATAAACAAATCACTCAAAATGTTTGGGAGTACAATTCTTAGTGAAGGCGCCCCACCCTGCAACCGTGGATCAGCCACTTTGGATGCTATAGCTTGGCTTTGGTATTGAATACTGGATTCCCCACGCCACTGTACTGCAGAAGTAAACATGGCGCTCCGGTATCTGCGGCTGCTGGCTTGGACAGGTGGAGCTGTTTGAACAGTACGTCATGTGCTTCAGTACTGTCAAAAGTGTCACTGAAGAGGCCTACAATATTACAAGATTTATATAATGGTAGTACATGGTAGTAATATATAAATTTCAATGATCTCTGTGAAGAAACAAAATTTATTTTTCTTATGTCCTGTGACTGTTTTAATAAGGTTGCCAAGTAAATCAAACTAGCATGGGACAAACGTAAAATTCACTTATTAAAATGAGGTATTTTAAATATTTGCCGGCCGGTTTTAGCGGTTATTAGCAGATTATCATTATTTGGTTTGACTATGTCATTGTGTAAAGTAGAATTTTTAAACCGATAATCAATCAATACTTTTGCTCAAATATGCTTGATTAAATGTATTGAAAAACTAAAATGTGAATTAATTTGTTTATGTGAAGGCTACTTTCTCAATATTTATTTCATAGTTAATATAGTTCCTTGTTTAGCTATAACAAATCATTTGAAATTCTTAAAATAGGTGTTCTTTATTTGTCATTTAAAGTACATCAAATCTGTAAAATCAGTCCTATGCAATGGCCATTTCTACAAAATCTTGTATTACAATATATGAAATTTACACAGTTTTGAGTAAATCACTTTACATGGCCGCCAATACAGCTACAGTCTGTCCAGAAATCACGATTTTCACTATCCTTAATACAATTTATTCTCCCACTTACATGCAAATTCATGAATGAATCAGCAGTGGGAAATCTTTTATCTCCCACGGTTGACATCTTGATATTGGACAATATTAATGCGCAGAGTAGCTAAGTAACATAAATTTACTATGGAACCTCATAGGAATATCCATTTTTCTATAATAATGATCAAAACAATACAATGAGCGAAGAAGATCTAGATATCATAATGCTAGCGGTAGCCAGCTAAAATCGATTGGCATGTAGTTTGGTAGTGTGGCATGGCATGGGATATTCTCCTAAGTTTTATGAAAGTGCTCGACTCTGATTGGCTGAGAGGGGGAGCGGGAAAAAGGATATCTTACACTCCAACGTTTAGAACATAGAATAAATAAACGTATGGGTAAAAGGTAATACGGGCGGGGAGTGATAGATTAGACAACATACCACCTAGTGTGGACTTTAACAGAACTCATTCACTGCGCTCACTCGTTCTGCCAAACACAGTCAGTGAGATATTGTCTGAGCTCTCACCTCCACTGTATAATGACCTATTATCCCGACACAGACATGTATTTTTCTACCTCTGATCTGGGTCCCCTATTGCATAGGTGTTATGTGTAGTACAATAATGAGTAGATAACATTCAATCTAAGTATTAAGTAACTTACCACTCATCGAGATATACGTTTTACAGAACTGGTTTACATACATGAGATGTTTCATAAAATGAGCGATGTACAGTCTGCAAAGTAAAAAGTATATCTTGAGCAGGTAACATTCTACACCAAGATTTCTATTTCTATTTGTACATTATAGGTTAAGTAGCCTTTGGGCCATACTAGTACGTGCTGGTATGTAGTCCGTTTTAGGCAGTTTGAATATACAGAATTCTCCAGAAGCCTTCATTACTGCGATTACCGTGCTCGTTAGTCATATCAAGCTTTCAATGTTGAACCTTTACGTTACCCATAGCCCCTGAAACACCCTAACATACCTTGAACTTTGTCTCACATATCTGGGGTGTACATAAAAGTCCATGCGGTGTTTCAAACCAATGGGTATTCGAACTGCAGAACCAAAGCTGATCGCCGTTGGTTCACCTACCATGCAAATTTACGAAAATAAATCAGAGATTGGTGTAAGGGTGAGTGTGCGTGTGCACACTTATTATATTACATGTAATTATTATATTACATGTAATTATTATTATATACATGTAATTAGTTTGGATCTCAGAGCACCTTATGTGTAATAATGAAAACCGTATGGTATGATTTTCAGCACCTCCCCGAATGAATTTGTAAATTTCAGAATGTCAGACGGTGAATATACTAAAGTGTTCTACCCGTTTAAGATTTTTAATCCCGTCCACCCCTTAAAAATAGATAATAAAATAAAATGAAACATAAAAAATAAAAGTGCGTTTTCAGCCTCCGTCCTACCCACTTATTCGGGCGTACACGTCCAGGGGCACGATAAAAGTTAGCCCCACTCATCTGTACATGTATCAATATAATGTTAAATGTTAGCATTGTTTTGCTGAGACGAGACTAGAGTACATGACAATGTGGAGATTGGAATCTATGATATACAAAATCATCGAACAAATACAAGCTAGTAGAGACACGTTTGATATTCGTGTAATGTTATGTTTCACACATTTAATCAACAATACGCCAACAAAATGAACTAATATACATGCAGGTGGTAGAATGAAAAGGTGAGACACGCTGATAAGAACCATCACAACACTAGAACACTAGAATAGACCAGACCAGACACTTACTAAAACTGTTTCAAATAAAAGCACCAATCCATTTAAACCAAAGACGTACCAGAGCTTGGATCTTGTGACACAAACACCGCTGCACACAGGCTGCGTGCGATGATGCCAGCGTTACAGGCCAATGCTGACATAGGCTCGAAACCCAAGATCCAGTACCCATCCGGAGACATGGAGCACACATGTTGGGTCTGAAATAGTCATAGTTAATGAAATGTATCAAGCAGTAACGGTATATACACATACATGTGTGTAATGGGCATTTAGATGCTTGAAAGCTGTGTCAGTTTAATCTAATGCAGCTTTGAGTAGATCCTTTATTGTAGATAAAGTGGATAGATTTTGTACATGTTTTTACGAGTCCCAATCTACGATCTAGCAGCGTGCATTTGTGTACCATCTGGTATGAACTGTCCTTCTCTTGGTACCATGTATTTTAACAAATATGCAACAGCTGTACCTGCAGTAAACTCTCAGCCTCAGTAGGCCCCAGTCTTCTGACCTCAGTGACGTCATACTTGTCGCACACCGCTTTGAACGCATCCCTCTCACCAGCTGATTCAGGCTGCCGGCCTCAAAGTCACAGCTCAGTCGAGGCTGAACCAGAACATGCGACACTCTATCTTATTGTCACAGCAGGAATCGTTGGCACTAATTCAGAATGTTAAAACACACAAATGTGTTTGTATTTAAACCTCAAGGCAAGAAATCGCTTTTCTTGGTTAGTACATCTTGGGCTAAAGTTGCATAACTCGTTTTTTGTTGTTGTAAATTTTGTTCTTGAGAAAGTGTTCAAAACAAACCCCAGATGTTTTACTAATAATGAGTAACCATGTTCAACCTATAGCAAATCGATTCACCACAAAAATTATTTCTCCACATCAGTTGCCAAGTCATTAGCTTTAGTTGCCAAGCAATAAAACAGCTGGACTAACCCTAACTGCGGCTATCTTTAAAATACCCGGGTTTTTCTTTAGCATTTTTTCAGTGGCGGTGCGGTTGATCGTTGTCCAAATTCGCTTCTCAAGGTGGGGAAATCTTTCTTGAATAACCCTCTCGAGAAATGAGCTGTGATCGATAGGATACAGAAAAGAATTAATGACCATAGTGTGATCTATTTTGTACACAGTATTTTCTGCATACTATAAACCGTAGTAATGTTAGATTATTAAGTATGACCATGAAACAAATGTCACAGTATTTAATTGCTATCATTTCATGACATGTTAACTAACTTGCCTCGTATGTCACTCTCGAAGAAATTAAAATGATCAATTTGCAATCTTTTTATTTTACCCCAAACTTACCCGGTTCGTCAACAAACTTTCCTTTTTGACCTACGATATAGACGCAATATAGGTTGTGTTAGTGGAGTTAACTTACTTTATTTGACTGTTAATGCCTTGGCCGTTCAATTCCGGTTTCACCCTCCCAGCTTGGTGAACTATGGTCCGGTTATCGTCCACCACGAACAGCATCTCAAAGCCAACCTGGAAAGAAAGAAATTTAAATTTACTCATTGTAGTCATTATTATTCTTTGGTCAAATCCACATACGTTAGCTTGTGTCACTTCTTATACTTCCCCTTTCTACTTTCGAGTACTTATTTGCAGACAAATAAAATAAGATAAAATCTCCCAGGTCGGAATTCAAAGCTAGAGTAACATCACAGGATTATACAATTTAAAGTTCAAATGGTTCTCACAAGACTATAATGTTATGAACTCGTTGTTTACGTGTTTTTTCCAGCCTGACCACGGCCCGTTGGTCCTATAGGCTGGTACAAGGTGGAGTTCGGAACAAATGCTTAAAAAACCACCCAGTCACTTTAGTTTCATCCTTTACAGAGATGTACACTGTATGACAATATTCCACATTTTAACAGCTTGGGTGCATACCATTGACCCAGATACTAGCCTTCTATAGGAGCTCATGGAACTCACTACCTGAACACCTCTCTTGCCCCCCCTCCAATCAACGTAGCGTCTGTATCCTTTTCCTGCCATTCTAAATCTTGCCATGCCACTGATTGAAGCCTACTTACGATACTCCCCGTTCCTGAGGCGACAGCTAGCACTCTCTGGGGGGTCCGCAATGTAACGCTGGTACATGACAGGCATGTAATCGTAGCCCAGCGTACACGTTGCGGTTGATGTTCATAACGCCCTCGTAGTCGGCTGGTGTCGCCAGTCGACATGTTACTTCCGTAATGTCTGAGGACATTATGACGATCTACAAAACATTAGCGTTATTCCGGACAATATCTTGCAGGGGAATTCTGACATGTTTCAAAAAGCCGTTTTGTCACTTCTCATGTGCAAGTACATAGACTCTTACTATACAATTCAATGACCACGGCGGACTGATACTACGTTACACATATTCTATCACGTCGGCTTGCCCAAGCCCAATCTAGCCCCTCCCTCTGATTCGTGTGAATTGAGTTGAATTGATTTGTATTCATTAATAGACAGATCGGGGTTTCCACGTTTGCACATTAAATTCAATGACTTTTTCTAGGCCAATTTTTTTTCACTGACTAGGATTTTTTTCTAGTTACCGAGCTTCATTTAAATATGGTCTCTGTAAAGATCAATGAAGCGAATACGTATACGATAGAGTTCTATTCTTCTTTCCCACGAATCTACAGATACAGACTTCTTATCAAATTATGTGGAGTTGGAGTTTCGCGCAAAGCGTGCAAAATTTGACCTGCTTTGGAAGATATCAAGGTGCTGAGAATATAACAACATAAATCAAAACAAGGAGGAAAAACTAATTATATCATGCACATTAAAGCGTGGGCATGTCCAATCATTTGCAAATACCACGCTGTATATCAGAGTCGGATATAAAAAACACATGTAACGATTCGTAATGTATTCTTAATTACCAAGTGCACAAAGCCGGCTACGGTCTGTGACGGTGCTCAGACTTACTTTCCTGTTGCATTGTGTTCAACAATACTGTATGGATGGCGCACATATAGTGGACCAAAACTCACTGTTATCGTATGAAAGGGAAGCCTATTTTATTTTTAGCATTCGTAAACGTTACGATATTATATACAACATACCAAATCATCAAGACCTTTTACCAGGTTAGATTTATGATTAGTATTTTCACTGATTTTGTGTACTGATACACGGAATCTCTATAAAGTATATGTATTGTTTGGTATGTGTTGATAAACATACATATTTCCCATACAGACAGAGAATCATATTAGTCTTCAATGAGATGCAACAATATATTTATCATACATGTGAATTCTTTTCATAAATTTTGAATGAAATTATTTTCACAATGAAGTCTCAAGGTCCGTGCTTAAAAGCTAAATATCAGTACTTAAATGTATACTTACAGATCTACCAACAAATCCGGGTGACAATCGCTTGATCTACTCTTGCTGCGCTAAATGAATTGAATTAAATTTAAACAAACACTCGCCAGTACAACGTGCGATAACACTTTGGTATAAAATTTAGTATTATGTGTTGGTGGAACATTGGTACATCCAGCAGGAAGTAGAGATGCTGAACTTTATAAAATACAAGTAATAATAAATAAGTAAAAAATTTATTATGATAAGACAGAGTCGTCAGTATTTTTGCTCGATTGCATGCTAAATAAATGGTATGATCAATTCTGTCATATGTTATTATTGATTACATTAGAGGTCAAAATATATTGTCCTTGACAGCCAGTGTGTTTAGGGACAGTGCAATATTTAACAGGCAGGGGGGACCGGTGCGTATCGAAAAAAACTTGTCTGAAAAAATGTCTTGTCCCCTGCTGATGTGATGAAAAAAAACTGATGTCCCATGACCTCTATTCATAAAAAGTCCGCGTCCCCTCCAATGAATATTCGCATGATTAATTTGTACCAACTCGCACACATCGAGGTGGGATTTCAGCAGCTGAAAAAAGTACATGTCCCATGCCCAACGAGGAATGAAAAAATCATCCGGTCCCCCTACTTTTTGCACCTTGAAAAAAGTACCAATCCCCCCTACCATTGCACCGGTTCCCCTTCCTGGTAAATATTGCACCGTCCTTAAAACATATATCGTTTGATTTCGTAATAAATGTACAGTGTATTGTACACCAAAGCAGAAACATCCAAACAAAAATGAGCCTGATTAAAAAACACCGCATGTTGTCCACAACCAAACTGCAATTGACAACTGTCCTGGACAAATAGCAAAAGAATAAGTTTATTTTTACCTTAAATTTACAATCAAAATCTATCAGTATTATCAAAATAAACTAAAACTAAAATAAGTCCACGGATAAAACATA
>CM032659.1:21400134-21412623 GCA_019095985.1 Streblospio benedicti
GACTCACTATTGCATGAAATGAGCGCCCGCCATTACAAAGTCTGGTTGAGAGAGGACTCATTAAAAAGGGACTAGTCCGTGAGCCACATTCTCTTATAGTTAAGTGTAAAGTGGGCGTGGCATCATGAAATAATAACGCTCTTTTCTGAAAATATTTCGGGACTTTGCGGGTGAACTCTACATTAAAGGCCGTGCCTGCCGGCCCGTATAAATGGGGAGTGTGTGTTCGTTATATGCGCAACATCTTCAAAAGCAGATTTCCAAATACCACGAAACTTTGGCAAATCATTCTTCATAACCCAGTGGGTGCACAGAATAAGATTATGTTACCTGTACACGTCCCTGCTACGAACAATTTACGAATTATTTTCAAAATAAATAGATGCCATGCTCATTACAGGGCCATGTTTGTAAAATAAAACGTTAAACGCGGTTTCTCTGCATATACGTCATACGTAGTACGTTACACGTAAGTAGATAAGCTGAACGTCTTTCTTTGCTACAGCTATTAAAAAGGTTACCCGTGCGTTATGCGTACTTTAAACGTACATGAAATCCTAAACCGTGTAAATGCTGGTAATATAACCTTTTTTTTTCTTAAAAAATCATTACATAGTTTGGAAATGAAGCAAAACAGTTTGAAAAATTACCCAAGACATCGTTTTATTATGAATTAGACCTGACCCTGTACTTTTTGAATGTTGTAAGAATCCTGGGGGTTGTGAGGTTTTTATGAGCTTAAATGAGGCCACCATAAATGCTGCATTTGTATTTCCATATATTGGGCGGAGATTGCTTGGCATTATTGGTATCTTCAGTGAGGAGGCTTCATGAGTACCTCCGGGTGGAGCTTGGCATACTTCAAGTCTGACTTTACCACCAGTACAACACATACCAGGTGGTTCTCTGGCCATTTTTCTGGCATGACAGGGAACCGGCATATATTGTCCATGCTACCGATTGTAATCTTTGGGTTTTGAAGCGTAATCATTTGCGGGATTGTATGAAAAGGCTGCTTTTATCCATGTAATTTCGTACATCATTTACAACACATTCAAGTACAGGGTCAGATCTAATTAAGCGTAAAACGATTGTCTTGCAATTTTTCAGGCTGTTTGGCACATTTCCAAGCTTTCAGCTGGTGCCCAAGAAAAAAATTGCTATTACCTACCAGCATTGCGATTTAGATTTCATGTTTCAACTCCGAAACAGCGCCGGGTAGCGGCGGCCAGGCATATGCCGCCGCGCCATGTAACGCCATAACGCCTGCTGCCTGCTGCTGCCGCGCGCCTTGCCGCACTGCTTAACCATATATATGTATATGTATATATATATATATATATATATATATATATATATGCCTTATATATATAACATATATATATATATATATATATATATACTCTGTATATATATATATATATATATATATGCTGCTATATATATATATATATATATATATATAACCTTATATATGCTATATATATATATATATATATATATATATATATAACATATATATATATATATATAGCATATATATATATATATATATATATATATATGTATATAGCAACACTCTGTATATATGCTGCTGCTGCTCTGCTGCTATATATATATATATATATATATACTATATATATATATATATATATATATATATATATATAGCCGCCTTAGCAACCGCCGCGCGCCGCCGCCCGCCGCCATATGTATATGCCGCCGCCGCGCGCCAACAACGCCTTATGCGCCAGCCAACACGCGCGCGCCGCCTTGCTGCTGCTGCGCACTGCTCACTGCCATATATATGCCGCCGCCTTATATATATATATATATATATATATATATATATATATATATATATATATATATATGCCTGTTGCCATTGGCCTTACGGTTGCAAAAGCGGTATTCAGCTGTCTGTTTCTACAAACAACAACAGTAATAGAATAGACCAATAAGTAGAGAGGAATTTAATAACCAAACTACCAAAGAAGTAATGGGTCAGAAATGAATCGTATGTGCTCCGGCTCTGTGCCAAAGAGAAAATGGATGCAGCAACCACATTTGACAAGGAAGAGAAGTAAAAGAGCACATGCTCTTTGTTCTCTGATATAGATCCAACCATGCGATGGACCCAACATGCATTATACAATACATGGAAAGGGTAAGTTGAAAACCGTTTGTATTTTTTTTTTATTTTGTAAATGCCATTTGATAACACAACGTGTTTAATAAATATAATGAACTTTAAATATATTTGATACATTCTCGAGAGTAGAACCCACAGGATAGCTTCGAAAGGTACTCCAACACAACTTGAACATAAAAAATGGTGAGGTCAAACACTGTTCCATTTCATCCTCAATTATTGTACAATGGATTGTTTATTTTTGCTTGTCCAAGCGAAACCAGCAACTACTGTGACCACACGGCGGAGTCCCTCAGCCGGACCGGGTCATGTAGCTGCCCCAACAGGGTTCATTGGAAAATTCTGCCAGATTATTTAACTTCCATGTAGTCCCTAATAAACTGTGTATCAAAATACGCAGTTTTAGATAAGATATCTGTGTGATAAAAACTCAGTATTGCTTTGTCATCAGTGCCATATTTATCATCATAATTACTGCCATCATGATACGATGCTTAAACATTTTTAAATCACGTAATTGCATCCGATTGGAAAAAAAGAAATTGTGAGAGTATTAAATTTGAATGATTACATTGTAATAAAAATACATTTGACATGTACAGTACAGATTGCGTCAGAAGGATACGAAAGAAGGGAAATTTTTTCGAGGATTACGTTTGATTCCTTCACGATTTTTTCCTATTTTCTTCATGATGATGAATCTATTCTGAGCGTAAAAACGTTCTTGAAAAAGTTCAAAATCATGCCGACATTTTGACATATTTTCGTTTCATTGGGTGTCATACGGCACTTCTTTATGGCGAATAAGCGAGCGGCCGGGTATAAAATCCGACTATTTATGAAGCGAAATATGGAGAAACACATTGACAGGAAGTAGGAGAAAATGTTCTGATTATTACGGTTTTTTCTGTTTATTTCGATAATCGTAAATTTACGTAATTTCAGTAATTGAGCAGTTCCAAAGAAAACTGTGATAACTTAAATAACTTTTGTTGAATTGTTTAGAATTATTACGTTTTTTTACGCTGATTTCTCTAATTTCGTTACGATTCCTTATCCCTTCTGGCGCCAAATCTAATGAAGCAAATGGAAGTGCATTTTGAAACATTACAACCAAATGATAAATTTCTTTAGACAAACGCCGCACTGACGAGATATGCGTCACCAGCCTTCAAAGAGTTGTTACTTGTCTTCAGTGAATTCGTCGTGGCCTTCCATTAAATTGAACACACATTCAATACACGGACGCCATTTAACTTCAATTGCACAGCTTCATCTATATTTACTTACTTCTGTAGTAAGGTGATAACTATTAGGTAGATAGGCATCATCAGGCGCTGTCTTCAGAGAACGAGGCTTGCTTTCATCATAACCACTTTATAAAGCTTGAGGAAGATAGCACTTTATATTTAATTGATGACAAATCATGCGTGGAGATAGAATTATTCTAAAATAAAATTGATTACTTGTTTAAAATGTATAACCAATTGTGTATGCTGGTATACATACCACTGTTATTTAGCGGGGTTGCAAAAGCCGGTATTTAGCTGTCTACCTATAAACAACAATGTCCATTGCGACCAACAGTAGAAGATTATGCTCAAAAGTACAAAGAAGTTATGGTCAGAAATAAGATCATGTGCTCCGCTCTGTGCCAAAGAGAAAATGGATGCACAGCAACCACATTTGACAAGGAAAGTAAAACATGCTCTTTGTTCTCTGATATAGATCAACCATGCGATGGACCAACATCTGATATACAATACATGGAAAGGGTAAGTTGAAAATAGTTTGTATTTTTTTAAATTTTGTAATGCCATTTGATAACACAATAAAACGTTTATATTCTAACGTGTTTAATAAATATAATGAACTTTAAATATATTTGATACATTCTCGAAATTAGAACCCACAGGATAGCTTCGAAAGGGTACTCCAACACAACCTGAACATAAAAAATGGTGAGGTCAAACACTGTTCCATTTCATCTCAATTATTGTACAATGGATTGTTTATTTTGCTTGTCAGCAAACCAGCAACTACTGTGACCACGGCGGAGTCCATCAGCCGGACGGGTCATGTAGCTGCCCAACAGGGTTCATTGGAAAATTCTGCCAGATTGGTAACTACATGTAATCCCCAATAAAACTGTGTATCAAAATACGCAGTTTTTAGATAATTATCTGTGTGATAAAAACTCAGTATTGCTGTCATCAGTGCCATATTTATCATCATAATTACTGCCATCATCGATGATGCTTAAACATTTTTTTAAATCGTAATTGCATCCGACTGGAAAAAAATTGTGAAAATTATTTAAAATTTGAATGATTACATTGTAATAAAATACATTTGACACATGTATGTGGGTAGTGGAAGTGCATTTTGAAACATTACAACCAAATGATAAATTTCTAGACAAGCACGCCACTGACGAGTGTACGTCTCAGCCCTGTCTCAATGGAGGGACGTATGTGGACGAATGGAAATCATTCACCTGTAACTGCCCTGGACAGTATGCAGGGACCATCTGTGAAAGCTGTAAGGCATATTTAAAAAAAACACACCCAAATTAAACAAGACTTAATTGGAACATTCAACAACGTTTCCATTACATTGTATCAATAAAGCATGCCAATGAGATCCTCGTTCTTGTCCTCATCCTTGTCGTCCTTGTACTTGTCGTAGTCCTCGTCCTCCTTGTCATTGTCCTCATTGTCATCCTCGTCGTCCTCGTCACCTACCGCCGCTGCTGCTGCTGCTGCTGTTGTTACTGTTGCTGGTGTGGCATTACACATTCGAAGTAAACAATATCGATGTAAATGATTATTATTTTCCAGACAAGCACGCCACTGACGAGTGTATGCCTCAGCCCTGTCTCAATGGAGGGACGTGTGTGGACGAGTGGAAATCCTGTAACTGCCCTGGACAGTATTCAGGGGCCGTCTGTGAAAGCTGTGAGGCATACATGTAGTTAAAACAACAAAATATAATTGGAACAATCAATGCTATTTCCATTAATGAATAGACCAATAGTTGGCCTGTAAAATTTGCCCATGTTATAAAATTACAATATGCATTACAGACATAGAACAAGGCTACACCGAGGGTCCGACTCTCAGTGTTGACAATGGCTACTATGCGGGAAGTTGGCATGGGGTAGATACATGCCCTGTTGGATCCTTTGCTGGTGGATTCCAAATGAAGGTATATTCAATGGAGTTTCAGAAATCATCATTAACTGAATATATGAAAATGGGCATCAGACAATATTGTTTAATATATGATTGGATATATGCTATTCTTGATTGTAGATTGAATCATCACAAGGTAGTGGGGATGACACTTCTGTTAACGCCATTGAGATAAAGTGCGTGTCCATCCACACCTTCTCCCAGGTGGCCCTGAGAACATCCGGCACTCAGCCGTGGGGAAGCTGGTGGTCGTCACAGAACTGCTCTACAAACTACTTCATGGTTTCTTTTCAGGTACACATACCTTTCTTTCACCACAGTAATTCAGAAGTCAATAGACATAAGAACCGCCAATCTACTTATCTGGAATACTGGTTATTTCCGTATTCATAATAGTTAGATTATTTTGTCATCCTTTCAACCCGAGATTAAGGGCACCTACTTCAGTTATAACAGGCTTGAATTAGAATCAATTACTGCACGGCATCCGTACAGCAGTTGATCTTCTCTATCAAAATCCTCCAGAGCTCTTGCTAAAAGGGATCTCAATAGACAAGTGGTCTTAACAGAAAGGTGGTCTCTATATGGAGGTTTGTTACATTAGTTTCATGAAGGATTGGCAGCTCTTCAAATTGTCTTACTATAGAGGTTGTGTCGTTGTAGAGGGGATCTTAATATGAGAGTTTTCTGCATATTAGTAATGCTATGAGTCCACTAGGGCCACGACAAATGATAAACCAACATGCGACATCGCAATTGGTAGCTGCCCATTGTCGTGAGTGTTGCCAACTGGGTGTTAACAGGGTTGAACGTGGAAATTAATAGCAGTGTAATCTTCTTAATTGACGCAACATTTTGTGGCACGTCTTGTAGTTGTTGATGTTTTGCTAGTTGTTTTGCTGCTGTTCCAGTTTATAGAAGCCGACCAGATATTAATTCGGCGACATTACCCAAAACTCCACGCTAACGTTCAATAATTTGCTCCATTGTCGCCCAAAGTTGCGGCCCTATTGGACTCCTAGCATAAGATTAAATACATATTCGTCAAATTTCAGATGAAAGCAGAACCAAGTCTTGGATCAGGTGACGACACCGGAACAAACGGTTTGTCTGTCAATTGCCGCGGTCCAGGCCTTCATGGAACAAGCTATGAAACCATCATCGAGGAAGGAATCACATTTAGTAACTCGTTTTGGGGATCCTGGAGTGGGGAATGCCCCCTCGGCATGGCGATCTGTAGCATTCAAACCAAAACTGAATCTGACCAAGGATGGCTGGGTGACGATGGTGCCCTCACCGACGTACGATTTGTATGCTGTAAATTTTGATGACGCAATACTGCACTTACGTGTACACGTATAATATATGGTGTTGTAGATTAATGTAATATTGAAACGATATTTACTAATTTTGAGGGCTAGTCAAACAGACACACATTTCTTTAGATTTGACATATTTTACTATGCATTCGTATAACCAATTTGATTACATATTGAAGTAGTTATTCGACTAGAAGCTGAAAGTGTGACCCATTTTCAGAAGGCAGTATTGAGTCGCCGATATGGAGTTTTTCATAATCGCTGATTTAGGGTCTAGATACGTCAGAATGCAAGTGTGTCCCACAGGTAGTTATGTAATGGGTGTCATTGTCAATATTCCAGAACAATGCAAGGTGGGCTGGCAATCGAGAGCAAGGAAAGTCTGGTTCTAAGCAAGCGATACATAATGAGCGACCCGTAACAGACGGTAGGTCCAATAAACATCTAAGAAGAGACTTGTATGTATATATGTCAAAACTATGTGCACTTATACTTTTATGTTAGATCGAGTTATGTTGAATATCACTGGCAAATCCGAGGATTGGAAGGACACAGGATGCACATAACCCCATCCCCCTAAAAATAAGATAAATATATGAATAAAATGAACGAACGAACGAACGAAAGAATGAACGAACGAACGAATGAATGAATGAATGAATGAATGAATGAATGAATGAATGATGAATGAATGAATGAATGAATGAATGAATGAATGAACGAATGAGTGAATGAATGAATGAATGAATGAATGAATGAATGAATGAATGAATGAATGAATGAATGAATGAATGAATGAATGAATGAATGAATGAATGAATGAATGAATGAATGAATGAATGAATGAATGAATGAATGATACGACAGACAAATGTTAGGCTTTGCCACACTCCTAAATTGCCCGTCACCCTGCCTACTGGAAACAGTCTGAATACCGGGATCTCACAGTATTTGATTAACAACAGTCTGTCTTTTGTGAATGAATTAGTCGTTGTTTCATTACATCTATACACCTATATTTTTCGTACAAAAGTCTGGTGTAAGATTTTAAGTGCTTTTAAGTGATAACTGTTATAAGCTGTTGTAAAAGTTTGTAAATACATGTGGTGTATACTATGAAATCCTGTGTGTATGTGTACATTTTGCCACATGAATCCCATAAAAAACATTACATTACTAAAAGCCTGTTTCCGTAGACTTGATTATGGACATATTCAGAAGAATTTACATGTAACTAGTTTGAGGTGATTGTTATTCAATTAAAATTCAAACTCCGTTCTAAAATTTCCTCTATCATTGGCTCATTTGGCTGATATGGAGATACGATTTGTAAACTGTAAAAATGCGTCTAATGTAGAGTACTAATTCAATAAATATATGTAGTCAAGAGCAGATCCATGACTTTGAGTTAATTTATAGGGGGTGCAAATATTGTGAAGGTAACTGCAATGAATCCAGCAGGTGCAAGGAGTCGCCCTGAAAATTAACCGCTATCAAGATACCAGGATGGTGTGAATGTCCATAGGTAATGTACGTTATGGTATACATCCGAATAATTCAGAAGATACATGTATGTATCAATCATCAGTTAGACACATTTCTGTTGAGTATTTGCTAGAAAGTATTATATAAAGTAAGAGTAGATTAGTAAAAGGTTCCGTGGCCTTGAGTTTATTTCCACTTATGTACCCGTATCTACTAATGATTCAAGGGTTAGACATGCATTATTGTACATTTGTATTCACTACTATATGATCTTATGAGCCCGATCGTATATGCATATATGACCTGTTCAAGGAACATGTTCATTTAAAGAATGCTAAATCCATTATAACATGGATTGTGTTCTCATTGATAGTTGCTGCTTTCAGAATGTTGTTGGTTCAGTCCATTTGCTTGCATGCACAGGAATATCACACCAACAGCACAAACAAAAAAAAGATATATTGGTGATTCCACATTTGAATATTATTTGTGTCATCATAGTGTCCATACAGGTAAACCTTGAAGCTTACTGCCAGTTGCCATTGAGGGAACAAACAGACACGACGCTGACATCCAAGGCCAAATTCACGATGGATAAATGCCATATAAGCGTTGCGATTTTTCTTTTTCTTTCATCAGTTGAATACTGTAAAGGGGGTATGTACATGTCTACTTACAAACAGCAATGCCCACTAAGACCAACTGTTGAAGATTTTGCTCAGAAGTACAAGGAGGTTAACACAAGAAATAAAATTAGGTGCTCTGCTCTGTGTCAACGAGAAGCCGGATGCACAGCAACCACATTTGACAAGGAGACTAAAACCTGCTCTCTGTTCTCTGATATAGATCAACCATGTGATGGACCAACATCTGATATACAATACATAGAAAAGGTAAAATATTGGGTTTTTAAAGATTGTGATCGGGTACTGTTAGACAGCGTCAATAAGTATTACTTGAGGGTGGTTGTACATGTATGTGAGTATCGTCTGCGGTGGCAGCTTATTATTTCATGTGGTGTCTTGGGAAAATAAATTCAAAACAGGACTCTTAAAAGTAATGAGAGTAAACGCAGTCACAAGTAAAGCATCTGTTTTTATTATTTCAAAATGATATTTTCAGGTTGAGTTTGTTCATGTAATGCTGGTGACTTTGTTTTCAGCAAACCAGCAACTACTGCGACCACGGTGGAGTACTCCAGTCAGACGGGTCCTGCAGCTGCCCCGCAGGGTTCATTGGAAAATTCTGCCAGATTGGTATAGATAATCCTTAGAGTCTTTCCAGTCAACGTCAACTCTTGCCTTTCTTTTCTTTCTAACTGTAGCCGTCATTGGCACGCAAATAGATAATGAGCTATGTCTCCTGGTATACTTGAACACAAATAGTAGTAGAAAAGACTGAATACGAGGGTCTAATACGATAATACAATAAATATTCTATAGCAGTTTTTGTCCTTTTTCTTGGTCCTGTTGTTTACAAACATGTGTGAAATTACACATGTGACGCTACCAATTCTCAATGTAAATGATTATTTTCTAGACAAACACACCACTGATGAGTGTGCTTCTCAGCCCTGTCTCAATGGAGGGACGTGTGTGGACGAGTGGAAATCATTCACCTGTAACTGCCCTGGACAGTATGCAGGGACATTCTGTGAAATCTGTAAGGCATAGTTAAATTTAAAAAATCTGTTGGGTCAATCCATAACGTTTCCATCAACAAAACATGAGACCATTAACTGACCACTATGTGGTAAAATTACAACACGCATTGCAGACACAGAACAAGGCTACACTGAGGGCCCCACACTCAGTGTTGACAATTGCTACTATCCGGGAAGTTGGCATGGGGTAGATACGTGTCCTGCGGGATCCTTTGCTGGTGGATTCCAAATGAAGGTAATTACATTTGATTTTGAAAACGTGAGCAATTATAATCACACCCGTTCCATAAAAACGGGTATACATAAAATAGATTGTTTTAAACATTTTAGAAAACAGTATTCCAAAAGCAGATTGTTAACTATATTGCATACATACTGTTTTTGACTGTAGATTGAATCATCTAGTGGGGATGAGACTGCTGTCAACGCCATTGAGATAAAGTGCCTGTCCATCCACACCTTCTCCCAGGTGGCCCTGAGAACATCCGGCACTCAGCAGTGGGGAAGCTGGTGGTCGTCACACTACTGCTCCAAAAACTACTTCATGGTTTCTTTTCAGGTTTATTTTCAGTTTTATTAATTTGATACAAGTGTCTTCTTTTTATGCCTGTAATGATACACATACCAAATCATTTATGAAATGTATGATGATATCATTTAAACCTCTCCACATTCAGATGAAAGCAAAGCCAAGTCTTGGATCAGGTGACGATACCGGAACAAACGGGTTGTCTGTCACATGCCGCGGTCCAGGCCTTCATGGAACAAGCTATGAAACCATCATCGAGGAAGGAATCACATTTAGTAACTCGTTTTGGGGATCTTGGAGTGGGGAATGCCCCCTCGGCATGGCGATATGTAGTATTCAAACCAAAATTGAATCTGACCAAGGATGGCTGGGTGACGATGGTGCCCTCACTGACGTACGATTTGTATGCTGTAAATTTTGATTACACATTTTCTCTAAACCTATTTATATGGCACGTATATTAAATACATGATATTGCAAACAACTTGTTATTGTTTAAATTGCAAAATATTGATTGTTGTCTTTCCATCAACTTGTATATTTTATCAAGAAAGCTAGCATTTAGCTGTAAAACTCGTTTTACACATAAGCGATCGTAGAGTTCTCAACTTGGGCGTATTCAGTAAATTAAACGTAGCAAAGGTGTTTGGTGCAACAATTTGCCAAGCCAAACGAATTGGTAGTTTAATATATATGTGAATGTTCTACGATCCCTAGACACATCATAATCATTTGCAACTACTATTTGTCTCGTACATCGCAGTTATAGTTCACGACCGTAAGTCATTTGGACCAGGTGGCGGTTTTTGGCGGTTATTTTATCTGATAGTGTTGGAGCAGTCTGATAATGTTATTGCGTTTACACCAACAACATACATGTATATTACCCAGGACGGCTGGTAGCCATGAAGACGCTTGTGTATGTAACGACGTTGTTTGTCACGGTGCTGGTTACCACAGGTACGAACGATAATGCACGTGTGTTTGGTCAGCATTAATTGTCACCTTATGCGTATTCTAAACGTTAGTGTCTGTGTTCACATTAATATGTAAGTCTTTTGTGTATTCACAAATGATTTGTACATAAGGTTGCCATATTTGTATTTATGCCTTAAGTATTGCGAGTTTTTTTTACCAAGAAAATAGATATTCAGTTTCGCCCCCATAGCACCCATGCAGTGACATGTACATGCATGTCAAGATATTCTAGCAGTGGCGACATCCTTAAAAATGTCTACTATAATTCTTAGTTTAGGGAGACCACTCGTTGTAAATAACTATGTAATGTACCATACAGGTCGGTGTGAAGATGAGGCCGTCACCAACACGCTGGCCAGGATCGCCCGCCAAGTGAGCGATCAGGACCAGATGATCCGGAAGCTCGAGGAGGAGAACCGCAGACAGGCCGATGAAATCACACAGCTTAAAACTTTACGTGTGTATCATCTATAATAACACTCACTCAGTTTCACCTGACGCGGGTTCTACTAGTATAAGTTTACTTAAACTTCTTGTAATACGAGTTCTTTGTGCAGGTGCATGGTATCATTGAGAATGACGAGATCGATCCTCACAAACACACACAAACCACGCGCCAAAGTATAACGTATACGTTATGCTAGTGTCTAAATGTCACTGTTTTAGGGTCTAATTGTCATGCAGTCCATGCAGTTATGTACTGAGAAGTAATAGATATGGACGTAAACATTTTCTCAATTGTTTTGTTTCCAGGCCATACGGATTTCAAAGGTTTCCACGTCTCCTCTAGTCAGGGAGGATCCTATTCCAATGGGGAGACTCTTGTGTTTGGGGAGATTGAGGTTAACGCCGGAAATGGATATAATTCTAATACTGGTGAGCCCCTTGACATGATGAAAATGATACATGTAACTTTCTTTGAAACTCTGGATTGCCGTAAAAATGTTGTCCTTTCTTGTAAACGTCTACGATAAGAGACGGGGATGGTCGTAGCTCGATATACATATACTGTATACTAGTAGTATACATGTCATATCAAGATATGCCAGTAAAGTTATTATAATGGCCGGATCCTTCTGTATATTACAGGTCAATACAGGTGCCCCGACACAGGATTTTACCTGTTTACATCAAGCCAAGTTACCGGTTCGGGAGCTGGGTGGTCAATC
>CM032659.1:21412723-21469800 GCA_019095985.1 Streblospio benedicti
ATATGATTACATTTCAATACATTTGATTGCTTCAAAATACTAAAGTATGTTACATTTGAGTTAAGTACAGGGTCTTGGTACTGTGTAATGGGGCTCAGTTTGTGTAAATGGGTTCCATTAGCTCTATACATGTATATGTGTGCTCCCCAGTTAGCCTATATAATTAATTTTAGAAAACTATTCAATAATAATTATATCTGAAAGAAATTAGTGAATTGAAGTGATATGATTTTAAAAGCTTTTACAAGTTTTATACGCATATACATTCATAGTAACTATCAATGTAAACCATCTCTATCCATGGCGGAAGCATATTCTAATCTTAAAAACTGATTAGCATTAATGTGAGATGTTTTGTATGACTTTAATGATAGTACAAATAAATATCAATCTACCACTTTTACCCGATAAAGTATGATAATGATTATAATTTTTATTAAGTATTTATTTGATCAATCGAATCAACTCAATATGTATAAAGACGACAATTACACCCACACCAGGTCATTGCAGCATCCTTTTCCCACTGCATGGCTTTTCTCAACTCACCAGGAAGAATAAAGCATATCACAACTTTAGCACAACAGGCCTTTTTTTTTAATTCAACATTAGCGTACACCTGTCTAACCTGTACCTATTTAGCGCGTAAGTTCCACGGAGCAGTGTGCAAAGGTTTAGGGATAAGTTTGCTCAACACCTATCACCAGACCCGACAAGGAATCGAATATAGTATATCATGTAAAATGTACATGTAGATTTACATGTAAAGTCTGAACTATGCACACACCTAATATCAAACGTATTGTTACTAATCCCCAAGTAGCCATTCATAAACCTTAAACTGGGGATTTATATCTCTTGAATTGAATTCAAACTACAGCAAGCAGGGCATCTGTATGCACTGGTCATAGTTTCTTCATTGGCCAGCAACTCTACTTCTTCCCCAATATCACCCCATTGGGTTGTTAACATAGAACCTTGTAGTGCCAACATTAGAAAATGTGCTTGGAGAAGACAGCCAATTTCCCTATGCCATTCAATGTAAGAAAAGATTGGGGAATTGCATCATTGAATCACTATCAATTAGGTGCTTGAATTTGATCTTTTAACAGCATGATTAGTTTGTATGTTTTGCTATATTAATGACACTGGGAGATTTAACCCTTCCATATTATGTCGCTTTGGGGAATTGTCTACATATAATTGTGATTGAATCATAGTTTTAGACTTTTGTTTCAAATATATATATGTTTTATTTTTTTTATCTTTTTTTGGTATGTACGGGGTATTCTGTGAGATATGCATAATTTTACATTTTCAGAGAGGTTTTATCACTATACATGTACATCTTCACTGCAAATGTCTGATGTAGATAATTGCACACAGCGACATAAATCAACATGAACAATATCGGGAGTGGAATTTCTAATATATTTAATTCCATCTCAGTTCACAGAAATGTAATGAACAGATATTGAGTGAAAATATATTCATTATACAGTAAAACATGACTATAATGAAGAATTACCCATTTTAGGGGGAAATTAAACACAATTTTTGGTATTTTATTTCATTCTGGCCTTACATTTATTGACAGTACATGCATATATTGCAGTGGATTATTACCATGTCCCTTGGGAGTATTAAAAAAAGCTAAGCGACCCTGAACTAATTTGTGTGTGTGCACACACGCGCGTGTTAATGTGTTTGTGGAAGCGACGAAGTGTTGAGCCGCGTTATGCAACCAGCCGCATTTTACAACAGGTTGCATTTTGCATTAACACTTTTTGCAACCAATAAAGGATGTGGAGCAGCAAATGGTAACCATGATGCTTTTTACTTGAAAATCTGCAGAGCACTTATAGTGTTAGCACAGGCAGATGGTCTCGGGTTCGATTCCCGGTCGGGTCTGGTGGAGGGTGTTGAGCAAACTTACTCCTAACAGGTTTCACACTGCTCCGCGGTACGTTACACGCGAAATAGGTACAGGCTAGGCGAATGAATGCTAAAGCGAGGGGCACATTCCACTGCAAGGTGGGTCTACAGCCAGTCTACGACCAAAAACGCATAGAAAACGTGAGGATCCGTGCGCATGCAGTGCGGCAAACGTACGTTTTTTCAATGTCGTACGGTGGCCGAAAAAGAAGTTTGGCTTGCCAAACTTCTTCTACGGCCACCCTACGTCATGGTCTGACCGTAAGGAGGCAGTGCGGTGACCTCACGTTAAATGCAGATGATTTACCTCAACTTTGTCGGCACAGACACAGTACCGGGGCCGTGCGTTGCCTGTACCATGAACGTGCGGATTCCATACTTTTGTAATCACACGGTGCGTAGGACGTAAGTTGTACGCGAGTACATCGCACGTTCTATGCAAGTTGAGGGCAAGGCCACATCAATAAAAACCACTCCCTGTGCCGACGCACTCATAACGCATGGAGCCCGTGCGTATATGCCAACAACTGTACTTTTGTCACTGCATGCTGAAAACGACCACCGCCGCAAGGTGGAATGTGCCCCTCGCTTAAAGGGAGTAGTAACTAGCACATGTGTCCTACATGTGATTTTTAGTATATATTAGGCTAACTTCGTGGGTGGGACGAAAATCAGTGGTTCCTTTTAGCAGTTTATGTGCAGACAGTGAGTTAATCAATATATAAAAGAAACATTTTGGTGTTAAAATATATCCTATTTATTAGCACAGAATATGGTCATGCATTCTACAAATCACGATATACCTCATGGATAGGAAAATAGTTGTACAAATTGTTACAGTATTGCCAATACATTGTGCATGAGTATTATTTATTCAATAATGTGTCATGGCACATTATGTTAATTAATTACATATTCTACAAAATAGCATATTTATGCCATAATATAATTTGCAATGAAATGCCCTAGTTTGATAACATTAGTAAAATATAAGTCGCATATGGAATACATCTGTGTCGACTCAAAAATCTATTTAAATATTTATGCTAATATTTTGTGCCAATGATTGCTTCATGGCACAAACTTCGGTCAATATTGCTTGTCATGCTAAGTTGGACATCGCATCGTTCTTTGTGTTAATATTTCCCAATACTCAAAGGATGTACTATTCTGCTAATGTAGTTGTTATTCTAATTTCTGATTTTGGATTATCAAAACCATCTTAAAATAGAGTAATATCATGAAACATAAGTATGGCGTCCCTAGAAACCCAAAAGGATATCATTGATTATCACTCCAAAAATACTACACCAACGTGGGACATTAATTCGCGAAGAAATGAAAACCAGTTCATCTTCCATTCATTTCAACATTCTTTCATTTAAACATTTTATATTATATTTGTCTACTTTTATTCAGAAGTTGGACCATATCACATTACTCGTATTGCATCTCATGATGCCAATCAATTTAGACATTCATATTCCCTAAGGAGCACTAGTGAGTTGCTTCTAGATGTAACCGAAACAATTGAGTGGTAAGACTTTCCCTACTTCCTGCGACATGATTATCACTCATTAACGTTTCTACATTAATATTTCATATTGAATATGGTCTTGATATCTCCATGTTTGACGGGTTGCTAATATAATTATTATATTTGGCCATCCGTTGACATATTTTATGTAATACACAAATATCTTTCACTGGAAATGATTGTTTTGTTTTCCACCGGAAAGCAAATTACTAGCGCTCTTAACACAACGGTGAATACATAGATCAGTACTCCAGTCTGCTTGCAACTCTCAAATCATAGTACATCACATTTACAATAAGCTAGTACAACCCCCCCCCAGTAATTACCCCCCCCAGTAATTATGGACACTAAATGATGGACCAGACATATTTTCTGAAAACTTTAATGGTAGAGGCATTTAAGGTTTACGGTTGGCCAGCAACATCTTTGGAAATATGCCTATGTTTTATATTGATCTAAGGGCTTTGCCCAGCTCCATTTTCAATGGTTAACCCATAAACACGACACATTCAAAATGGCCGCCATTGAATCATGGACAGAAATTTCTGTAAACAGTCATTTAGTGATATACATGTAGTCTAATATCGTTGGTATCAGACATGCCAACCGTATACATAAAATGCCTCCACTACTCTTAACATCAACATTTTTGCCGTTGAAAATTTGCCTAGTCTATGAAACTGGAAAGGTGTTTCCGTTAGTTAGGTGTCCTCATCCGTGATCACTATGATATTAACGGCAAGAATACGGGAAAGGGGGACTGCGGATCTAATTGTGACGTGCCCATAGGATTCCCATCGGTGATGCTCTACTGTAGTACATCAAAGATATCTATAATATCTCTGAGTACATGCCATATAACTCGATGCGCCACCTACACTACTGGTGCACCATAACCGTTATATTCTAAGATTTACAATGCTTTAAGATATGTACTATAAGGTATTAGCAATTATTTTATGCTAAACAAGATCGGTGATTGCTGATGTTTTTTTTTATACAAATACGATACTTAACTCTCCCATCCATTTATGGGATATACACTGTGCAACAAGTTCAGCATATCTGATAATAACATTTTACGACTAAACTTTTCTCCACATATTATTTGTATCACTTCATTGGCAGAGGTAAAGACTTGTTAAGATCTCTATCAATGCAGTGAGAGAGATAGAGAGAAAAATAGAGAGATATATGGAGAGATGGAGAGAGAAAGACGAAGAGAGAAAGATAGAGATGGAGATTGATGGAGAGAGAGATAAACAGAGAGAGATGGAGAGAGAGATAGATGAATCCACAACACTATTTGGGAAATACATATTTTGTACTATCTTTATAACAAAGTAACACAAACAAAAAGAGTGACCATTAAGTGACCAGCACCTGTCTTAAAATCTAAGCTATCATAAGGAAAGCTCCCTAGAAACATGTGTTCAAGTGATTTTGTATTGGAACATGTACAAAAGCTATCTAATGCTATGAAAATACTCCTTTTAAGGTACACATGCATACAACTATTTGCATTACATGACAAGATTATAATAATAGTAATACAAATATATATACATATTCAATAATGACACATGTTAAATGAGCATAAATATAAACAAAAATAAACAGTACATTACTAAGTACTGTCATACTATTACATGCATCAGTGAGTGACACTTAACTTTCTGACCAAAACGTATTTGTTAAAGTATTAGTCCCCATACCCATACTGCATTCTTTGTATTAAAATACTAGTTTGCACAATTTATCAATGGCAGTACTGTGTGTATTAGATCTGTGTAGTACATCGCTGATCATATAATGAGATACATTTGTTTATGTTTTGGAAAGGGGAACCTAAATAATATTGGTGGTGTTACTGCAATAGATCGAACTGTTTATTTCAGTTTTTTCATTACGGCACTCTGAGTATTAGATGTCCTGAAGAGACCTCTGACACATACATGTAACTATTCTCATTAAAAAATCTGACCAATCATAGGCTGTTAATCTTTGATCATTACAGGCCGGTGATGAATATAAATGAGGTCAACTGACCAATCACAGCTAAGTATCAGATGGGTGTGGCGGGTTCAACCAATCAGGTTGCCGTATTTAAACAGGTCACGTAAATTATGTTAATCCACCTTCAGGCGAAACATGTCGGAGGTCAATTTGCTTGCCATCTGATACTCAGTGTGCATTACGGGGACAAGAACGGTTATTTTAGACTTTTACTAACAGTACTGTATATATTTTCTCTTATTATTGCTTCAATTTTTACCAACACAACACCTTGTTGTGTAGAAAATAAGCTTATCTAATGAACATGGTTTTAAATGTACAGTTTGATGAAATACAATATTAAGCACATAGTGAACATCTTACTATTTTGACTTGTGCACCATATGAATGAGAGAAAACATGCAATCATCAAAAACACTATCCAATAACAAAATGCATAATCTAAAGGTGTGTGTCTTAACATTTTGATGTTGAATTGTCCATTTCACATGTATTTTGAATTTACAAACACTGATTTCCGACTGATTGTTAATTCATGAACAAATAACAATAAATCCCTAGTAAGCAATTTATTAGTGGGTATTCATCTTCAAGCATATTGACGGTTGTAGAGACTAAATTTACACGGTGCATGGGTCCTAGCATCATTGGAGGGATGTGTATGTGGTACGTATACTACAATGAACACTATACAATACACATTACTACTATTATATAGAAAGGGTACGTAATGACCACAGAGACCTGGGGGCAAGGGAATCCGTCTAAGGTTTGATTTATGCTGTAGTATATACTTCACTTTATTGAAATAAGCTGACACAGTCCTAGGCAATTGCAATTTAAATATTTCCACAAATATGCTTTAGCTTTATTTTGCGGTAAGTGAACCAGAAAGTTTTTTTTATTGACTTACTGCAGAATGAAACTATGAACTATTGGAGGAAATATTCAAATTTCAATTGCACATGACTGTCAACTTACTTCAATAATGTGAAGCTATAAAGTACATGCATATACTAGAGCATAAATCAAGCCTAAAGCGGATGCCCTGGCTACCATTGTAGATGTGTGTATTAAAGTTAGCCTTCTCTATAATAGTAGTATATGTTTGCAAATCATGATTGTTTTATACATACCACACATCCCTCCCATGATGCTGGAGCCAATGACACGGTGAAATAGAAATTTAGTAAGCAAACTTTCATTAATAACTACACATTTGAGATATAGCCCATTAAATATTGAACATCGCAATGTTACCTCTAGTTGGTGCGCATAACATGTAGTACCCGTTATACAAAAGTAATTTGGGAAACTGTTGATGATAAAGTTTCGCTTAAAAATGTTCTTTTTCTTTATTCGTTATCAAAAAGCGGAAAATTGATTATTTTTCCCGTTTAACATTCATTATCCCCTATTTAGAACTCATGTGCATGGTCATTCAATAAACTTTTCCATTCACAACAGTGTTCAATGGTTATGATTCGGTATAATCATCACTATACACAACCACAACGAACAGCTTCAAATATGTACTATTTTGGTATCAATTGTTACAGTACTATAAATGCTACTCTCTACAGTACTGTCAATAGTACTATCTGCATTGTGCTCAACAATACTGTCAAACGTACTGTCCATATTGCAGTCAACATTACTATCAATATCAGCATCCGAATTAACGTTTGCAGTATCGCCCTCTGCTGTAAAAGCCTGCCGTCACACGGGGGAGTGGGCGTGGTTAGTGTGGTCATTGGTCAGCATAGGTGTTTTCACTGCCTTTGGTTCAACTGCGTTGGATTTCCAGGGCACATCAATGGTTTTCAATTTGGTGGCCCTGCAATGACAAATTATGGCAAAAATATTAGACTCCATTAGTTGAGAATTATTTATCATTCCAGGTACGCTGCTATAAAGTATATTAGTAAGTCACGGCTGTCTGGGTTTACATGCATACTTTTATTCTTTATAATACTGCACTCTGTTATGATTTTTCAAGTAAGGGTGGCAACATTTATCGAGTATGATTTAATGGAATGAACGTTCCCTAGCTATGTTAAATATATATAAAGATGGAAACACACGTGATTTTGATGACAACACCACTACGGAAAGATACAAATATGTGAATTGTGCATACTATATATGATAATGAATATTTCATGTGCAGTAAGCTTACTATATATGCGTGCATGTATCGTGTGCACGTATATAGAGTAACTATACAGTGCCACAAGCAACCAAGATCTACAGCATAAAACATAATACAGTGACATGTGAAACCACATCATAAGTCAAATCACGCCATCAAGAGAGAACGTTACAAAAGCTGGCAGCAAATTTCAGACTTGAAATTATGTGCAAGATACACAAACCGCATACAATACATACATAACAACTTACATTGATACTATGAAGCAACTCAATGGATACAATACTATTACATTTGTGTATTAACTGACTCGTATATACACATTACGTTTGGCAATTGAAGATCATAGGCTGTTGACAACTCACAACTCACAAGACTATGGATAAGACTGCTCTTATGCAACTCTTTACAAAAGCAACTGCATCCTTGGGCATACACTTGGTCAGAAAATTAATAAAATATCAATATGATTCGATCGAAAAACACATATTAGTGTAGTACATGTCATTGACGTTAATTATTGGAATTTAATGCTCAAAAATACAACAGTTGCAATTTGCAAAAAGTTACCAAGTGAGCAGGATCGGATAAAGCGGGAGATCTTGACCTTGCTGGTGTTGGCGCAATGTTAGTAGCGGCAGTGTATGCAGCACCACTTGCCTAAAGAGTGTATGAAGTGACATGAAAGAGACAAAAGAAGCATACGCTGTCAAGGAGGTTGGCTGCATTCAAAGAAAGCGTGTTGTGTTAGGATCGTTGATGGTCTGGAGAATGATTGCGCTGTCATAATGCCCTGAATATGGAGCTGCAACAGCATTGGCCTAGACAACAGAATCAATCCCATGCCAACGTGCACAATGCTCTCATGTTTTCATCGAGACAGTTGATTTATGAAACATAATCAAACTACTATACGGAATTGAAATGAGTTATATGGAATCAAAAGAATTATAAAATAAATTGTTAATCAGCCACTTGCACGAAGCTGCCTGCATTCTCATTTTTGCGCGCTGAACATTCCTTTAGGTGTTTCATATTTATGTTTTCCGGGAGAACAACAAGTTCGAATGTTCACAGTTGTCCGTCTTTTGCAGCAAGTGTTCATTGTCAAATTTTGAAATAACAACTAAACAGTAAACAGAAAATAAACATAGCGGAAATGATACAAAACGTAAATCTATAATTACATGAGAGATTGTGTAAGTATGGCTCAAAACGAGGCGACAAGTACCAGGCGTCTGTTAGTGGCGTGGCACCAAGGGGTCAGAGGGCGTTGGGGCGGCAGCGGCGGCCGCCGCGGGGGCGGCAGCGTTGACGTGCTGCCACGCACTGCCTGTGCTGGACAATCGTGTGCCAGACCTGGAGCAAGAACAATATGCCACGGCTTAGTAATGCAGTAGGTCCCACTTTTGTCGTATTTGCACCCGGGAAAATGATAAAGATTTAAATTGCATTTTTCATAGAGTTGGAGTCACCAATGCAGACTTTAAGGTTCTTAGGATTAATGCATAACTAAGTTCGTACTCTCTAGCAAATTAGTGGAGTTAATGGTTTTGGCGTGTCCATACGAAATAAACAAGTCAAACGGGGTGATAGAGGAGCCCTTTATCTTGGAGCATTCTGGTGCAAAGTGGAAGATAATAATGATCAAAATTAGCTCGTCATATTTTAGTATGTAAACTCACGAGGGTTACGCTATTAGCCAGTTAGACATGGAAAGGATAAAAAAAAATGAAAACTTGAATAGCTAAGGGTATTTCAATGATTGAAATAAAATGAACGAAGTAATGAGATTAGCTGATAATATCACTTGGTGCATAATCAACAGGGTCAATCTGTGGCTGGTAACACCTAGCACAATGGAGACAGCTCAAGTTGCATTTTTGCTACTCCGAAGCATTTTTTCATTTTTGAAATAAACTACATGTTTAATCAACTACTAACTCAGGTCACCAAAACACAGATGGAGGCAGCCGATGCAATTGTCTTCCTGTTGATTATTTAAATCTCTAATACTAGCATTATTGCTGTAATAGGCCAATAATAGGTTATATAATAAGGTTATATACTCGTTACATAAGTCAGGCTCGTTATAACATGAGAAATCAGATTTTAAGAATTTCGATCTTGTTGGAGTGACTCCAACAGCAACAACACCAAAGCCAAGAATTATGGGCTACATGACAATGTTAAACCAGATTTCTGAACTCATTGATCATCTTGGCACTGGTTATAGGTTTCTGCTTACAAGTAAATGATTTGAAAAGTCATGGAAGGAAAAGGGGAGGAGATATACCGTCCAATACATTCTGGACAAATGTTGGGAAATACTACATGCTCTAAACATATGTGAGATTTAAAAAAAATCATCCAGGTCAGTCAAGAAGGAAAGATAAATGAATAAAATGCTGATGTGCGCAACCAAGTTTTTGTACAAATGAACAAAATTGACGGAATAGCAGCAATGAAAATAGAATTTCATGTTGAACCCTGCGGCATAACGTGAGTTGTAAGACTTGAAGACGGTAAGTCATAGTACAAGATAAGGCATTACAACAGATTACTGTAATCGAAGCGGAGTAAACAATGGGAGGTTGTTGATGAAGTGCAATCTTTACATTGTAGGCCTCCGAGAAAACCCTTTTTGTATGCTAGCATGCCAAATAGATACATGCATACTAAAATAGTAAATGAATATATAGCATATTGAACAAACTATATAAACATAAGCTAACATTAAACATGAAGAGTAGAAATAAACCTGACATTAATAAATGACGACATATGTGCAAAATACAATAAATCTACGTAGTGAAACTCTTTTTGATGGCTCCAATAACACAATTAGTAAAACATATTGAAACCTATATTTTGAACTAATGCTAGCAAATTGAAAATGAGCTCCTGATGACTTGGGATGGTCATTTATATTCACATGGTGAAATTAGTTATATCTCAATTAATTATCGTTTAATTATCTGTTTTGCAATGAATATAGTTGCATTTTTCAACTTCGTGCTCGTTAATTGAGAATCATAGAATATAAACCCACTGGAGCAAAATGACTTCAACATATTTTAAATTCAACACCCATTCAGAGAATGTAATCACATTAATGCATACATGAAATGAACACGGAATAGAAGTTTCTGATATATTTGATATATGTTATTAAGTGAAGGTAACACATGACCAACTAAAGTCGCAGATCTAGAAGATCCAGGAAACGGTTTATGTGTTGCAAGTATTCCTCCATTAAAAAAACTATGTAGACTGGTAATATCCAACATAATTATCGTGAACGTATGCAAGTGCATTTTTCATAAATATAACTAGGTAAGCTCTTTATTTGAATACCTACCTTAAGCTGAAATATCCGGACGTCTCATTAGACTGACACCGGAGGGTGGAGCGTGTGGAGTTTTGGCGCATGGACATGTTCCGCCGATTCCGGTATGGCTCGATCCAGTACCGCTTCAACGTGTGCTGAACCTGGACGAGATAACAATCATTTATATCGAGAATTGAGTTTGTTTATAAGCCAATAATATAAACTTACATCTGCATGTTTTCATTTGAGCTTAATTCATCCACCCAATCAATCTTCTGATCACTTTTCACTACATATGAGTAATTTTAGAGAAAGGAAAACCATAACTATTCAAATATAAGGGAGATAGCCAGGGCTATGATGAAGGCTTGAAAAGGCCTGAAAAGAGAGTTGCTTGAAAAAGTGCCATGTTTCATCTTGGAAATGAAATATTAAAAACATTATAAGTATATACATTTGATTATGCTGGCAATTTAAATGTTATTTCACTTGACATGAGGTTTCGTTTACTTCAGCCTGAAGCTTTATAAATAAAACTCTCTTAATACGTCATTGAAAATGTCACTGAATTTTATCACGAATGTCTATGGTAACCCACAGTGCTATTTAATTTTTTTTTCAATCATGTGGCACAGATTACACAACATCTCGATTTTCATCTACCAAAGAATACAATGAAGCTAAATTGGACTATTTAATTTCAATCTGATAAATCAACTTATCATAAAAAGAGTTATAAAACTAGTTATAATATCACCTGTATACTAATAACATTGGCTCTCCCACAACAACAATTAAACACTTTAATGAAACAGATTTCTGAAACAAAACATACAATTAAACAAAAAGTGAAGTACCTCTCCATTGAGAAAGCAGTAGAGCAACGATATGAAGAAGCCCTGGAAGGAGATGAGGAAGTGCGACGTGTACGACCATACGCCGAACTTGACGGCGTCGTCGAGCGGGGGCTCCACCATGGCCAGGAAGTTGTTGACCCCCAGCAGCGGCAGCAGCACGATGGCCGCCTTCACGGCTTTCCTGCACGGTGAAAACGCTCGTGTTAGAGATACCAATGTGTGGTCATGTTAGGGAGATGGCATGTTAGACAGATACTCATTTATAGTAACGCGGTGGTCGGGATTATATGAATCGTTGTTTAGTCAGCCAATGAGGTATTGGACGGTTTCTTATCAGAGCTTGCATGGTGGATATATAGGGGCCAGTGACTCATATTGGAGAAATTGTCTTGTTAACAGGTGGTATGAATACGTACGCCATCATGTCACTGGCTAAAAAGCGGTGATCGGGTTAGTAAGTTTTTATATTCGAGAGGGCGTCATGTTAAGCAGGTGGTCATATAAGCACATTGTTGAAATTATAAAGTATGTCGTCCTGTAACCCAGTGGCCGAATATAAATACTTGTTAGGCTAATAGGTTGTCATATCAGGGATGGTTACTTTGGCAAGTGGCCATATTCAGAGGTGGTCTATTTATCTAGTCAAATCACAGAGGTGGCCGTTTCATTGAATTGAATTTCATACAGGAAGTTAGTCTACGAAACGTTTCTAAATAGAGAGGGATACTGCTCACAATATTGTCATAGACGTCATCAGCCCGACAAATAACCGTATTATCCACACATTAGCAAATGGTCGTTTTAGAGAGTTTGTAAACGTTTATATTGGATTTTTTTATTTCATGGATGATAACTTTATTCAAAATACATTATTTAAAATAGCAGTACCTGACTTGTAAGGCCTCATTGGAATTGCTTTCCCGCATCTTTGTGATTAATACCCTAATTATATTTAGCAGGAAAATGAGGTTTACCTAAAAAGAACAAAATGGGAAAGAATGAAACAGTATGAAAAACAATAACACGAACAAATGTATTTGAGTTTAATGTAAATGATAATCTCAATACTTGTGTAAATTCAAACATAATACTTTTTACCAGCTTAAAAATCTTGGCCGGACTTGAAGTGGCGGTTCGGAAAATTGATAGTAATTTAGGACCAGGTATTTATATACATGTACTAAAACATCAACGTCACACGTCTTAATTTTAAAAATACCATATTCAGTACACGACCTATACAGACTAACAATAATATTACTTACTGCTATGACGGCCACTCTAGGCCCTTCTAGTGTCCAATATAAAGGACGAAACGTGTAACCAAACCAGCACCTGAAGGAAGCCAAATAATTATTAATTGCAACTATATAGTACTGATAAATATTGTTTAGCAGCATTACTATAAGATAAATGCATCTTAATAGTTCTGGGTAATGTGAGTCATTATTTAATGATGTCAAAGGTGTTACTTACTTTTCCTTATCAAGGATGCCATTTGGTATTGCCCATGCTAGCGTTAGCAACACTGGTAGTCCTAAAATAAGAAATCTATCAGGTTATCGTGTGTATAACTATTTCCTAGGTGGTTGTCTGTATCGAAGAAATATGCCTATGGCTCATGTTCATAAAGATGTTAACAGCTGCAGTAAATGAGGAAAATCCAGTTGTTCTACTGCATCGTTTCAAACACTTACCCCAACCCAGGCCAAAGTAGAGCAGGTAGTTGGGCTTGCCCGAGAAGACGGACACGACGAGCATGTTGTGCAGGTACATGCCCTCGATGAACATCCAAAGGAACATTACCGTCTTGGTGTACTCCACCAGTGTACGCAGCACCTCGCACAGGATCGGCTGAACAATGGGAGGAACGGTTTTTGTTTGACAGGTTTTGCATCATGACATGTATCCATGAAAGTGAGTTTACATTACATGGATAATATGGTTCACGTCAACGATGTTAACATTGTATTGAAATGAATATCGTGTTTATCAAACTATTTAGCATTATAATAAATATGTGTATGTAATGAGTTTATTTTCAAAGATGTATTATGTGGAAATGTATGGATTTTTTTTTTAATTGACGAGACATAATCTTGTAACATACATAAGCAAGTGTGTAAAGAGAAGTATGTTAATGGCATGAAAATGTAATAAAGTGCGTGTTAAATGAAGATACATTTGCAAATGACGACTGTGTAAAGGTAAATTAGCGTAAATAGATTCATGTTAAGCCACTCACTGTGTTATAAATTGTTCCTATAGAGGACACTGAGGTTCCACCTATTTCCGAACCCTGTGATTTTGCTATCAATTCGTCAGCCTGAAAGGAAAACATGACCAATTCTCAGTCAACTCCTATTTATGTTATGTGAAATGAATCACAGTCACACAGACAACCCTTCGTAAGTATGCCATATTATAGAATTACTAGCAAAATGAACCTGTATTACTTAGTTTACTTTTCATTTGTTTACTACTAATGATAACAGCAGGACTCAAAGTTACCATTGCAATACTCACTTAATAATAATAATTAAGACCAGCATGATTACCTGAACAACAAGCTGTATAGTGATGTGGATGCAGAGGGCCACAAACAGATTTCTGTGGATATTGGTCCGATGACACCGTAAACTCCTGTAAATTGTGTATAGGTACATGTACTACTAGCATCAACCTAAGACAGTGGATTCCCGGAATGCCACAATGACCTTCATAATTAGGTATATTTAAGTTATTGGTGGCTAAAGAATTAATTGGAAGCAACCATCATAATTCTTCTGTACTATAAATTGTAGTGTTCAATATTAAAATGAACTTTGCAGAAATGCATAAAATTACCATCTTCAAGAATCACTATCAACTGCACTCCAGCCAATAAACATAGCACAATAGATTAGTTGCATGCAAGTATAATCATTACCCCTTGTGCTCGCCGGTGTGCCTATCTATGAACACATGCATGTGAATGCTGTGATGTAATAAAACATTTACAATATTAAAAGACCACGCTCACCTGAAGTAGCAGAATATGAAGATTGAGAAGGCGAGAGAGAGGAGTGAGCAGCACAGTCCCACCATCTCCATCACCTTGGTGCCGTGCGCGATCTCCTTCATCACCTACAGCCACAGATTGACAAACGTAAAGGTCACGGGATTCACGACAATATGTTATTGTGGCATGCCACAACAAAATCATGTATTTCGTGTTTGAAAACATTCCGTCGTTGTGACAATATACACTAAATGCCAAATTCAATAGAACACTATTAATATATTATGACTTATCACATACTTCTGCAATTAAAATTATCTATTTGATCTGTATTTTCCACAAGTATAATGATTGTATAGCCACTCAGGTCAAAGTTAACAAAGATAAAAGAAACAAAATCAACCAACCTGAGAGGAAGTCTTGGCAAAGATTTTCTCATAGATCTTTCTGGCCTCGGGTGTGTAGCAGCCTGTGTAGTTCGTCCAGCCCTGTGGGATACTGTAGTCTCCGGGAACCTTGCCCTCCCACATGCCTTCTGGTCCACACTTCTTGTAGCCAAACTCTACAATATGAGTGGTTGAAAAATATGGGTTACCACAATGGCAATTGAAATAGTTGGAGCAAGTCACCCGTCGTAGTGGGTCAACAGTTCGTCTTGCCGAACACTTAATGTCTTCATTGCTTTCAGATTTAAAAATTAAAGGGATAATCAAATCATCCTTTGATCGACTGTACGTTGTCAGCAATATGGCCATTACATATTAGCAAAATATCCAGGTCTCTTGTAACCTACTTCAGTTGTCTTCATTTTAAATTCTGATACTAGTATCATCCATTCAACCAGCCTGATGTATTATCTCGTAACCGAGAGCGTGTGTAGTCTTGTGCCATGCTCCAACCCATGTTACTGATAAACTATCAAATCGTTAGAAGGCTAACACTTATCATAGCCCATAAGGGGGTATGACAGCATACATCATATATCAATTGTTATAGATAGATGTATAGGTTCTGAATAGAATATGGACACTATAAAACCATTATGACATGATTTTCAGCTCCCAGCCCCCAGCGCCCACCCAGTCTTAGTTCGAAAATGTCAACCCCCCACCTCCTCCAAAGATTACTATCGATATCCTGCGCTGGCTCTATTGATTTTTTTTTATAAATATCAAAAATATTAATTTTTTACCCCCCCCCCCGGCCACACACACAACTGTAGCCATACCACGATGGGCCATGTATAGCCCCCTTGGTCTACCTTTTATCCCTCCTTTTATCTATATCATGCTATATGTACTCACTGGTGTGGTCGAGTCCCCGTAGCGGTGGACACGGCTGCTTGATGGTGGTGCCGGCGGGGGTGGCCGGCCAGCACAGCACCTTGTCGTACGTGCCGTTGCAGTACGGTCCACCTGCACCAGAATGTGGTTGCATTATAATCGTGTATTATGTTCTCCATACATATGCCTTGCAATCACATTGAACTATATCAAAATAAAGACGGTTAAGGCATTAGCACATTACCCTACCCGCTACTATGCTGTTATAGTTTTGATGAAGGTTGCTTTCTAGGAACCTTAACCATGTATAGCAATACAAAATCATGAGCGGAAGGTAGAATCAGCAACAAAAACAATACAAACTGCAGAAAATCACATTGGAAAAATAGATGCTGATGTCCAGTGCAAACACATCACACAGTGACGGCTTTGTAACCCTGCACGTATAGTCTGGTTATTATCATTCTCGCCTTGCTTGTACACACATCCGTATAGTGTACCGCATAGCAAGCTACTTCTGTGAATGGTTCCCATACTGACCCATATAAACATGGACTTGTATGTGCTACATGTACAAAGCAAAGGCAATAGAAAGGGCAATTAAATAATAATAAAAACATAGCTCATGATAAAAGGACGAGGGAAGTTTTTTTGGGTTGTAAAAGTATTCTACGAGGCTTCATGGTTTACATTTTAATCTAAAACCCACGTCACTTAATACGTGGGTAAAACCATTTTCATCAAATTGATGCCGTCGATAATCGTTTGCTAAGCAACACACAGTCAACATTATGATGGAATTATGGAATTCAAATTATGGAAAACTATGGACTTCAAAATCGTACACATTATCGTATTCAAAAGACACGCTGGTTTACAAGAAAGATGAGTTCATGGCATCTAAAAAGCCACGTCCATTCCCCGACGCATATTAACTGACGTGCACAGGTATTGTGAGTTTAATCAGAAAGGGAGCTACTAAAAAGAAAACTAGAGACGACTTCCAACAAGATACAAGTGTGTGGAGATTCAATCATAAAAGCTTACATCTATAGTAAGCGTATTTGTAGTACTGTCGTTTCACTGCATATATTTTCACGGCTAATAGTATTTTATATGAACTATCTATTTGATAAAGTACACAACTAGAACAAAACACAAAGTCTGATATACGAAACCCATTTTCCGGCAGACAATTAAGCAAACAATAAAATCTTCCAATGATCAAAGATGTCCCACAAATCTCATAACAAAGCTCTGTTCTGAGCTCGCAAATCCTCGGTTCCATCACTCGAGTGTTGATAAACCAATAATGCTGGTGTAAATACAATACACGGCTGATATTAACCACACAAATTTGACTTACTACCAATAATGGAAGCGAACTACAGAGCTTTGCTAACCCAGTTTACCATAGTTGGCGATATTTTATCATCTTTGGTGGAATGATACTTGATTGTATAAAGGTACTGCTTTCATTTTCGGACGAGGTGCATGCTATATGTATGCAGAGTGAGCTGAGTTTTTTTTTAGATTTCTTATATTTTCTTGAAGCGTCGTTCTACAGAAAATCACTTTCTTGCAGAGGAAATTAAGAGGGTAGGGTATCATAAAATATATAATATCTTCGGTATTTTTAAAGGTTAATTGATGTAAGCACTCTCGCATTATGTCTATTTATGTTCGGTTATCAGTAAAGTAATGCCACATGTAGTTCCTTGCCATTATGGTTGCTGTTTACATTTATTTGTATATTATCTTATTTATATGCATCTCCAAGTAAAGCCGTGTCATATACTATACTGTTCTCATAAGAAACATGGAAAACATTCATGAAGTTGCTATAATTCAAAACAAAAATTGTCATGGTCACGCCGGTAAATATCTCACGACCAGGTTTGATTTTCACTCGCATATATAGCAATCCTACAAAATTCATTACTCTTGACATTTTGACCATCGACTGTTGCAAAACATCTCAGATTTAGACCTTGACATATATTGCCCATTTGTTTTAATTTTGTATCAACATATCACTTCCTAACGCTTTCTAGGTATTCACCTTTTCGTAAAGGTTGATTTGATGAAAAGTAATGATGCACTTTTTCATTGCCAGTTCAGGTAAGTACTAGATGGAGTGGGATGATAGAATATTAGAAAATACAAAATATGTGCCCAAAACTCTATATAGACCAAAGACCATACAATATGCATTTCACTCTCACAATGACAATATAAACAACACTTTCGTGGAAAGCCGAAGCAAACATGATACAAAAACGTTTTGGAGGAATGTGAACGCCCAGAAACGGGAAAACATTGGATTAGCCCCACTTTAAAAGAGGGGATATCTGTACAGTTATAGTAGCCCAAAAGCTAGTATATTATCCAACCAGTTCCGATCAGTTTTTACTCTATACAGAGAGGGGCTATCGCAATCGGACCCTTATAGGGGTTTGGCGACGTACCGAAGACACCGGGAGGGCAACCCAAAGCACACGACTCCAATGACGATGTTACTAGCGCACTCCTCGTAGTGTTACTAGTATAGCGTACCATGTACAGACGTCCGCCTCAACTGCCCTGGGACGGTTGCCTGGCGTCCTACAATCTGGTTTCAAGAAGGGCCCGTTTTGGAGAGAACTTTGCACCGGTGCTGACACGCAAAGATCTGGGCGTCCCCTTCACAATGCCACAAGGGACCAGGCAGGGGAGGGAGGTAGCCAGCGGCTTATCTCGTCAGAACCAATGCAACTTACAAGGGAGACCTTATACTCAGCGAGGTTGCTGCAACCCCTCACACTGGAGGCCTAACTGCTTATTAAACGGGTTTCGTTACACTTGTATTGTCATAAACACCAGTGGTGTGACCAAAACTTTTTATCAACTTATAAGTCAGGATAAGATTCGGGGCCAGACAACATTCCTACACTCATACTGAAAGAAGTTGCTTTTGAAATTGGGCCTCGACTCACTGCATGTTTCAACCAGTCGCTATCATCGGGGAGCCTCCAGTCTGACTGGAAATCTGTATTTATCACCACAATTTTCAAAAAAGGCAACAAACATTTACCTGAAATTTATCAGTGTTGACATCTGTGAGCTGATGGAGCGCATATTCTGCCACCATGTATTGCAGCACCTGTATTACTATGAAGTAATGTTACCATTGCAAAATGGGTTCCGACAATTGAGGTCTTGTGAAACACAATTGGTTACGACTATGCATTACATCATGAACCATTATGTTAAAACGGCAAATTGTCATAGCCATATTAGATTAGGTGATATCTGGAGTGCCACCGGGTACTGTTTTGGTGCCTCTTTTGATTTTATTACATATCAAAGATCTTCTCTAAATGTGCAATCCCAAGAGCTACTCGTTGTAGGTGATTGCCTGCTCTACAGGTAATAGAAATGCAGGAGACCAGCGTATATTGCAACAGGATCTATATGCTTTAGACCGATAAGGTTCCAGGTTGTGCATACGAGATTTAATGCGACCAAATGTGAAAGTATGAGAGTATGCCGTTCGAGAGCCCACTTCAATGCTATTTCAATGTACCGGCTGAGTGGACTACCTCTTGATATAGTTGACAGAGCCAAGTATTTAGGTTTATTGATTACTGAAGAGTTATCTTGGTTACCCCACATCTCCACTGTTAGTAAGAAAACTAATTCCAAGATTGGTTTCCACTGGCGCAAACTCAAACACTGCCAGACGTCGCTTAGAGAACATGAAAATGTGTCACTGGTACGCTCAATTCTAAAATATGCATGTGCTGCATCGGACCCTCAACATACAAAAGACGAAACTTCCTTTGAAACCCAGCGTAGGGCTGAAGGTTTTGTATTGAGAAACCATCATGGCGACTGGGGTATACGTGTATGAAGAATGATGAGATAACTGGGGGGCAGTCTAAAAATACACCAGGCTGTCTGTCATTGACAAGATCCTTGCCGGGAAAGCAAAAATACAAATCGACAATATCCTGTTCAGATGTGATACAAAGACACAGGCAATTATGCGCAATTCACCAATAGACATTTAGGCATATCTCGCCAAAACGTTCGGCTGTAGTTACGACCCTCGAGGAAGACCAAATACATGACCCCGAGGGGGCCGCGCTTACTGCCCACACATAAGCAGTGACGCCCCTTTTGTGTGACACCCAGAAGGGATTTGCGAAGCAAGCAGACGGAAACAGAAAGTTCAAACTCTCAACATAGGACGAGTACCCGATACTTACGGTTTCAGAAAGCGTGATATCAGGTGAATAGTCATTTGGAGTAGTTGATGCTCAATTTGATATGGTGGGACTAGTGTCAACATACATATGTACGATGCACTAAATGCAAGGAATGGAAAGCAATGACCCAAATTCAAGTAACTTTTCTAATCAAACATGTGCAGTGGCGGTTGACTCATGAGTTTGTTCAAAGCTACAGCCACTGCCAAACCATATATAGACGATAGAAGTGACATTTGAGAAACTTCAACATTAAGATTTACAAAACTAAAATGAAATACGTGTTTGCAGGACAAATGGAAGTTAAATACCCATGAAGACACTAAACACCCCTCACCTGCTGCTGGTCCAAAAGCGTTGTCGCCGAGGAAGTTGAGACACTCCTCCGCCGTCTTGAAGAACCAGGCTCCTCCGGGCGGCGGTTGCTGCCCATCCCCCGTGCCCGTGCTGTTACCCTTCTGAAAACACAAACGTGGTAATCAAAGGTCAGTTACGTTTGCAGATCCACGTTTTGGGAAAAAGGTGGGGGCACTAGAGTGAGTTCATGGTCTTGTACACATGATCGTTGGTTGACATGCCAAAAAAACTCTTGAAAATGACGTAATTAGGTGGGAAAAGGGGGCGCGTGCCCCTTGCGCCCCCTGGATCTGGAAATGAGTTAAAATGGACAGAGTTAGTATGATCAGTGCTACTGGATTAGAATTGCCGGTATTTTTGTAAGAGCAACATAGAAAAAGATTGAATGTTTTAGTGTGAAGTTGTATGTACGCCCTTCTTGTTCTTGTTTACGTTTTCCCTTAGATCATTTTTGTTTTGTTTATACATCGTAACTGGGGTGAAACCTTAGATCATTCGTCAAAATCACAGAAGAGTCAGTGCCCCCCATTAATTCTTCCAAATATGCAGCAAACAACCTTTAAAATAAAAACAAATCTCATCACTAAAATATCCAATGACCAGAGACGCGCATAAACTATAATAGGAGCTAAGCAGCATCCATCCAGCAAACATGAAAAGCAACCTCGAATTTCCCCCATTACAAGGGCCGTCCATCTAGGCAGTGAAAAACTAGTAGGGAGAAAATGATGGTGTGGGGTCTGGTGGCGCCGCTATCGGTCACTGTTGCAGTGTCATTGTGTCGCGCACTAACGAGGGCGAGTCTGGGGCGTGTCAAAACCGGCTGGAGGAAGTTTCAGGGCTTTGTTGGGTATTTTCTCCGAAATTGGCTAGTTATTGTAATTATTTGGCACATGATCTTAAAGGTCTAGATACGGGATCATATATATGGGCTCATGTTCACATCGACTTCAAGTTCATACTTATATGTTAACCCATTTCCCAATGGGCACTAATTGCATTGTTTTTTTTTTTATTTTTTCAATTTCAGTCTGAGACTCTTCATAATTCTAAAACAAATCTCCCACTTCACAATTAAAGTACATCTTGGCGGTCAATTATGTGCAAATTAGTACATGCATATATTATGTGGTTGGGCCGATCAAGCAAGAATTTTGCAAAGTTTAATTTTGGCCTGCCAATTAGTTTAGTTGGACGTTCTTTCGTGTGATGCCTCATACAATCACCATTGAAAATGTGCACCATGTGGTTACGATAAGATATACCAGTTAGGCGAACAATTTTCTAAACATCCACAATATCCTCGTAAAAGGGTGACCTGTGTTATATCAACATGTTTGCATTATGATACACTCAACAATATTGCTCAAAACAGACATATTTTTTATGAGTATGTGCATGTCCAGCTGTCAATGATTACACACCACTTGGTGTTGTGTTGTTAAAGACACACTTGTACAGTGACATCTGTTTATCATGAACACCCATGGGACTGCGCGTAAGTGCCCGTAGCGCTGAGACCATGTCTATGATCGTTCATGTTATCACTCTCTATGACGGCTTCCGACCGCGACAACATAGTCTTATCATGATGCTGGTCTATTTAGACAGCTTGTCTCCATTAGATGTGCTATTGAGTTTCATCATTTGAACTTACATGTGCTACTGCAGCAATACTTACTCTTGAGAACCAGGTTTGCAACGGATGGACCCAAATCACTACTGGGGCTAATCAGGTGTCAAAAAGACAAAGTTCGATGTGTAAAACATTGCCTTTTGCGTCCATCACTGGCACATATATGATGCAAACAACTCGCCAGTGATCCTGCAAAGGAAGCTAATCACACGCATGGCAGAGCCGAATTTATCGGTAAAAGCATTTGTATGTTGGATTTGAGCCTTGTCGAAATCATCAGCATAAAGCAATGCATTACGTCAGGAAGGGATTTCTTGGTCGTGATTCAAATAGAAATCAGGCATTTTCACACCCCGCTGGCGTAATGCGCCTTTGTTTACTGTCACCATGTTTCCCCATTTTATTCGGAATTTCTCTAAATAGCGTTTAAAATTAAACAGGAGAGAACTGTATCATGATATTAATAAGGAGACACACACATGAGTAGTAGCAGAATTGATCATACTAATGCGTGCCGTTTGCTGACAGTTCACTGTAAACCTACACTGAAATCAAACGCAGGGAGCCGTATTGCCTAACAACCCCATGATTCATGTGCAGCAATAAAGTCAATGTGAATAAATACTGATCAATGTGACCAAATAGAAAACGCAACGGCACCTACCACTATTTGATTAGCTAAAAGTTGGATATCAGTTAGCAATCGTTATCTACCAAAACAATGGGACATGCCCACAACTAGATTAAGACATATAACCCAGTTCCTAATGAAGTGGCTCTCATCGTGGCGAGCAGGCGTGATTAAGTGAGCTTAGAACCCCGCAAATTTGTATCACTTAGGACAAAGCCGGCGTTGACTAACACTCCCTGGAGTGATGTCCGCAGTAGCGGGAGCCGGCGGGGCGAGGCCGGCTACTAGCAGAACCATTAATTTTAGATAACTTTCGTTTTGGGTGTTTTTGTGTGGGTGTTTTTTTAGGTGCCCAGACCAGATTATATGGTTTTAAACATTGAGAGACTTGCTGTTGCTTTTCGTAGGTGTGACAGTAAATTTCCTGATCGCCATGGCATGTACATGTATAGTGCTGGGGTCGACATTAGAATAACTTTGCTGGATTTGGTAATAACATACATTATTCTATGGTTACTTGTGAATGACCCGCTTTGGGATATATGTGGCCTCTTGTTTAAGTGGTTGATATAGTAGCCTGGACGCTGATCATCTTTGTTCTATGTCCCATTTCATTCACGGATGTAACTTCGCTTATGGTTTGAATAGTTTTTGTTGGTGATTCCGAGCGGAGTAAACTTAGGAAAACTCACTTTGATATTATTTATATAACTTACCAAATATTTGAGTAGCATGCGATTAAGGATATGAGCATACCACTAATCTGGATTTTTTTAGTTAGTGTGAAAACATCCAGACAACAAATGATATATGACACTGGAACATGGACATTCAAAACTTCTGCTGTAAATGACAATTTTATTACAAATCGACCTGTCACATTAGAACCTTTATTTGTTCTATTGCTATCGTCTATTCCATTGTCTCTGTTGAACTAAAACATCCCAATAAATATGTTGCTGTATCTTCAAGCTAGCACATGAGTAATGAACTCTGACAGGTATGCACGATTAGAAGTGTTCAATTATTCTATTATTGACATGCAAAGTTAAACGTTGATTCTTCTCTTGTCTTCAACGTTTTTTGTAGATTCAGACTTATATCACTATGATGATCATGCAGACGACTTCACTGGCGTGGCTGAATCATGATTGTTGCATGTTCGACCTTGCGTGAAACAGTGCACCAATGCCACAAGTCAACGTGCAAATAGAGGCGGTATCAATTACATACATATGAGCTCTTTTGCTCCTGCTGTTTTAATATGGTGATTGGAATATTTTCTAATGCAAGGGTAAATGTTTGACGTTGATATCCTTAAAACAATGTAAAAGCTTTGTCACAATAGCCCTTGTTGACACAGCTGATTAGTACACGTATAAGATGTACAAAACATTAAAATTCAATATATAATATGATAGTAATGTACACGTACTATTGAATGAGTACTCACCCAGCTACCTGGGATTTTCCCTTCAATTTTCTACATTCATTTTCTTTTGAATGGATAATAAATCGTATAGACACATGGATAAGTGATATGTCATTCAGAGTTATATAGTCTTCCAATTTCTTTTTATCTCACATCGTTATACATGTACAATGAATCTATGAGATATCCCTGAAGTATGGAGTTAAATTAGTAATTGTTGTGATGATGTCAGATTATGTTATAGATGAAACAAATTCGGTATTAATTAAATATTAACAATGGCAGGTCAATGTCGGATTATTGATTCAGGCATCGTTGATATCTGTGGCCAAAAGGCGAGGATTTACACGTATATTCATTACTCTGGATTTCGACCCATTGCATTTGCATATTATGCATGCAACACATATCCAATTTTACAATTTTCTTGATATGCATTTGGAGTGTCATTTATGTTTTAATTTCTTTTGCGTTATTCCCATTCAATTATTCCCCCCCCCCAATGTAATTACACTGAACGAGCAAATCCAAATCAGCGTGCAAACACTGAAATACAACTCCTGTTAAAATACTGAAAAACATAAAATCGCAATGCTCATCTTGTAATATGTCAATGTGGCAAGATACTCTATATCCAGTTCGCTATCATTACACCAATACGTGTGATCGAAAGTCTTAGTTTTCTAGTATAATATTGTAAATGTTCACTGCTATATACCATAATCTATTCAAACGCGAGCTTCCATTCATGTTTTGGGATGACGCTGCTATACTTTCTTATACTGAATGACACTTTGACATAGATTCACAAATCATTCATCGAAGTAGGAACGCTACATTAACTTATCATGTTCATAACCCGAAGAATACACAACGATAAGTCAAATGTCACTCAATGTGGAGTTAAATAATTAATGCAGGACCCAGTTTATTATTTTCTAAAATAAAAGTATAAATGTGTTGCACTGTCACGACGAATTACTTATAATACTGTCTGTTAATATGTTCATACTGATTTAATTAAGTTTTCTTAACCTTGTAACATTGTGGGTGGAAAGGACTTTAATTACCTGCTATAGTCAATATATATAATAACAATATGTACAACAATTATGAAACAACACCCACTCATAATTAAAAGTATACAGCTTACATAAACCCTGTATTGTGTGGAATTTAGATATAGCATATTTATAGCACATGGAAAGTTGTTTCTAAACCGTCCACGATTTCACGGATTCTAATTCTGGATTTACTTTTCAATGGAGGCATATGCATAACACGTATATGGTAAAGTATATAGGTTCATCGCCTATATATTTTTAAGTATCCCAGCCTCTCAACTAATCAGACTTGCGGTAACAAATATAGATAAACACCTTTGAATTATAACTACTCTCAGTGTGGGCTGAGCAATGATGAGCTATGTGGGGTGCACCCGGGTGCCCTAAGATCATGCTCATGAGTCCCATTACATCACCGGCCCTGATCAGTTCACACACATTCTATTTCCCCTGACTACTGGGGTATATGGGATATGGTAATACACGCATCATGCCTCCCTTATTGATAAATGACCTTTGGTTTTATGTGTACTAATAACCAACTACGGCCATATTTAGGGCTGGGTGGAATATGTGCCACTACAACACGTAAGTATGTGTAACGGTGTAACATACTCATGCCAGATCCATGTTTTGGGGAAAGGGGGGAAACCACAGATGCGACGGTTTGCAGTCACAAAAATGACACACATGAAAATAGCTTGTTTGAAAGTGAAATAGATGGTGCCTTGCACCCCTACCCACCCACCCCATCTGCATACGTTAATTACAGATAGAATAGACACAATATTGGCGAACTCTGATAGGCGTATTTACAGATACGACAGTTTATGTCACTGGTCCAGAAATAGGACATCAAATTCACTGAAAATATAATATCTTATAATATTTTGAATGACCATGAGAACACGATAGGGTGGTCTTAGCGACACAGGTGTGAGAACGAGCGCATGCGCATCACGTTTGCTATATTGTGACAACAGCTAAAAATCACAATCACAAAAAAAAGATAGTTGACATGAACGCATCCCGTTTCAAAACACTGTTTTACATGAAGCAGCTTTCACAGTGATATTTCTGGATTTTATATGAGGATGCCAACGTATTGATGCTAACAAATGTGATCTTAACTTCTCGCCACGTGACATTGATCGAGCATTTATGAGACGTGGAAACTCCAAGTGACTGCAATTTGTTATTGTAGGATGTGTGCTAAAGTTTGGCCGTAACCATTTGTCAAATCTAATTGGTTTTATTTGCGTGAATCGCAGCGCGTTTGAGACGTTAAGATGATGGGACCTACAGCATGCGATTTGATTTCAGTCAACGTGTTGATTTTACCGTTCAATTTTGAAGACGGTTGGCAGTTTGAAAGAAGTCACGTGGTGTAGAAAGAAGTTTGAATATGACCGCGAACGCTTGGCTGTGTAGTAAATCTGTTGTTTTGATCAGATGACAACCTCCTTTCCCAGAAGAACCGTCACGTTATCTCATTTATACGGCATAAAACATTGTTCAAACAAGAGTCGCGCCATCATATATTATAAACATTCTCCTCTCAAAGAAAGCAATTTGGTGGTAAAAGCAAATGCATGTAACACTAATGCCCTGCTGAAATCATCTGCATAAGGTAATAACTCAAACGCGGAAGTAGATTCCATCACGTGATACCAAAGTGCCAGTGAAAATTGACTGAAGTGAAACTAATATAAGTAATGATTGTTCATCATTATGTGTGAAGCAGAGAGGCTTGGTATTTGGACAAACTGTTACCTCCAACAACGATCAATGAACCTGAGTAGGATGTATGTGTATGTGTACGGGTGCATGTCATTAGATAGAAATACTATGAGCTTTATCTAACGGGTGGGGGAGGCTGGAAGGGATGGGGCACAAAAAGCATAAACCGATCGTTCTTGCGGCGTTATCTGCTGATTTTCCAATGAAATGATAATTAGTGTAAGTCAGCAAATTGGTAACGAGACACGAAAACAGCAACGAGAAGCCAGGAACGTAGCACTATTCTAATGAACATATACAACTTATAAACGTCATTAAACCACTATTAATCCACGGGAGGCATTGTATTACAACATATTTACATCACATCCATTAGAATAAAATATAAAATACAATCATACAAAATATTATTCACACAGCTAAATTAAAAAAAATGGTCGACCTCTCGTAGAGAGTGTCATTAAGCCGTAACCAAACACCAAACACGAATTGTATTATTGGCCGGTGAATGTATGTCATAAAATTTTCCACAGCAACCTTGGCCCTTGCCTTGTGCTTGATTGGTTACCGGATGCAAGTCAAAAGAAAACTAATTATCATCATAAATAAGGGATTACAAATGCAACACTGGCAATAAAATTCTTCTTACATTGGGGCCTGCTTTTCAGCCGGGGTCATTCGTCATGATTACCACGCTGGCGTACGTGGCCTAAGTGCACATGCATGCACCGTTGTCGAATCTCCACATTGACAAGTTTGTATAAAATGCCAATAGCATAAAAATCACCGTTGTGCAGTAATAGCGAACATGGGCTTTGAAAAAAATAGTATCAATGTATTCTAACATCAACTTTGTATTACAATTGGCAGAGTTCATCCTAAGTCAACGGTTATCATTGATCAATTACAAATGTCACTGGTCTGAATTAACTATCAATTTCACATAGACGATCGTATTTCTAGATGCTCTAAAAGACGCTAGAAGCTTAGTTTCCTTTCGAGGTGGAGTGCGAGTGTTCTGGTCTCAACTTTGGACACCTCCGATCGGACTGGGTCTCTCGTCTTAAAGGTGGGTCTGATGCTCTTAGAGAATGCATAGTCGACAGATGAAACCGTAAGTACCGCCAATGCCGTTACAATCTGAAGCAATGGAATCGTGAAACAGAAGTGTCATTTCCTACAGTTGGGTTGTTCACAAAGCTCCATGATTAACGCTGTCTTCCTAGATGAAATGAAGCATTTCTGCGTCGTTCTGGTCCAGGAATTGTTACCACTCCTCTAGAGAAGTGATTTTGATTTTTGCGGCTTAAATGTGGCGAGGTTCATAAAGATGTTCCCGTATCATGGTATGCTATTTCCGAATGGTACGATGAGCCTTTTTATCCAGTCCTTCTGAAAGGTATCAACCCGTTATTCCGGGCGATCCCATAAGGTTTGGCCACAACATATGGACAGGAGGCACAAAAAAGGCTGTCAATGTGTTGTTTCTTCTCACTTAGGCGTCGTGTGGAGAACGTGGAGCTATCATCGGCTGTGTGAAATTGTAGGGTTAGCATTAAATTACCCCTGAATAAGATGACAAATGTTGCATAGTGTTGGCGGAACGTGAGAGACATAAACCATATGCTAGTCTATATGTCACTGGAGTTTTGATATTATTTAGGAAATCATGTTTGACATGTTTCTGTCTATTTTCTCTGTTACACAAACAGGTTTACCATGAAACAGTAGTATAAAACGCTTCTAATTAATTCGACTGTACGTTGCACCTGTGTATATTCTGAACATCGGCCTACTCAAGACAAATTGCGTTTTTAACAATCCCGGGTTTATCTGTAAAGCATTACGCATTTCTTTGCCGGCCGGAAGTCCTATTTAGTTATTGTTGTAAACGTAGTTGTAATAACAAAAAAACTTCAACTATTCAGGTATGTTTTACCCGAAGTTACCACCAGACAGCAGCTACCTAGGTTCCAGTTATGAAAGCCAACCCTTGCACAACTTCCAGGAAAAGCTAATGATGCTGCCATACCCAAGAAGCCTACCTACATGTAGTACACACTGCATCAGAAGATCCGCGTTATCGACGTGATGATGTCTTTGCTCGTTCAATTACCATGTGATACTTCTGTGAAGGAGTTCCAATAGCATTCTCAATAGGCCCTTATGGGACACCATTGGCATATTGAGTAACATCCGTGAGACACTTTGTGAGAACAGTATAGCGTGCATGCCACTCTCTGTACACGTCATTTGGGCACCACGTTACTAATGGATATATCTGGATGAGATAACGTTACCTGTGGTGGTGTTCATAATACTGCTATTCAAACAGGCTTGATTCTACTTAACACTACTTTGTCAGCCTGGTATTAGAAATTGATCCAAATCCATGAAAACACGTTCCGATGCATGTGATAGCAGCATACGTTGACGGTAGCAATGCAGCGCACTGACGGATGCTAATAATTGCTACATGTACAGCAACAATGGTATGACACACGAATAATGCCAGGGTGAATGGAAAAGCTATGCTAGATAAGAAAATGTATGAGTTATTTATACTAGATATTTCGTTTATAAATCACTAATATTCACAGGTCATGCCGTCTACATCGTAGGTATAATTGTACTTTTTTTTTACTGCATATAGGTGCAAATGTTTCAATATATAGTTTCACAAATAACTTGTGGGTTCAACGAAAGCTAACACACTCATTTACACTATACACAATGACCTCTCTATATGGTCTTCCACAGTGTAACCTAGAAAAGTAGCCAATCGGTATAAATCTGTCATGAACTTGGATGTATTGACCTATTAATTTTGTTTGACTCGGCATTAGTAGTCATACGCATGCGAGCATCATTGTCTTTGGCCTAAGAAGAAATATGTCAGATAATTGAATGATATCTTTGGCATTCCAACAGTATGCTTAAAACAATACCTAATATGAAACCATCATGTCCGAATTTTTGCTTTCTAGTTATAAGCATGGATAAGTACAAAACAGCCCAGGATGCAACAACAAATGAGAGCTCTCGAAGGGTAGTTCAAACTGGAGGTCTCTATTTATATAATACATCATGCATATTTTAACCTAATGCAATGCAATTGTGGAGATATTTAAGGCCCAAAACATGCTTTGAGCAATAAATGCAGCCAATGGATATTCAGGGCGGCAATTTAGGATGTACCGACTGCCGTTGATTTTGAAATTACACCTCTTTATGCATGACACTAGCACCGTTGGTCAATTTCAAGGAACTTGACAATAAATGGAGTTTTCTGAACTGTCACGAAGAAAAGGGGCCTTTGTTTCGAATCATCTATATTCATATCAAAGACCGACTTATTACACGGGTCACGCTGTATTATGCACCGTGATGTATGTCCTTGATATTTCAAATTCCACCTGCGGGCAGTGATGAAAAATAGAAACCACCTGCTTAGGATGGCAATGTATCAGCTAATCCATAATCCAAAAGTAGCTGCGCTCGTTGTTCCATGGTTATGAAGTCGCAGGCAATCACAATTGGTGGAGAATTGAGCCGAATAACCCCGACAGTCTCAGTCGTGTGCACGGTTCTTGACAATGAGTCTGCGGCTAACACAAGATGTGCCGGTACACGGGAACAGTCCATGCGAATTGGAGGGTATTGCCAGAAGCTTGTTAGTGAAATAGACTATATATAGCTCCTACAGACGTACATAATATTATGTGGAATTAAGGTTTAAACCCTCCTCCGTTTACCCAACATGCATGTGGCATGCATAAGTCTGTTGCATGCCATGCCCATCGTTCAACTGACCTCCTATTGCATTAACCACAAACCCATGCACACGCCTAGTTTTTCAGTATTACATACCGGTAATTAGTCCCAGTCAGTTCTGGAATCATTACGGACACGGGAGCCAGTACCGGTAGTCAGTATATTTATTTTAATGCATGTGTTCATAAGATTTCTCCCCGTGGGGCCTAGCACACCTAGGTCGCATTACAATCCGTGGTAAAACGTGAACAAAACGAAAATGTCGGGTAGTTTTGGTAGAATTTGTAACGGCGTATTCTTAAGTCATCGGTCTGCGTGAATCTATTAGGCCAATTACACCTCACGAAGCTTCAAAAGAACCGCCCATGCATGCAATTGGGGCTAGGTGTGGGGTATCTTTGAAATATCAACCGTAAACCATATATATGTTATTACAATCTGCAGACAGCATGTTCTTTTAATGATATCCCATCTTAGGCCCCCGCACAAGTGGCTTAAATTAAATCACGTGAAAATACGCCGTCGACAACGTTAGGTTGACTAAAGTATGTTTAAAATGTATTATGTGGGTATATGTACAGTATTGCATATGCCCATGAGGATACAAATATTGAAACATTCTAAGGAATCTACGGAAACACGAGGCCCGTCCCATATTTTGTCTGCCAGGAACCATGGCATTAAATTGATAAAGTAAACAAACTGAGTTTGGTCATTCAGAATTGTAAAGATTTTCTATCGTTCGAATTGCATTATGACTGATGCTATTCTACTGCAATATTGCGATTAATTTTATTTGTAATATTCGGCATATTGTATTCATACTTACCTTTCTCAAACAATCTACTCTAGCGCGTAACATATGCATGTACTGGTCATGCGGATTTCCCTACTACATTTTTCACAATTCACAATACTTGAGGGGTTGAAATAACGGAAATGTCAAGATTATTGATGCTTTACATACCCAATACAGACAACTTCATTGCCCGCATACAGTCAATGGAAATTGAAAAACTCTGTAGTCCACGTTTTTCATGCGTTCTAAGTAAACATTGTCGTTAGAGCAAGACTTGAGTATATAGGCTTGATTATATATGGCAGTGTTACATGTAATAATTCAACAGCATATGTTTAGTTTGGAGATATAATTACATGCGCATGCATGTTTTCGATTAATTAATATAATTCTTGGGTATGTAGTCAAATTACAGGATCGTGACCTTGTGTTGAAAATTGATGGGTTGATCTTTTTTCTGTAGATATTGTTCCCATAGGTCGATGACGTTTTTTATACACATTCCAGCAATCAGCATACATAATAATGGATAAATACTGACTAAATGGAAATATTTGTTTAGGAAATAAATTATGTTTAAAACAATTAGGTTATAAAAGTTGAAAGAATACGCCCCCCCTTCCCAATGGTAAAGATTACAACATTCACCTGAATCTCCGCAGTGACCATTTGAGAACCCTCCGATACCTTTATCCTTTGCTGAACACAGAATAAGTCCAATGTCTAACATTTGGTATAGACTACATGGGAAATATTTTGACAATCCACAACTTAAACATCCACATTTCACTAAAACATTTTATCTCGCCATCATCACCGGAATGTCATTCCCTTTCTAATTCATCTCTAACAATTCCTACACCATTCCGCGAATTAACCAAATGAAATCACTGTTAATCTAATGTCATATGCAGTTCGTATCAACGTCTATCCTTCATACAAGAGCCTGCGCATCTATCCCAAATGCATTTACCCCAAATCTATTAAATCCTAAATGCACAAACTGCAAAAGCTATCAGCAACTCATCATGAACGCACTCCTCTCAGTTGCATACGACAAATACACCGATAATTTCACGACGCTGGCTTTCGTCTGTAAGTGAGTTTTTGCTTGAAATAGACTCAGTGACAGAAGCGACGGTAACGGTAATAGTTCTGATTATTTCTTCTATCCTCTCTGATCGTCAGATGTGAACGGGGTTTGCTGGGGGGGGGGGGTGTTACAAGCTGTGCTTAAGCTTCTGGACTAAGACCAGCGTAAATAAATGTTAACGGATGTTATTTCCAGATGTCCAACGACATACAATAAACTGCATATAAGTCTCGTAGTTACACTCACTCAGACCACTTTGCTTGCCAAACTTCTTCTATACTACGACCACCCGTTGCCATGGTCTGACCGGAAGGAGGCAGTGCGTAGAGCTTACGCTAATCGTCGTATCATCACAGAGTATTTAGCCGCACGTTGTTAGCACAGATACAGTACTTGCACCGTGCGTGTACCATGAACGTACGGATGCCTTGCTTTAGTAAGCACACGGTGCGTAGAGCGTAGGTTATACGCGAGTACAAAGCACGTTCGATGCATGTTGATCTCACGGCCACCTCAATAAAAGCATTCCCAAAGACGACGCACCCATAATAGCGCACGGAGCCCGTGTGGATGTGCCCACAGCTGTACTTTTGCCAATGCATGCGGAAAACGTCGTATACACCGCAGACACCAACACGCCTTGCGACGAACACGCCCGCAAGGTCAAATGTGCCCCTCACTTTATGCCTAGGACACATTCCATCGCAAGGTGGGTCTACAGCTAGTCTACGAACAAAAACGCAAGGAGATCATAACGATCCGTGAATGTGCAGTGCGACAAATGTAGGTTTTTTCAAGGCATTACGGTGGGCGCAGAAGCTACGACACCCTACGTCATGGTCTGACCGTAAGGAGGCAGTGCGGACGCCGGAGACCTTGCGTTAATCGTGGTATAATCACAGAGGATTTACCCACACATTGTCTGTACAGATACAGTGCCCGCGCAGTGCGTTCTCTGTACCATGAACGTACAAATGCCGCACTTTAGTAATCCCACCGTGCGTAGAGCGTAAGGTATACGCGAGTACAACGCACGATTGATGCATGTTGATCTCACGGCCACCTCAATAAAACCATTCCCAGTGCCGACGCACTCCTAACGCACGCAGCCCGTGCGTATGTGCCCACAACTGTACTTTTGTCAATGCGCGAGGAAACATCGTAGACGTCGCAGACCTCAAAACGACTTACGGTGAACACGCCCGCAAGGTGGAATGTGCCCCTCGCTTTACTGATATTTTTTGGACGTTATGAAAATATACTAAACCATGCTTGCTATCAGATGATGTCATTAAAGCAGGATTTCATCAAAAGATCATTACAATGCAGCAATAATTTAAAGAATTTTAATTCATCTTTCTTGGATTATTACTGAAAGATCATGTTTAATGCAAACCATTATGTTGTATGACCACAATTCACACATGATTACCACCTATTTCAAACTCCTATCATTGGCTACTCTGATTCGTGCGACACCTATTGTCGTCAACTGTGTAGTTCTGTCCTTGGTCACAACTATGACTATGGCATAGAAATATGCAGCTAGGCAAAAACCTACCAAGTTTCTGGCAGGCTCCCACATATAAGCTGACTAGTACACTGCTGGTTGACATCCATTACTTTCATGGAATACGGCATAATGGCACCAAACGTGTGTTAAGCTACATAATTATAAGCAAATAAGAAGCCGGTGAGCGTACTAGAGAATATAAGGAGCAGATTATTGACCAAATGGTTTTTGTTCTACTTCCGTGATATGCACGTGAAATGCACGTTTTTAAATTAAATTTTTAGAAACAAATTATTGTGATCACAATATTGTGATCACAATGTATGTTCCTCACCGTTTGTTACATTCTAGTTCAACATGAATTCCAGGGACATGTATCATAACATATTAAATGCAGGCTTATTGATGTGCCTGTACACATTTACAATGCACAAGGAAATATATGTAAATCTAATATCCGTTTTATAGAATTTCAGCACCTCTGTATACTCGATAACATTGTATCTTGCAGACTCATACAGAGTTCAATTCCATCGAGGGGTTAGTCCAGGTGCATTGCTATATTACCAATGTAATCCTGAGATGTTTAAATCCGGAGGGAGTACGAAAATGCTTAGATATTTTACGTTCCGGAATTTCCGTGAATAACAACTGCAACAATTGCGAGAGCACATACTGGATTAAAACGCTTTTGAACATAGTGGTTTGTAATTCAATATAGTAACAAATTAATACCTTTGACCAGATACGATTTCTCATTTGTATATCATGTGAGTTTGTGTTGGTTTTAGTACGATTTCTGTACATATTTGTATTTACACTGTCTGATGGTGTGTGCTGATTAACAGAAATAGTTTGATATGGATAGGCAATCGCAATTTTTTTCCTATGTGCTGTTCAATGGACGTCAACGACATTTTCAATTTTTTTGGTATAAAATTAACTTTTACCCGAGTTGTGTCCCATGACGATTGCTTACATTTATTGTAGTCACTTGTACTGACGTCACGATTATGTCAAATAAAAATGTTTGTTTCATTGCCTGAAAAGGTCTTCAAAGGAAACTCCATAGTCTATAATGTCACTATATGACATTTATAACAGCATTAGCATGCACATTCACTGCATTGTGGACCGTATACACACGTCAAAAGATACAGGTAGGCGTATACATTTGCAATGCATCTCATAACAAAAGGTTCTTTGATGTTGTTTATAGAAATTTCATGACAATGTAGAACATTATCTACAGTCTAGATATTAAGATCGTGTAGTGCTCCCCACAAACATTTTACAAGTGATTCACGAGTGATGTGATAGGCAATATGCCAGGTGTATGATGAATATAGAGACAAATCAACGAGGTGACAAATTTGGTTTCATTACAGACTTAATTAAAGTTGAAATGCAGTTAGTGCTTTGTAATTCCAATACGTTAGTTGCTCAATCTATAGCTAATATATTTTGAAATTAAAATAAAGCTTTCAAGTCACTCTAAACTATTCTTTATGGGTGGGATTCTAAATTGTTTATCAAACAAGTCTCTAAAACACTACAGAACGAGACTAAATCAGATATCAAAATGAAACCAACTGTGTCTCAAATGTAGGTATTTTCCTTTCCAATGGAAGTTTTACGTGCAAATTCATGTCAAAGAAATGGGGGCGACTGTCTCACCCATCTGTCCAGTGGCTGCGGCCTCTGTTGCCTGCTATAATATATACTTTTTGAACAAGATGCGCTGGCTACACCCCTCACCCTCCGAGTCGATGGGCACCACGTTACGTGGATGACACCCATACTTTCTTGAGACGCCAGTATGAAGAACGATTCACAAAGCATCTTAACCAAATTGATCCTGATATACAAATGGACCACAGAAGAACAGATGGTTGATTAATATCGGACATTCCCCTTTCCGATACTTTTACTCGGTAATATCTGAACACGGCCGGATCAAATGTAAAGCTTACAGAAAACAGACGCACACAACCAATATTGGAATTTCATTTAGTTGTAACCGTCCTACAATGCACAGGCGCGGAGTGGTTAGGACACTTCCACAGACAAGAATTAGTTGTTGGTGAAGTTCAGGACCATAAAGAGGAAAATGAATATATTAGAAGAGCTTTGTGATTTAATGACTACACACAGAGTTTCATAGTGAGATCTACTCACACTAGTACTGGCAATGTACCAAGAAAATTGACTACACATAAAGGTACAGGAAAAAATAACTCCCCCAGTGATTATAACTTATGTGAATGAGGTGTTATGAAAGTGTGTGTTGTCTATGTATTTAAGCCTGTGAACACACTTGGCCAGAATTTTGTTCTTCTGAAGGATCCACTAGGCAAGGGCACAGTTGTAGGACCGGTATAGCAGATTCGATGTAGTCAGTGTGAGGCTACCTATGTTGATATTACAGAACGCTCTCTGATAATAGGTTTGGTTTAAAGCAAGAAACTGCATATTTGAGTTCCAATCACCTTAAGTTATATATCGCTGCTTTTATACCAATTAGGAAGAAATCTACTCACTTACAATAGATACGACAACATAATCAATGCAATACTACACCATTGGAGCTTATGTCTGGAATCATCCTGTAGTAATTTATCACCCTATTGATCCATAAAGCAAGTTAAATAATTAACAGCTGATAATTGTAAATGTCACTGTGCTACAGCACAGGAAGTTAGTGAATTAACAGTGTAGCTTTTAATTGAGACATTTCTATTAAATTTGTACATGGAGTCTCAATATTTATGTAATCACATTAGTATACGTTATGTAATAACTAGCGAAAAACATGATGAATACAATAACCAGTCAATAATGCCATCCCAACTCCATTGCCTTGCAATATTCTCATTTAATAAAACAGTATTGCCGAGAGAAAGTGAAACTACACGTTGTAGTAAAATATAACCACCATGATTGTGTAGGCCTACTTATTCAACAATATAATCTAACGCGGTTGTTCTTTTTGGGCATCTTAAGCGAGGGGCACATTCGGCCTTGTGGTTCATTTAGCCGCAATGCTTTTTCAGGTCCATGGCCATGAGATCTACATGCGCCGAAAGTGCGTTCAATATACGCTCTACCCACGTGTGATAATTTAAGTACGGCATTCGTACGTTCATGGTACATGGAACGCATGGCGCCAATTCTGTATCAGTACCGACACTGTGCGGCTAAATACTTTTTGTGCTTGACATTTAGCGTAAGGTCACCGCACTGCCTCCTTACGGTCAGACCACTGCCGACAGTGGTCGTAGAAGTTTGGCATGACAAACTTCTGCGACCACTCTACAGCCTTAGAAATGCTGCGTTTGTTGCACGTAACACTCACGGAATCTTTACGATCTCCATTAGTGTTTGGTCGTAGACTGACAGTGGACTGTCCTTGCGGCGTAATGTGCCCCACGGATTAATAATTACTACATCATTTGGGTGAATACATCTTATAGTCTACACGACGGGCTATGTATAACTCAGTCCACATTAGCGCTACTGACGTCACGGATGCTGTAATTATAGTGATACTGTAGCTGATAATCTGAAGCCCATTCTCTATTATCACACAAGCAATTGCAACGTCTCCTAAAGAGTATTCTATGACATACATGTAGGTAGACTCTAGAGCTAGTATGGGCGAGGACATTGAAGTGAAATCGGCGTAGTTTGCATGCGTCACTCACTCAAACTACCACGATGTCTCGCGTGTTAATGGTGATTAAGCCCATGATTAAGACCTTTAAATGGCTTTTTAGAAGAAATTATCAATATATAGATTTAATATAGTAAATGCCTGCCTGGCAGACACCGTATGGGCCTCGTGGGGCCTCGTGTGTTTCCTTAGATTCTATAGAATGTTTCAATATTTGTATCATCATGCGCATGCATATGCAATATATAACATGCCCATATAATACATTTGAAAAAGCCTATAGTCAACAGTGTAGACATGTAATTTCACGGGATTTATTGTAAACCACTTGGGCGGGAGGCATAAGATGGGGTTTCATTAAAAGAACATTTCGTTTGTACGTTGAGATAAAATCTATATGGTTTAAGGTTGGTATTTCAAATAAACCCCATATCTAGCCCCGTTTGCACGCATGATCGGTTCTTTTCTAGCTTCGTGCCAGGCAGGTGTGAGTATCTGTCATAGTAAATTTGCTACTAGGGGTAATGAAAGATACGACATCACAGATGATAATCCTATTGCTACGTATATGTATACATGTTGTATATTACATCATACCCAGACGTTTACATTCAAGAATAATGGAAACACAATGCGGTTCATGAAATTGATTTAATTTTTATAACACAGTAATTAATGCAAAGATAGAAAGCTAGAAATCCAAATAACTCATTACCCTGATTGTTTACAGTTAACGTGCCACATTCGAATCCGCAATAGAGACACCCAGACTTAATCTCTGTCGTAGGAACAGGAGACGAATGACGCAATTTTGGAAATTGGGAAAAACGTGACATTTTTTCAGTTTGCATGATAAATAGTAGATGGAAGCAATTATAGATAAAGAAGTTGCCATAACTTGGCGTGGGCGGCTCACTGTGTGGTGCTGATAGTTGTTGCATTGAAACACGTAATGCTATCACACTTCTGTCATGAAGCTAGTGTTAAAGGGTTTGTCTGAATTATGAGTCATCACGTACGCGCGTGAGTCTATATTGAGGCAACTCGTGTGAAGTCCAATTGACACGAAGAGACCTGGCACTTGATATAGTTTACGTTGAATATAGATATTTTTTGTATTTTTACAAACGTGAACGGAATATACCCAGTAAGTTAGCAAATATTGTTCTTTTAAAACCATATTGAATGTACAATAGTAAAGGGTTTCGACAGTCAAACCCATTATCCTCCCCCACTCTCTATCAGTCTCTATTGAAAACGGACACTCGATGCATCACGCGGCATCACGGGAGGAGACGCCATAAATCATGGCTTGACAGAGAGTGGAACAGAAGCGACAGATCACGATCTCGGCCTGTTAATCTGCCACTGCCCATTGTGTCGCTTATGACGGGATTAGACGAGAGCACAGCACGGGATAGCGTTTCACTTGAAACAAAAATGCATTGTTTATAAAGGAAATGATAAGTTTGAATGTCGGTTTCATAGAGAATAGCCACGCATACTAAGAACATGTAAACCATGTAATGTTAGCACGGGCCTTTATGCTAGTGTTTATAGATATGTCATTTGCTATTCAATTGTGTGGAGATTTCGGTAAAGTGTGGTCATTTAGAAACCCGGGCACACTGGTAGATTCAGTTCTTTTGGTGAAAGAGAGGGGGGGGGCGGACGTCAGGGATTTCATGGGCTTTTGTATATGCAATCGACGGAGGCTTTTCCTAAACATAAAAATATACTATTTTGGTGAGAAAGTGTGGATCTGCCCATGAGGGCGTCACCACATCTAAGTATGTCGCTTACAGGACGACATCATCAGTTTTAGCAGCGACACCATAACACAAGCCACCAAACCACTACTCGGTGAAAAAATACGCAATTGCAGCCCATAAAAATACATCCTATCACCACTTTCATCGACAGAGATAAGTGGCTTTGTAAATAGGCCCTAATGACCCATGGAGGTTGATATGATGAAATCAATGGAACGTCATTTTATAAGTTGTCAAGCTGCACGACTCTTACATTTGTCACTCAGCCCGTGTGCTGAGGCGATGTGCTAGTACGCTCCACGGTGTGTTGATGTTACTCAATTCTGGTTGGCTGAGAGTTGTGATGGATAACACTGCATCACCACTTTATGGATGAGTGTGTAAGCGCTGGTGTCCAAGAACTAAGTTAAACCGCCAGACAAGAAAATGGGTGGGTGTTTCAGGCGCAATACATGCAATGCTCAAGATGACTATACATTGTATATGTCTTCAGCAACATCTCACAAAAAGGCAAAACTTACCATGGATGCTTCAATCCAATAACAATGGTATCATCTCATATTAGTCTCCCTCGGCAATTTATAATATTTTGTCAGATAGCAGACACACCTTCCTAGCTACATGTAAATATAGAGCAATTAAGCCATTTGGTGGATGGACGAACCTTAGGTTTGCTGCATGTTGAATTACTAAAGTGATGTATTCCTGGTCTTGGATCCTTTAAAGTGCCTGTCAAATCCACCCATATAAAAGGTTTTGTGTGGCTTAAGAATGTCTGAAGAATTGACGCCAGGAATAGGCAAATAAATATGGCTTATTAATAAACAACATAAATGAATAATAGAGTACAACGTTATCAGTAATCACAGACAAGCCCATTCATAATCTTCACTAATTGAAAATATGGTTTCCTACTAACCCCTTGTGCAAAGGAAACGCCTGCAGCTAAATGGCAATATGGAGTACCAATACTAGCGGAAGACATAAATACAAATGTACTCGAGTGGCTGCCAATGGAGCTAATAATCAAACCAGGGTGTAATAAGCCATGGCCCCTTGTTGCTATATGTCTAGCCTCGCCTGGCAAGATCCCAAGTAACATGATCGGGGGTTTGGCTATGGCAATTTACACATGGATTTCACAGGTTATTAATTGGATTAATTGAGTGTTAGACTCTTGCACGAGCAGATTCATGTTAAACTATTCAGAATCCAGCTCATTGACCTAATTATACTGATCACGTGACGTCTGGCATGTACTATTTTGATTGAGCCATCCACAAGACTACATGTATGTTCTTAGAAATTCAGTCTTAGAATACGGTCTAAAAACATTGACTGCTAAACAGATAGATATGCACTGCCGCAGTAAAATGTATTAAAAATAAAGCTTATACAAACCTAATATGATAAACAAATTTACAAGTAATCTCATCATCTACACGTATGAGTGGGCAAACATTAAACAACGTATTGTATCATACTATAAAACATTATCTGGACATAAAATGCACCAAAACTATTCATGCGATAATGAGCTTACCTTTAACCATGCACAGCACAAAACCAATACATACATAATCTGGCATCTTTATACACGGAGTTCCATAGAATAATTTTGTGATTTTTATGCATTCAGGACGCAGGTTCAACTTACCTATTTATCTATAATGTGATTGTCATACAATGCACTGTTTATAATAATCACTGCTATTTGATAGGACAAAATGTACGTTATATGGTGGCCATTATCGGACGAAACAAATAGATTAACGTTTTATACTGTCGGTTTAAAACTGTCCCAATTTAAACCTCATTACCTTTGCAATGGGTGTCAAAACTATTATACGCACGGCATTTTATGATGGTTCATATACTAGTGCACAGCAACATTTTCTGTCATGTCTACGTCCAACATATTTGCATAAGTGAAGTATTGGAAACCATTGATGCTTATTAGGTATTAAACCAACATAAACTAAATACGGAAGCGCCTACCAAAGTGCTATAGAAACCCACAATAGCCTTACTCTACAGACACAAACTGCAATAATGCAGCGTCCGCAAAACACAACAAGGTGATGATTTAATTCACAAGCGATTGTATCCCTGCTGATTGGGGATGGATGAGAATGGATCACGAAGGCAATGGATGAGGCTAATCTATCACACCTAGTTTACTGTACCAGCCTGACATTTTATGGTAATGGCTTAGAACAACTAGACTTGGGAAGTAAATGCACCCTGGGCGATGTGTCTTTGTATTGTAATTCTGCTCGTATGATAACTGTATGTCGCCGTTGTGCATTTTCGGCGTTATAGTGGCTGTTATGAACTTCCGTTGAATGGACATCTTTTGTAGTAAGTTGGACGGAGTTCAATTATGTACACTAAACGTGTGTCTCTCAATAAGTACTGTACTCAATACTCCATACATTTCTTCACATCACAACAGTAAATTTGTGGGCTATGTATTGTTATCATCACATATGCAGTGTTCACGGTATATGTTCTGTCATAGCAATTGTACCTGCAAGTAAAAGTCGATCATACTAAGTCATCGAAATAGGAAATACACATAGTCAAAACGAATGCTGATGAAATCAAAGATCTGCTTAACGTGAAAAGAGGTCACACGACTTGTAGGTACATTGGCACACACGCAAAACAAGAAACTGCCCCAATCGAATCACCCCAAACCAAACCAATGTCACCACGCCCCATCCATTAACCTCCTTTTCCAATCAAAACACAATGTTACTTCGCTCGAGATCACAAGACCCGCTCCATAATCTAATACAGTTGATAAAACAAGCGTGACAAATCGCCACTTATACACATTGTAAAGTAGCACTAATTTACTCAGCACCGTGCCCATTTTCGTATGGTTAAAACCACAGACGCCAATTCGCGCTGTCTACTTGTTGATGATGAAAGTGGAGTAGAGTTAGCTAATTGCTATCACGTGGTTCCATAATTAACTCTATACATATGGGCATTAGACATTAGTAGTTCGTACGTGTTGACATTTCAACAGCATTGCATATCAGAACATTGGGAAATGTTACGCTACTTGGGTATGAACCCAACCAAAGGTGAGGTCATCATGTCCACTGTGCTGTGTATTAAACCTGACCACTTTTAACATAACCAGCTTTTGATCAGGCGTATTCCCAGTCATGATATCTTTAAAGGATGAAATACATGAGATCACTGCTTTTTGAGGGATATGCATGCAAATGCGCTGCTCTGATTGCCTGCATGCACCAGTAACTTTATGTTGTTGTTTTTTCTGTGGCATTATGGCATTATTAGACCGGTTCGAGTGCAGTGGTTTATGATTGTCACTCATAGCGTCGATTCAGCAGCTGAAGTGAAAGCCTGGTGTTTCACCCGTTTGTAATCATGTATGTCTCCGGACAAGCTAGAGCCTTTACAAATGAACTGATTTTGTTCAAAATGTACACAACTATGAGGCGACACCGAAGTGATTCTATTTTGGGCACTTTCTAATTAAAGTGGGCTTTCCAATTTATGAAAGATTTTCACTCTTTGATTGTACATGTATATCACTCTGCACTGTGTTAAGTAATATTGATATTGGGCTTTGAAACTGTTACTGATAAGTATCTAGCTGTTACTAGTATTGCAACACGCATCTAGCAATATGTCTTGCTGTATATTGTAGGAATTGACCACGAGATTGGAGTGTCAATCGCAAAATTGAGCAATCAGACGTCAGCATGCTCAATTTTGCGATTGACACGACAATCGAGTGATCAATCACCATTCTATCATGACTAAAATCCATTTTATTTTAAAATAAATCATATTATAACATTCAACATTCAAGTCAATTTCGTTTGTTTTGAGCGCGCGGAGACGTCAATTCCTACAGTTTTGAGCGCGGGGAGGCGTTAGTCTAAACTGTTGATCTCCGCAACAACGAAACACGTCTTGTTACGTGAGCGGCTGTATTGATATTGTGAGGAGGTTAGACTAGCGCCGTGGTTTTTTTTGGGAGCGTGTTTTCCATCGCAAAATTGAGCATGGAGATTGACCAATCAGCGTGGGTTATTGGTGGTGATTTTTGCACGGAATGATAGAATGTAGGAATTGACCACGAGATTGGAGTGTCAATCGTGAAATTGAGCACGAAGTGAGGGTAAATCAGACGTCAGCATGCTCAATTTCACGATTGATACGACAATCGAGTGGTCAATCACCATTCTATCATGACTAAAATCCATTTTATTTTAAAATAAATCATATTATAACGTTCTCATTGCAAGTCAATTTTGTTTGTTTTGAGCGCGCGGAGACCATTACTACGGCTCTAGTCTAAACTTCTGCTCTCCGCTACACGGAACACGCCTTGCGAAGTCAGCAGCTGTATTGATAATGTGACGAGTTTAGACTAGCGCCGTCCGTGCGCTCTGGAGCGTGTTTTCCATCGCATAATTGAGCACACTGATTGACCAATCAGCGTGGGTTATTGGCGGTGATTTTTTGCACGGAATGATAGAATGATCAATTCCGAGGTTTTCCCCTCATAATTATAAAGTTCTTAATTGTAGAGTATGCATCGTTTCAATATTAATATATTATAATACGCAAACGCCTTGAAGTGGGCGTCGCCCCCATGGATGTTTGTTTCTTTTATTCTGAGGCAAATCCGTCCCTAAAGGCCTCTTGGCGCCGATTCCAGAGTTATTGGGCCGCCAAAAGCTTATTTTGAACGTCTACGGTATTTTGAAAGGATGCTATGCTGTTATAAAGTGCATATATTATAGTTATTTTTTAGGAGATAGCTTTAGAAATTTGTTGTTTTCATGGGTGAAATGGTGCCAACAGCCGTGCGATTGTTGAAATAGCCAGAACCTAGCAAAAATAATCAATTATTGCACTTGACGTGACCAGCTTGGCCAACCTCCAAGCAAAAATGATAACGTCCGTGAATGAAAACGTTATGCGGTTTTAGGGAGCTGTCATTATTTATGAAGGGGGGGCAGATTGTATGTATGTGTGTGTGTGGGGGGCTTTGAGGGGGTGGGGCGGTCACATTTGAATGCAAGGGAATGGAGTGAGAAAAGGGGGGGTCGAATTTCAGTGCAATATGTTTCACGCAAAAAAAAACAAAAACAAGATGGATTTTTTTTCTTATTTTACATTTTCATGTCCATCATACAAAAAATATAGAGCTATAGGTATAACTGAATTGCCCGTAAGTCAATGTCGTTCTAGCGATGCCGTGTTCTTTGGACACTTTTGATCTAGCTGGTGTTTTGTTCTCTTGTTCAAGCAGAAACAATGGTCTTTATTCCGTAGCCTTGGAGAACAACGTTCTCATATAAATGCCTGCAATGACAAAACATATGCTATAATACTTTTTAGAAATAGGTTGTGTTGCGTGACAATGTTTCCTGACAAATGTCATTTGGCGGCCTCCGAACCATGCACATTAATCACAAGCAAACCTTTTACCCCATTTGCTACTCTACCTGTGAGGGGTACAAAAAGTGGTGGATTATGTACAATTATTCTATTTTGACGGGCGAAGTACTTAATACCATATTTACTTCATCTTCAACCATCTTATCCTTATCACCTCCTTATACTATTTACTTATTATTTTTATATTTGATCTGGACCAAGTGATCGGAACAAAGTCTAACTAATAAATAATAACTTTTTCAATTGTTTTTTGAACTTTTGAGCAGCTGTGAAGAAAATTAAATACACAAAATCAAAATGGTAGTCAAATGGAGGCTCGAGGTATCTTCAGCTATCATGGTAGAAATATGCTTGCTAGATGTGAGGAGAGAAGATTGGAAATGGATTCGCAACCATTGGGAAACACCCACTTATTGTCTTCACATGGTATGGGTATAGCTGTCATAGCCATTATGGCATGTGGTTATATGTATTGTACGCTGTCGCCCACACTTGCTGGTATAGTCAGACTACCTGATTCGGTAGTATTTTACGAATGCAAATAAAGGATATCTCCAACAGAATGTAATATTTTGAGTCCCCGCACATGTATCATTTAAATAAGTAAGTACAGGGCCCATACTGGATGATAAGTACTACGTCGATGCTACCATTATGCCTCCACTTTAGGATGACTTGTCAGTTACCCTCACCAGTCTATAATATTTCTTCCTGGCTACCTGATTAAGTACATAGAGATTACCAACACACAATTCATATAGCCAGAGGTAAGGGCAGCCACAGGACTGATGTATCTCGGCTGGGTCGGTTTGAAGTGGATGAACTGTAATAGTGCATAAGTGTGCCCAATCGGGAGCTGCATCGGGGTTTCACTTCGGCTCTGTGAAATGGGGCTATAAAAGTGTACCGGCTTCGAATGCGAATGATTCACACTTCACGTGAACTAGATATGCACGGGGTACAAAATAGATATAGAGTTGTGCGTTTCGGCATATGCCTATCAAACTCCATCTGTTTTGCAAGCTGCCATTCGTCATAATTGACAGACTATATTAATGAATCCCACGACTAGTCCAGCATCGCAAATCTTGACGGATCGCCAAGCTTTTGCAGCGTTTCTTTGCAGTACGCATGCACCACCATAGTCATAATAGAGGAAGGTACCAACTCATCCAGTAGTCTACCAAACAGATTTTAAGTTTAATCAAATGCATCATGTTTTAAAAATAAAGTAAACATACAGACAATATGTAGTCAACTCATTTTGACTCGAAGCAATATGTTTATGCCATCTGTGTAAAAATATAATAACGCCATGCTCTATGTTGTTGCACATGTGTCTTGTCATATATGAATAATTGAGTGATTACAAAACACTACTTTCTCCAAACGCATCCCCAAATATGGTAATAATAGTGACAAGTGTAGAATCAATGCTATAATTCGCATCCTGCTTTTGACTAATTGAGATGCATTGTAAACAAGTAATGACTCCACGCTCTGGCAATATGCATACGCCACCGTCATTATGATGGTATTTGTCACCCCAAATAGGATTAATTGGAAAGTGATGCATTGGGCGATTCGTCTTAACAACCATTCATGGGTGGATTGGTTATTATCATTGACACCGTTTTGATGGATTTTACTATTAGTGTAACTTGCCAGGAATTCTACTCTAAAGAAATCAATTATGCGAATCATTAAATTATCCATTTACCTGACCATACACGCGCATTACATATCGTACGTATAATAGATGATCTTGAGAGGTATGCTAAGATGGCACATGAGACAGAGAGTATGTGTAGCGACCACCTATCTCACAGGGAAGGGACCGCCTATAGCACACATATGGCAATTTAAAGGCGATGCTGTGTTGCATGACGATGTGTGCCACCATAACACGCCTATTCATGCATGTGAAGCGTGTGTTATAATAATGTAATACAAACAATACAAACACATTCAGATTTTTATTCTTATTATAACGCTGAAAACACTGTCTCCGTTAAAATTTCATTCCACATATATCCATGAGAAAAGAAAATGCCACGCTTACCATGATATAGCCGGCACAAACAATACCACGTGTCCTGGGAAATCGATTTTATCATCTACTCAATGAAAGCCGTAAAATGCACATACGTCAGGTGGCCGCTGGCAACTTAAGCCGGTGGCTTAAACCAGCTCATGCAGGAAGTATGTGCTTGGTTTTACACGCTTTTTCACTTTTCACTCTGGTTATCAGACGTCTCATTGTCAGAGTGACTTTTCATAACATAGTATAGCTTTTTATAGCATCTGGAGTAACCGACGGTGCCTGCTAGCCCTACTCATGTTTCCATATCACACACGTTTTTTACGTTTGGTCCCATTTATACATCGTTGCAATATCTGACAATATTACAAGTGCCATTTATTTTGTCGGCAGTGTCGACATGTAGCAAACATGTCAGCAGACAGACTCCATATTTCACATGCGCATGATGCCACATCCCTACAAAAACACTAGTGCACCAAGACGATCAAGTGTCATTTTCAACACTTTGAACAGCATACATGCAGACACGTTCGGTGTACGTATGTTCCTTTATGCAGAGGCGCACTATCATCCTCTGTCCGTGGCATGCACTCCATTGTGAAATGATCCATGATGATCTATGATGACATAGGCTGGTTTGATGCTGTCAGGATTGAGAAGCGGCGGCGCAGCATCAAAAGCGGCCACGACATTGTCTATTTTCGGGAGCAGGTCACGCTCTTCATTGGAGTACGTCGTGTCTGGTCAAAACATTGCCAAACTACCACATGAATCAATAATAATCAAGACGGTGTTTATGTATATTTTTCTGAGTATTTTTCTTTGTATGTTCTTGTTTTGTATTCACATGTGCCCTGCATTTCATACATTTTACTATGAGAAAGAGAGGATGAGTTTTTTTCAATTACTGACTAGAGGTACGGGCTCCTGGGACTTTAAAGTATTGCACTCTGAATACAAGACTAATAGGGTAATACTAATGAACTAATACTGATAAGGGTTGGTGGTCAGTGCAATATGAGCTCAGTTGAATTGTAGTTATGACAACAGACCTGTGTTTGTCATGTGCATATTGGTTAGGGAAGGGATGGTTTGAAACATAATTCCTAATGATATTGTATGGATGTATGTCCGTAGGATCTACATTACAAGAAAGATCGTCCTACACATATTTACAATAGATGATTCTTTCAGCAATAGTTAATTTAATTAGCTACAAATTTTAATGACCTATTCACTTTGATTAATTGAACACTTGGTCGATTGTTTCAATGCATACTTTGTTCAAATTTGAACAGCAGAAAACGGTAAAAGGCTAAGAAGAGTGACGACAGTTTGACACGAATAATATCTTACTGAAACAAACTATCAAATCTACAAATTCTAATGTGATAACATTTATCTTTCTGAATCACTCCCGTAACCAGAGCCAAAAAAGTGAGGAGGCATTTTTTTATTTTATAAAGGTGGGGGGGGGGGGTCGTGCTCTGCGCGGGCAGCACACATATTAGATATAAAACTGTCATATATAATTCTAGCATTACTTGCAAACAAATAGCAAAAAAAAACTAAGCTATAAAGCGAGGAGGCGGAATCTAAAAGCAAGGAGGCAGAGGAGGCATCCAAAAAAGCGAGGAGGCACTCGCCTACTCTACCTCAGCCTAGTTACGGGCCTGTGAATTAATTTAGAATCGTTCATAACAATGATCGCATCCCTCATAAGTTAATTGGAATGTGATGACAGCCACTTGGAAATCATAACAGTGGCGGCTAGGCGCTATTTGGTAATCTAAATGACCAGTTTATTGACACAACTACATATGGTGGATATAGATCTAGGGTTAATGTCCTAGTGCATCCATGTGTGCTACATAAAACCATGAACTTTTTATTGCAATTAATTGCAACAAAAAAATAATAATTTCGGATAGCAATATTTATTTCTTCCATTATTGGGGCAGATAGATAATTTTCATATAAATTTTCAAATCAATGAACTAGAAACTGTTAATTTAAATGTGTTATTTATGATTTAAAAGCATAGTGGTTATTACTTCTCAGATGGTTCAGTAGCAGTTACCATTAGATGCTAGCTGTCTGACGACCACTCCGCCTCATATGCAAAAGGCATACAGTGGTGAATGGTTTATCATTGTTACTGTCCTTAACAAAAAACAAAGGAACGCTCATGGCTGTTAGTGTAAATGATTAATCACACGTATCCATTCAGTACCTTTAACCAGTGATGATACTGATATGAAATCGCGTCTTAATTTACCATCACTCCACGTGTGTATTGGTCATTATACCACTCTATCGAGGCCACACCCTTGAATACTGTTCTCCGATTGGCTTAGAGCAAAAATCAGCCGGGGATAATTACTCGATGAACCATGGGTGAATTTTGCCCTCAGAGAGTAGAAGCGTCCTCCATTTTGAAACCGTTGATTAAAAAATATAATCAACTATGTTTACGTTACCACACAAATTTTGATTCACACAGTTGGATAAATAGCCATGACAATATAATCCCCCGTACTACTAGTACTAATATTTAAATTTGAACCGGATTAGAGAGCATATTAATGCAGCCAAGCGTGAACTGTTTAGACTAGCATCGCTGTAGTGAAATCCGTCATAGTTGAATCAATCTTTTGATTGTTCAGAAATGATTTGTAATTAAAAACGATGATTTTAAATGTGTGTTATTAGTTTCGGTGATAAAAATTGCTTAGACAAATGTTAAATGCCGGATAATGCTAATAATGTGTGCTAAACCGGCAAAAGGTAATATGACGTCGTTCGGTGTGTGGCCAATGTGGAGCTTTTCCCATCTAATAAAATCTGTTTGTGAAGGTTAATCGTGGTATAATGAATATATGTCATGTTTTTTCGGCCAATATTTCAATGCCTTCATTTGTTGAATATTGCCCTCGCAAGCTCAATATTCAACAAATTCGGGCATTGAATCAATTGCCTCAAAAACATGACATTTTCTTCAGTATTACCCATTTTATACCACTCTATCGAGGACACACCCTTGAATACTATTCGCTGATTGGCTGAGAGCCAAAGTCAGCCGGGGATAATTACTCGATGAACCATGGGTGGATTTTGCCCTCTGACAGTAGAAGCGTCCGCCATTTTGAAGTCCTGATTAAAAAATAAAATCAACTATATTTACGTTACCACACAGATTTTGAAACACACAGTTAGAAAAATAGCCACGACAATATTAATCCACCATACTACTAGTACTAATAGCTAAATTTGAACCGGATTAGGGAGCATATCAATGCACCAAGCGTGAACTGTTTAGACTAGTATCCCTGTTTTGAAATTCGTCATAGTTGAACGAATCTTTTGACTGTTTAGAAATAATTTGTAAGTAAAAGCGATGCTTTTAACTGTGATAAACCTAGTGTTATTAGTTTCAGTGATCAAAATTGCTTAAACAAATGTTAAACCGGATAATACTAATAATGTGTGCAAAACCAGCAGAAGGTAATATGACTTTTCATTCGGCGTGGCCAATGTAGAGCTTTTCCCATCTAATAAAATCTGTTTGTGAAGGTTAATCGTGGTATAATGAATATATGTCATGCTTTTTCGGCCAATATGCATGAATCCATGCCCTCATTTGTTGAATATTGCCCTCGCGAGCTCGGGCAATATTCAACCAATTCGGGCATGGATTCATGCATATTGACCTCAAAACCGTGACATATTTCTTCAATTAGTCCCGTATTCAGAGTGGATTAATCAAAGTTCAGGTAGCCTGTATCTGTAGTGGTGAAGCAGTGGTATGAAAGGAAAAAAGAAGAAAACACGTTAGTAAATAATGGTTAAATATGTGTTTAGTAGAACAGGAAATCATTTAATTACGAGTGTTGACAACTATTAGTCTACAGAAAAAAGAGTCACGTATATTATTCACATTAAAAAAAATCAGACCAAATACGTGGTGCAATATTGTGTAGATAAACAAACTAAATGCACTTGGTGATTCCAATGATTTTTTATTTTCAATATATGTTCAGCTGGTATTGAAATAATAGCAGAAAGTTTAGAGTGGCGACTGAAATGCACTTAATTGCAGACGACAAAAAGGTGGACTCCTCGTCTCTTGTCTTGTATTATTCTTTTGCTGTAGACTGATATATGTATGCACTACAGTAGTAAACCGCACGTTGTATAGAAGACATTGACGTGTACAATTGATCGTAACATATTAGCTCACAATATTAATCATTTTCATAATACTCCTGTTTTAATATGATTGTATTTCAGGTCAATATAATCCTGCAAAATAAAGATGTGTTATTATTGGAAATATGTTGTTTCTTCTAAATCTCAAGCTTATAATGTGAACAAATATTGCAATATCCGACACATTTGGACCAGAGCATGGGCTACAGCATCATGGAAGGGGTGCGTGTTACATATAACACTATAATTTACTAATACTATATAATACACATTACTACTATTATAGAGCCTTCTATATAATTGCAGTAATGTCTATGTTATAGTGTTTGTAAATCATAGTAGTATGCAAACCACACACACCATCCCATGATCCTGGGGCCCATGGACCAACGTTTGTGAAGTTTTAAATGTAAATGTAAATGTGGTGGTTTATAGTCCTGATCCCAGTCTGGCTCTCATGACTTTACAATTTTTTGTTATTCATCGTCTGAACATAAATGGTGTCGCAGGAATTTAAAATAATAAAATGTGTAGAAACAGATATAAGGCTTGAATCAGTGTGCTCAAATTATATTGGGACACACACCATACAGAGGCAGCCTCTCATATAACACAAGCGCCTGTTTATAGGCTGTGCACGTCCACTTCTAAAGGACACGGTGCGAGCCAAAATACCGGCAATTAATGTCCGACATGATGTGAGCATGTCTCCCCACCACAAGGTCAGACTATATCATCTGGCGCGCAGTCATGGGGATCAGATTGTATTTCGTTTAGTTTAAACATAGGTTCTGATTTTCAAATCTGCAATAAGACGACTAAATTAAAGACTATCTGTTGATCCAGGTAATGCCGTATTATTTGAGCATTCTTTAGAATTCACCTAGTGTCAATATTCTTTGGGTATTTCTCACCATGGTATAAATAATTTTAGAAGTAATCAATCACTAGGCATGCCAATTCTACAAATCTCTAAAACCTCTAGATAATAGTTTTACATGCCCAAAAATGAGATATTCATTGGTTGCATTAACGTCTAGCGATCATATATTTCAACTCTCAATAATAGTCAAACCATCTTTATTCCTGATTTTATGTTTACATTTCATACTATCCGGTGAATTAGAAAGCATGGACCGCAATGGATGCAAATTGCTGATTGATTAATAATTTTGCTCAAAGTTGAAAGCCCTGTGATTGCATCGATCCACAGAGATGGCAAGATGTGCTTTTCCTCCCAAATCTTAATGGCCTCTGCTGGTTATTTTTTACACGTCTCGTAATAACAGAGGGGAATGGTCTCATCAATCATCACCAAGTAAACAAAACAAACACTGTTCATTGTAAGTGCCCATCATTTTTGATTATCCATTTTTATGGCCTTCAAGAACAGCTGTTTATCAATAAGGGTCGTGTGATGGTTCCCCGGAGGCAGCCATATATTCTGATGATGATGCTGGCTACACTTATCTATTGATCTGGGTGCTTAGTTGGAGGGAAAAAATAGTTAGCATGTTGTTTAGTGTATGATGGCGTATGTGCCTTCATTGTAACATATGCAATGCAGCTTCCATAACTTCCTATCAAGCTCATTTGAATTAAGTATGATTTATTATAATCAATAATATTGACACCAACACAATACAATTGGCATAAATTAACGGTGTGTACATGTTTTGAAATTACAACATTTAATATTCAATTTCCCATTGTATTTTACCAGTCACCCATAAATGAAGTGATCCCTCTTCAAATATCGAAAATATGACGATCGGGTCTTTTGATTAATTGTACACATATTATGAAAAATTGTACAAATGGCACCTACATGTACATACATATATTAGTATAAAAACATGTTTTGGGGCGCTATCTGCAATGGGTGTACTATGGAAAATATCTATTGAAAAATTGGAGAAAAGTACGTACAGATGAGACCATTTGCATACTACCTCATAACCATCTATTCCCCATTATGATATGAAAAGTGCTAGTGGGAACGCTCACATTTACATTTATCACTACATCAGAACATGTTAACTCTTCTAAAACTGTGTTCTGCGAGTCTGGCACCGATTTCTGGTAACAAGGTGCACACGTGATAAAGCCCGGGTTATTTCACATCGCTGACACAAGCAATTTCCATGTTTGACTGAGTGTAAAATTGCAGCTAACTAAAGGGTGTTTACAGCGAAATAGATACATTTTCCCACAAATGACATCATTCAAGTTTCAAGGATTGTAATATATTGTAATATTTTTCAATATATTGTAATATATATGGTTCATTTGCTAATATGAATAAAAAATGATGTACATGCATGTTGTGTTCTCTAAAAACGCAGGATAATTCATGAATCCAAAGTTTGAAAATGCTGAAATTTATCTAAGTGTGCTTATCTTTCTAGGTTACTTGGAAGCATGACATTTTTGTGGATTTGCAGCCTTTTACTTTAAGTCATTTCTATTTTTATTGAAATAAGTGTCTTAGAAAAAAGTGTTTTTATTTCATCTGGCAAAAAGTAGTGGAGTAAAATAGGTGTCAGCACAATAATGCATAGAGGATTGTGCTCGGACTTCATTTATTTCACGGACGTGATATATCATGCAACTAATAGGAAGCTTTTAAACATATTAAGAACAGGTCACTGAGTTTTAGGAAAGAAAAAAAATATGACACATAGTCCATTCACCAGCCTTATGATTCAATTTACAAATGTATATGTACACAAGATCAGAATGTACTCTGTGCACTGTCACAATGGCCCATTTACTGGTTGAATCTGAATTTAAGTAATTCGACATTATAAATGGTAGCCAGTCATCTCACCAGTCCAGGAAGTAGCCTCAATTCACTCTCTTTGGTTTACTATATTATGCAGTTGTTTATGGTAATACTATTTTGTATGGCGTGTAAAAGCCGTGTATACTATTATGTATTCCAACAAATGTGTTTTAAAACATTAAATCAATACAATTGCACAAATCACCAGTGTGAGAACATTATGATATTGTTTAATTTGTAACGAAACAGAGCAGACACTTTGACAATATGCCCTGAATCACGCCAAGCGGGGTGATATTGGTTCAACGGATCATTTTTACGTAATTGTGGGATTTTTGCCAAGTGAAGACATTGTTAATAATAGCAATAGAGTTGTATAAACTTCCCACAATTAAATCCAGTTAAGACTAATGATGTTATTTTTGCCATCTAAGTTTGTCTTACTATGCATTTCAAAATAAAGTACTTGGTTCGCATGTACATGTACACTAGAATTATGTCAAAGTGACTTCTAACGTAAAGTGATATAGTTTTAACCATGATATTTGATATTATCATCTAGGCCCTATTTAAAAATATTCACTTAGGAATCTGTTGGTGTAACAGAAGGTCTATCAATACATGATTACAAACACATTGAAAGCAAATTAACAATGTCTGTCAGTATCCATTGCTTGTATATAGTGGGTGCTGGCAATATTACCTATAATATCGACCTCCGTGTTTCATAATAATGTTTTACAGTGAAAAAAGAAAGACCTTTAGTTGTCAACTGCAGACTAGAAAGCTGGCATTATGACCACTGACGCGAAGTGCTGTGGGTTTAACTCACGGTATACTACGTAGATGTAGGTCTATTCAGCCTTTCGGAAATACACATATGAATGTTTCATTGGTGTAATAGCTAGAAAATCTTTTCTATTGTATTTGTATTTTTATGATGATATACATGTATATGTGAGAGATAAGTTTGAAAATCTATTTTTATGATCGTATAAGAAAAACATATGACTACTATTTTCAGAGTTTCATCATGGACATTTCCGTATTAAAAGGGACGGCCTATTTTAGTTTGAATTTTATTATAAGTATAATTTTTACAAAAAAAGACATATGACCTAGTATATGGTATTGATCAAGTATCATTTTACATTTTATATTACGTATTGATTATTGTTATTTTTCACTTCCCTTTCATATGCTGTCAGACTATAAATACTGTAATGCTATTTCTTTATTCAGAATGCTTTTAGGACAGCAGAGACCACACCACTGTGTAGCCCAATAATCCAATTGAATTAGTTTGTAAAATGTGTGCCAATAAACACATCAAACTTGGCACATGTAATGTTGCAATCAACTGCTGCACTGTTGTTGCAATTGGGGCTACATATTTGACTTGCTGATATATGATTTCTGTTCATTGCAATTTTAGCCATAAATCAGAAGATAGGCTAATGGGTCAAACGTCCCATTCGGCTATGAACACTTTGTGTTTGAAGATTCCTTATTTCTCTAAGTAGTAGTTTAAAACATTATCGGGCAATGATATGTTCCCCCTATGTTTGGTTAACTAAATTAGCACCTTTGATATGTCCATAGTAGCACGAGATTGATTAGAGCACTTTGAAAATTCAAGGCTACGTAATTGCGAAATAAAAGATAATTACCAAACGTTATCAATTGCAAATTCATAAAAGGTATGAGTACCATTTCTGTACTACAATCGAGGTCTTATTGAGTTTGATTTATATCAATTTGATGCTTACTCTATTATGATAATAGAGCTCTGAGATTATTCTGACCATAAAGATGTATCGTAAATTTGCTCTCCAGCTGGTTTTAGTGTTCACGAGGTTTGGTAGGTAGAATCGGTAATTGTAATTCCAACTGGTGGGTGGCTGGGTGACTCAAATATATCAACTGTGATAGTCGATTTGCAGAATTGATAAAAACCTTAAACAGTTTTACTTAATTGAAACTACTTTTTACACAACTCAAAACCAGTGTACATTCAATGGCATTGCCCCGGTCATTATTAAAATGGCTTTTTTCCCCTTTGTTACATGACTGCCACAGATTGTTTAGGCATTTACAAAGTTTTGAGGTGCGATCTTTGTGCGTCCTTCCCAAAACATGAGTTCTTGAAAGGCTCCTGTCTAATGTCGATGTCGCACTAGTCATTAGTTTGTTTACCATTTTAACAATGGACAAATCAAGCGTATTATTCTTTCTCATGTTTGTGTTTATATTTGACTCTGAGTGCGATGAATATCCACAATTCACCTTAATTTGAGATAAGTGATACTAAATGATAATATAAAGAATGCAAAAGGTGACATGAGGAAATAAAAAAAGTCACGGATGAAAGACTGTAACATCATATCACATTGCATATGATGGGTGAGATGCCCATCTATGAGGTACGCATGTAAATGAGGTTTAGGCGGTGACCTCCAGGCTGTAAAGTCAGTGCGGCCATGGTACGTGGACTTTGTCTATGACAAGTTCATGCATATGTGATTGTTGCACGCATATTTCAGGGACGAATCCAGCTTATGTTGTATTTGGAATGCCTGTGATCGTTTCACGAAAGATTGTGTTGTGTAATGTGGTGCAAACACATTTTGTTTCTCGGTGCTTTGCAGCTCTACGTGTGTGCAGCGGTATTTAAAAATGACACACAATACAAAGTTACAAAAACATCATAGGCAGTTGCACATAATAAAGAATAAGATG
>CM032659.1:21477958-21614600 GCA_019095985.1 Streblospio benedicti
TTTCATTGTGAATTAGAACAATGTAAGCAGAGTATGACTGCATGAGGGTGTGATCATCTACTGAAGTGTACGCCCAATAACTAATTATGAATACCACCGTTAATTGGCAGTGAGAACCACCTTTTAAATCACCTTATTATACATGTACATAGATATTGATAAAAGATGGAAAATTTTCCAGAAAACAATAACATGAATTGTTAGAATCGCTTGATATAATTTGCAATCACACTCTGTAAGCTTTCGATTTTCACATTTAAGTATGCCATTACGGCAGCAAGACAAAATAAAATCCTCGCGTGTATTGCCTAGGATCAATTTTAATGCACTCGTAAATGCATTCAATTTAATTGCATATTTTTAGCCACAGTTGCGTAAAGAATAGGGGACAACTCTGGACCAACAACTGCTTGAATATTGCCAGGCTTAACCTCCATCTTTTATTACCAAGTAGAGACATGTCAACCTTTTGCCAAGTGTCAAAGAAAAAGGTTTATTTCGACCAATATTGTATTTTCAGATATTTGGCGTGATCTAGAATCATCGTATCTGATAACTGACAGTTAACATAAAAAAATACCCAACGATATGACAATGACAAATTTTGAGACCCTCTTAAAACCTCCACTTACAGCATGCTAGCATATGCGAATGTGTTGAATTTTGATGGATATAAAGGTAAAGTGCACTACAAACATTACATGTTTTTGCCGTAGTACATACATGTTGAAATAGGTACAGGGCATATTAGTGCATGTTCATGTGAGTACTATGTAGTAAGATAGGGACTAGCGCAATTTTTTTTCTCCACATATAGCAGAGCAGAGAAAATGAAACCCGTATTTGTGTTTTGTTTTGTTGCGTCGCTTCAGCAGCTGAAGCGAAAGCCTTGTGTTTCGTTCGTTTGTAACTATGTATATGTACGTATGTATGTATCTATGTATGTTTGTCTCCGGACAAGCTAGAGCTTTTACGCTTTGCCCAATTTCATTCAAACTTTACACTACTATTTGGTATGGCGCGACACCGAAGTGATTCGATTTTGGGCACTTTGCCAATTAAAGTGTGCTTTCCATAGTGCTATTTTGGGTCCATTTTCAACATTTTATGCAATAGTTTTGTTGATGCTTGTGAGAAAGCATTCAAACTTTGTACAATGCTTACATGCCTACTGAACATTAACTGTATTCAATTTTTTGCACTTTGCCAATTAGAGTTTACCTTTCAGAGGGCCATTTTAATTATTTTCTTTCTATTTTTCCACTATAGTTTCAATACTGTTTGAAACATGACCATCGAATTGGCATAGTGGTTATATTGGAATAAAAGTGCTCAGAGACCACAGCGTTACCATATTAATGTCGACTCATGGGCAAGAGATATTTACTTTAGCCATGTTTAGAAAGTATCTGCAATCCAATGCCAATAACATAGATGTAGGATGAGACACGCATCAGGTAAGACTTTTTTCTGCTTTGATTGCAAAGCAAACATCTTTATTGCCCATGGGTCAATGTTGCTCCAGCGACGCTGTGCTCTCTGAGCACTTTTGATCTAGTTTATTTTGTCATGATTGTGTCCTTGAGATCAATACGGTCAGTACGACAATCTAAAGGGCATGTCACACTAAGAAGTTGGCTGAAACCGGACTGAGAACAGGAAGATTATTAACTCTTCAAAGAGCATCCATCGCTTCTGGTATGTATTCAATATTATACGGTCTTTTAGCCGGACATAGACAGCTTTAATCAGAAATGAGCTCCAGATAGCCCTCCAAACTATCCAGAAAAGCAAGCAGATGGTTCATATTACCAGATCTATAATCCTTTGCCATAGGGCGAAAATAAACCACTTCCCAGGAGAGGTAATAGCATTTTAGGTCAGAACCGAGTAGAAAATGCGTCATCCTCTCCAGGAACTACCGAACGAACCAGGCAAATCCAAATTTACAGCCAGATCACCACGATCCATCGTCTTCTGGAGCTTCTGGAGCTACCACCTCCATGTGAATCGAGGGGATCAGGGAGGTAAACTATAACATTCGTATACACGCATTTCACAACACGTTCATGAATACAAATGCCTAGGCAATGTCCCTCCATAATATGTCCCCATGTGATAGTTTATCCTGGTTCTGTTTGATAACATGCGTCAGAATCATTATTAAAATTTTATATTTTACAGAAGCATGTTAGGGATTGCTGTTTATGTTTAGCATCCACTACTTCTTCATGTCACGTCTGGATGTTTATGTGATGCAAACGCAGCAGTGGAAAACTATAAAGACAAATTTTCTAACGTTCCGGTTTTGACACAATAGTATTTTTTTACGCCGGTTCTATTGGATCCTACGTATATATTTTCTATTGAAACTATCAACTCAAAAAAATCAGAATAGGGACACCTCTTCCCCTGTGATACCCTGCATCTAAAATAAGGATAAGTAAAGATAAACATAGGCCAATGCATCAAAGGGCCCTTTGCATTGGCCTCTCATGTATATTGGCTAATTTTAATTGGATTGTCATACTTCACACCATCTCATATCGACGGACAATCTGAACGGCTACCTTCTGTCCTTTAATTGTTTACTCTCAGTCAAATCACAAACAATGCAAATAGCATTAAAGTTATTGTTTTATTATGCTACTACAGAAGCAATTGTTGTAAATTGAGCATTGTAAATCATAAATTTTGCAATTTAACTGCAATCATTGGCTATCAAAGTACCCAGACATTCTCTAATTGATTTTAATGAACTTCAGCGCATTTTGCTGCATTTATAAAAGTATTGGCAAAATATTAACAATACTTTTGTAAAGTATTGCAATACTTTTTTTTCGAACAAATGCAGTACTTTATTGTAGAATATTGCTATGCAGTATTCAAGTATTGCTAAAGTATTTCGTTTTAAAGTATTGCATCCATCCCTGCAGTTGAGCGACCCCATGTTAAGGGAGCACACATAAATCACTTCCCATAGGGGGTCGGCCATTTGGTTGGGGGTTGCTCAGTTTTACATAGTGTCCAGGTGGGGGGGGGGGTAATCAATTTTAAATGTTACAAAGGGGGTCACTCAATTTTATGTCCGACGCATTAAGATTTTACGCACCTTTGGCGCGAATTGAGAAAACGGCAAGTATTTCAACAGGAATGACGTGACAATATGTATGTTTCATACCAAAACCAATTTATTTTTTTTAATGCAAGAATAGATGCTAATCACTGTCTGGATCAGAAGTCTATTCAACTACTTTGCATAACATTCAAAGTGGGAGGGGGGGGGGTCACTCAATTTATTGTTTTTTTTCTCCAAGGGGGGTCACTCAGTTTTCCATTTTCAGAAATATGGGGACACTGAATTTTTCGAAGTTGGTTAAACCAAACGGCCGCCCCCCCCCCTTCCCCCCTGGGAAGTAATGTATGTGCGCTCCCTAAGTTGATCTTTGTAATATTGTAACAACTCCATTGGCCAGACTACCATGGTCCGTTCCAAACTCAGCCCGTGATCCAATGGAGTTGTTTATTTCCCTCAGAATCGGGGGATAGCAGCATTTCCACATGAATTTAATATCAAAGGAATGATATAAATAACTGTAAATGAGGGTTTGGGGACGTGTGAGCACGCTGTCGTTAGCCTTGTACACATCACAGAAATCACCGCTACCCAATGAATAATTTACAGTAGAAAGCAGAATTATCTGTATGTTAAACTGCATTGTATAAGAACACACAATATGTTGTTTAATAGTTTAATTTTACCAGGTTATTATTAAGAACATTTAGTGAGTTAAAAAGAGCATTTCGAATATTATTTGTATAAAGTGTAGAACATTTATTGTATAGATAATTTAGTCATCTATTCGAAAGAAATCTACTTGTTCTGCATATGTGGCTATATATTTGACAGTGCGAATCATACTCAATTCTACTTTCAATGTTTGTAGTCTTATTTCTCGTATGGGGGTACAATGTTGGTAATATTTCTCACGCCCATGTTTTTCCCACCACACAACGAATTTTCAGCCTTTTCCACCATATCCACATCATTAAAAGCCCATACGCCTAGTTTAAACACTCATGTTTCATGTGTCAGGTGTGGTACAGTTTTAGGGAATGTCCATCATTTATTGCCGGGGGAGTGTGAGGATTTGGTCTGATGTTCATGTACAAATTTTATGACCCCTCTATTTCTATTTACAAAAAGAGGCATCCCCCCTAGATGTTCATGTACAAAATAGGTGACCCCCCGCCCCCTTATCATGTTTTTGCCACGATTATACGCACCAACTTAGTACATTGTATGTGTTTTACCCATGAAATGACGGTAAAATACAAATTGAAATAATCTTTAATTTTACCATGACACAAAATAGACAACCGCCCCTCTTGTACTTGGTACAAAATTGATGACCCCCCATAAAATATCTGTACCCCTGGATTTCCTCAGATTCCCTGACTTAAATTATGAGCACTCCCTTAAAGTCAATACAAATACTGGTCACACATATAAGGTATTCTGAATTATTCCAAAGGAACACACACTATTTCTACAGTTTAACACTATTTCACTCATACCAATAGCATACAGGAATTGAATGGATAATTTATCCTTAGAAAGAAAGATTGAATTTATTTTGTGGCGTTCTTATTGGTGCAGTGTTTTCATTTCCTATGTCTAAATGAGTGTTTTCTATGAGAAGAAAACACAACAATGGCAGGAGATGCATAAATCCACAGTCCCTGACAGTTCCCTTCAAAATTCTTCAATCTAATCATAACTAGCCAATATTTCTTGCTGTATTGCTAGGCATTGTTCTACTGTATGTATCTCCAACTGGGCAAAATTGCAATCAATACTTGTGAGCGTTGCGACGTTTATAATAAATGTCTATTCCCTATCATAATGGAACACTCCAAAGAAGTCTGGCAATACATTTATTGTTTGTTGATAAATATACATAATTTCGCATTCGATGGAAATTTAGCCTCAAGTGTTATAATGCAATTACTATTGAATTATTCACCCACTAGGTAAAAAACTAATTGCAAGCAATCAATATGATACACGTCAAAATGATGTCCATCAGTCATGATCTTATCATCATCCAGTGCCGGGTCAATGTATTGCACGGAATGTGGTCAGTTACGCAGAGGAGGTGATAAATAGAAAACTGCTGTGTCTATTCCCATCATAATGGAACACTCCAAAAGAAGTCTGGCACATTTATTGTTTGTTGATAAATATGCCATAATTTCGCATTCCCTCCGCGTTATAATGCAATTACTATTGAATTATCTACCCACTAGGAAAAAACTAATTGCAAGCAATCAATATGATACACGTCAAAATGATGTCCATCAGTCGCATCTTATCATCATCCAGTGCCGGGATGTGTCAGTTACGCAGAGGGAGGGTGACAAACAGAAAACTTCGTCCGCGATGACCTTCCGGACAACACGCCCCCACTACCCCTTCATCATTTGGCATATTTCTCCGACCCCCCCCCCCCCCCCCAGTTCCGATCAATATGTTGGGAGTAGGGATTTGTGTCGAACTTATACAAACACTTTCCGTCCACTTGACATGCACATTAGTGTCATATCCTCGGTGGCATTGATCATCTATACCTGAAAAGACATCTAAATTAGTGACTGATCCCCGATTTAGCGCTACCGTCTTTGATTCCTTGTGGTATCGACATGCAACTTTCCATTTGTTGAATTGTAGTCAAACGAGTGCTATCCAATGTAGGATATTACATGTGTAAACGCACTAAGTGCTATGGCCGACTTCATGTCTACAGATGAGAAAAAACGCGAATTTGCAATTACATCGGTCAATATTAGACTGCAAAACCAATTATATTAAGATTATATTGTGTCACGACTGACAGAGACATTAAGATAGAGCGGTCCCTGGTATGATACCCAGAGTCCATTGAGATTGGAAAGTTAAGTGCTGCTATGCATGAAATCTGTTCCCTAGACCATAATTCCATAAGCAATCTTTATGATGTTTTCGCTAATTTGAGTAAGGCATGATTGAAATCTTAATGGTCTTTTTCAATTAAAAAGGAAAAAAGGTTAAAGTTGTCTTTTAATCACAATAAAGGTCACATTTAGACTAATAAAACGAATGGCAGTGTGGCACAAATGCGATTTGAATGATTTTGACCTTTGAGAATGGTGACATATACAAAACAACAAAACAAGCACTTGCTATTAAACAGTAAAACAGAACATATAAAAATATGTGTTTTTAGTGTGTGTGTGTGGGGGGGGGTTACCTATGTATACTATATTTAGTAAATATAATTTACTGGTTAGTTAACCCAAAGAGCATTATCCTCTCACATTATAGTTGTGAGCATGGTAGGTATATACATTTCATACACCTCCACCGGTCCACCCCATCTAACGAGATTGGAGCCCATGGTCTGTATACTCCCTGGTTAATCATAAGAACAATTTTCTTGATTATTACACTACATCCACTAGCTAGTTTTCAATGCAACACATAGAAGTATATTTATCAGTGTACTTATATCTATAGAGTAAAACTGATGATCAAACTTGAGCGCACGTATATTGACTAATATATAATGCCAGTCGGTGGATTGTGATTCTGCAAAACGTGAGAGTCAAGGCCAGCCTTGGAACAGTGTATTAGTGTGTTCCATATATTATCCAATTGCAATAGATTGTATTTGGTATGCAACACTGGATTATTTTAAAATGGAGTTGTGTTAGTTTCTCAGATTTAATCATGTACAGAAGAAATACCTGTAGTAGGTAGTATAGAACATGGTTTATGAATTAATTGAGTCTACATGCTCATATTCTTATGCTTTTTACGTGTACAGTATCCATAAGGTCTCATTCCCAGACCACGCTGAGGGTGTCGCACCCAAATACGGCCAACTATACATGCCAGCAAATGGACAACAACAATTAATCGTATTTTCTTCTATGACGTATGTAACGATGTGCTTGCTATCCCCCAGATTTGCATGCATGACGCGCATACCTAACTAGAGGTTCATGGTCGTCCACTAACAACGGTCCTTGTGCGAATGAGTAATGGCTCTGGTGTGGGAGGACAAACATTTTCCTGGACAATATTTTAAGAAATTTAATCATGATTCTGCAGCATGTTATTTGTCATGTATCATCAAAGATTCTTCCAAGGTCATAACAGAAGTGAAGTAGATACATACACAATATGATGTAGAACATCGAATCGTTGAGGTACATGTGTAATTGAACTTCGACATATGTTTCTTTATTACATAACTCTTGAAATTCAGACACTGATAGTGTTTGATTAAAACTAACATGTGTTTTAACAGGATTTGCATTGAATTTTGTTTTGTATATTTAATAAAAATAGATAGGACACATTGTCCTCAAAACAAATTTTGAGCAATGAATTGAGACCTTGATAGTCAGGGTGTCTTCTTATGAACATTTGTAAAAAGTGGCTTTTTAATTTGGTTTGCGGTACCCATTAGAATAGAGTGCATGTCGACCATAGTGCACTGGATTGCCAATATACACGTTCAAGCAGTTGGAAATCATGTACATTATGTACCTGAATAGTAAATTGATGTATGCAACCGCAAACCTGGCCTTCTGTAAGAACAGCATGCTCGCAAGGTTGATTAATATAATCTAGAGATGGCCTTGGGCGACAGAATCAGCTACAGGCCCAGGAAAAACATTCATTATTATTATATAATTATTATTCATTGCACGACAACAATCTTCATCTTATAGTAAACTACGAGCTAGAAACGGCATAACGATGAGTTCATATCACACCCATACAGTACAGATTACAGAAGGATACAGAATCGTGAAATGAAATTAGAGAAATCAGTAAAAAACCGTAATAATTGAACAATTCGAAACAACAAAGTTACGGCTATCACAGTTTTCTTGGAACTGCTCAATCACTGAAATTACTTAAACTTAATGAATATCGAAAAAAAACGTAATAATCAGAAATTTTTTCATACTTCCTGTCAATGTGGCGCCCCATAAATAGTCGGTTGCTTATTCTCGCCCAAAGTGAAACCGAAGTGCCGACGCCAGTACAGACACCCAATGAAAATGAAAATATGTCAAAATGTCGGCATGATTTTTACGTGAAATGCGAATATAACGAACAATCTTAAAATAAACGTAACTTCAGGCGAAGTTAGGTACGGGAAGTTACAGAACGCTTTTACGCTCGCATAGACCAAATAATAAGAAGAAATAGGAAAAAATCGTATGTTCGAAACGTAATCCTCGAAAATTTTCTCTGTAAAATGACGCAATCTGTACATGCTCATACCAAGTATGATGCCTTTTTAAAGTGATTCAAAAAACCTTTGTACACCCAAAAGATTGATGTGTACTTACTGCTTAGGTATTGACATGTAAATGAACTCCAATTACAAGTTCAGTTAAGTCTTTAGCATTACACCTAAAATAGTATTGGTACATAACCGTATATGTATAAAGATGATTAAAAGATGTTTAAATGAATGAAATTAAATAAACACATTTAAATGAATCAATTTACTGTATTTGATTTTACATGGAACCTATAGCCTGCCCCTTTTACACTGTTCATAAAGTGTTACTTAAGGACTTGTAATTAATATATAATTACTGACATTTTTACCCACCAGTGCCGCTTTGCGCTTCAAACCTAGACGCCGCCCCTGCCTTACTACTATTTCAATGTTCCCATAATCACTGTGCGTTTCAATCTCTCTCTTAATTTACGAGAAAACTGTTTTCATAAATGTCGAGTCGACAACGGGTTTTCTACGAGACCGCTTTTACTCCGGGTAAAACGACTGTCCCGGATAATAGTTTCACAACTCCGTTGTTATGACATCGTACGTCGGACGTGCGACATTACCTGCACGTGTAAGGCGAACAATTTACACGCACAATTAATCAAAATTAACCAGAATTTTCCTCCAACGGAGCATGGAACGGTACATATCGTACATAATGTCCCCGCCTACTGAAATTCAAAAACCGCACGATTGTTGAGATTAATCAAGCCGTGCTGTTATAAATTGATGGACTATCCATTTGCGTCCGTAGGACGTCGGGTCGCTAGTTTTAATAATAAGTTACCGTAGATGAGAATGTGTACATTCAATTGAGGCCTGAAACTACCCACCAGCCTTGTTATTTGCCATTTTTACCACATTACAAGGGCATATGTATCTGTGAGATCAGAGAGCCACTCGCTGGCAGTCCACACCCCAGCTGTGATTGGCACGCAATTTCAGCACAGTGGGCTATCACACCACACACGCGGTCGGGCCTAATCCATCGCTATTGTCGCTGCGTTTCTGTCACAATCGACGCATCCAATCGGGCATGTCACATCATGACATCGGGCCTGATGTGTCAACGCCCCCGCTTTTATGCGCTGGCTATCATGTCACGAAAAGCGATATTTTGCCGTGATTGGATGACAAGGTCACAGGGTCAAGAAACTCGAGACATGAGTAGCAACCAAGATGATTTCTGCTGAGACAGGTGATGCGCGATTGCATTTCCGCAGGGGGCCAGTATGACATGTTCATGTGTTTTTGTTTATAACAATGTTTGTTGTTTTTGTCTCATCTTTCTGATTGTATGAGTTTCATGAATGTTTGACCACAACTGCACTCTTTTTTTCTCCACCCAACAACAGAAGTCGAAAAAACTAGAACCTCATGGGCCAATTAAACACGGGAAAAGTGTTCCCACAAAAACATGACCCCTACTATATTATGCCCCTAATCTGAGACTTAGTCTGGGGTGTAATGTGCTATAAAGTCGTAATCTCATGGGCAATTAGACCGTATTAACCGGCTCATATACGAAAGTGGTACGTTTTGGGTAAGTACGTGAATACGTTTTATTTGGAATTAAGTGCATGTGCGTCTTAAGGGTTATGTGCCATATTTCAATGGACTATTATAATCATGCTAAGTTCAAAATTGTTCAAACTGAAAGAGTAAATATTATGTCCAGATTCAAAACATGTTTCATGGACATGCAGCAGCACATGCCTATATTGATAATGTCCCCGCTTACTTGAAATTGAAAACCCATCAATTGTTGAGATTAATCAAGCCGTGCTGTTATAAATTGATGGACTATCCATTTGTCTCTGTGAGGACGCGGGGTCAAAGTTAGTTTTAATAATAAGCTACCGGTAGATGAGAATGTGTACATTCAATTGAGGCTACATAACTCTTGAAATTCAGACATTGATAGTGTGTGATTAAAACTAACATGTGTTTTAACAGGATTTGCATTGAATTTTGTTTTGTATGTTTAATAAAAAATAGATAGGACACATTGTCCTCAAAACAAATTTTGAGCAATAAATTGAGACCTTGATAGTCAGGGTGTCTTCTTATGAACATTTGTAAAAAGTGGCTTTTTAATTTGGTTTGCGGTACCCATTAGAATAGAGTGCATGTCGACCATAGTGCACTGGATTGCCAATATACACGTTCAAGCAGTTGGAAATCATGTACATTATGTACCTGAATAGTAAATTGATGTATACAACCGCAAACCTGGCCTTCTGTAAGAACAGCATGCTCGCAAGGTTGATTAATATAATCTAGAGATGGCCTTGGGCGACAGAATCAGCTACAGGCCCAAGAAAAAACATTCATTATTATTATATAATTATTATTCATTGCACGACAACAATCTTCATCTTATAGTAAACTACGAGCTAGAAACGGCATGACGATGAGTTCATATCACATCCATACGTTCATACCTAAATTAGTTCGCCTTTTAAAGTGATTCAAAAAACCTTTGTACACCCAGTTGAGGATTGATGTGTGCTTACTGCTTACATACAAGTAGGTACGAGTCTCTCCAATTACAAGTTCAGTTAAGTCTTTAGCATTACACAACTTCTAAATAGTATTGGTACATAATTCGTATATATATAAAGATGATTAAAACTATGATGCTTAAAATGAACTATACTTGTGTGTAAATAAACATGTTAAGATGAATCAATTTACTGTATTTGATTTTACATGGAACCTATAGCCCTGCATTCAGCATCGCCGGGATCTCTTTTACACTGTTCAAAATCGAGTGTTACTATGACTTGTAATTTTAATAATAAGCTACCGGTAGATGAGAATGTGTACATTCAATTGGAGGCCTGAACTACCCACCAACCTTGCTATTTGCTATTTTTACCACATTACAAGTAGGCATATGTATCTGTGAGATCAGAGAGCCACTCGCTGGCAGTCCACACCCCAGCTGTGATTGGCACGTGCAATTTCAGCGCAGTGGGCTATCACACCACACGCGCCCGGCCTAATCCAATCGCTATTGTCGCGTTCTGTCACAGTCGTGACGCATCCAATCGGGCATGTCACAATCGTGACACTCGCAATCTGATGTGTCAACGCCCCCGCTTTCTATGCGCTGGCTATCATGTCACGTAGTGCGATTTTGCCGTGATTGGATGACAAGGTCACAGGGTCAAGAAACTCGAGACATGAGCAGCACCAAGATGATTTCTGCTGAGACAGGTGATGCGCGATTCGCATTTCCGCAGGGGCCAGTATGACATGTTCATGCGTTTTGTTTTATAACAATGTTTGTTGTTTTTGTCTCATCTTTCTGATTGTATGAGTTTCATGAATGTTTGAACACAACTGCACTCCTTTTTCTCCACCCAACACACGAAGTCGAAAACTTAGAACCTCATGGGCCAATTAAACACGGGAAAAGTGTTCCCACAAAAACATGACCGCCTACTATATTATGCCCTAATCTGAGACTTAGTCTGGGTGTAATGTGCTATAAAGTCGTAATCTCATGGGCAATTAGACCGTATTAACCGGCTCATATACGAAAGTGGTACGTTTTGGGTAAGTACGTGAATACGTTTTATTTGGAATTAAGTGCATGTGCGTCTTAAGGGTTATGTGCCATATTTCAATGGACTATTATAATCATGCTAAGTTCAAAATTGTTCAAAACTGAAAGAGTAAATATTATGTCCAGATTCAAAACATGTTTCATGGACATGTGCAGCACATGCCTATATTGATAAGTAAGTAAGACAATCAGAACGTACATAAGTGCGTAACAAAGTAAATAAATTAAGTAAGTGCCGAAGTAAGCATGTAAGTAGTTTACGTAAGTAGTAAAATGAGTAAGTAAGTAAGTAGTTACGATCACGTCAACATATTTTACTTGATATAGTAATTGTGTCGAATACAGATTAAACAGCTTCACTTTCCATTAGTTCTAATATATTGGCATTCTTTTGTAAAAGTGTAGGGTGGCTGATTAAATTTTTACAAAAGAACTTTCTGAGACATGTACAGTATCTCATTTCAAGACTCCCTTTACATCATCGCACGTCCTACAACATGAAGGCACATCACAATTCAAATAAGATTATTTTGTTTGCACCTATTACTTTTTTTCTGTAATTGCTTTGAAAACGTGAATGCTAAAATGCCTTTATGGATGGTTATGTGCTGGTATAGTCATTAGTTTACACGAGTTCAATCGAGCCGGCAAATGGTCATTGGATATAAACCATAGAGGCTAGATATATAGACAGGTCGTCAGTGGCAGATCAAGACGAGGGGGGGGGGGGACGGGGTCCCCGTTCTGGAACGGCTGCATGGTCTGTGGTAAAACAGATACCACTACCCTTAACATTGAACCCATCAAACTATCTAACTTGAGTTAAGTGTACACGTAGCTATGTTTTGTTTTCCTGTAGAACATCGTCACTGAGTTATATTCAGTCTCGTTATTAATTAACAACTTAACTGTCGTACGTGTGTATTGCGAATTTGCATTTACACCCACTATAGTAATCACTTAAATAATTTATCCTACACTGTAAGTAAATTGCATGATGTAGGTGTCCTTTTTTCAACCCCTTTGTAAATGGACATTAAAACCCCTCATCTACCACAGCGTGGGCATTAAAATCTGGTCAGTTTGACTCAGTGCCGCTTTACATCTAAAGGTCAGGCGTCTATTCTCAGAAAACAGGACACTTTTACGTAATACACGGAATGGCCGAGTGTCCATTATTAATTTACAACTTCCAAAGTACAGCTTAGTATATGGGAACTTGAATTATATAGTGACTAGTGGCATGTTTTCTGCCAACATCTTAACAATCACGAGTATAAAATACCACTCCGGTTTACTTCACTATTAAAACCTCTTTTTGAAACCTAAAATAGAGATTTTGACCTAACTGTTCACAAAAGATAGATGTAAGAAGGTTAATAAAAGGTAGAGTATCCTAAGGCTTTTATTTACGAGCAATCTATTGTTATCAAGGTAGTCGTTAGGAGTTTTTAAATGGAAGTTCTACAGTCTACTACAATCAAACGTAACCTAGTGATACCGTTACATCTCACTAAGACGAACTAAGAACTACAATTCTGCATACGTAACTTATATTATAACAGCAATAATACTCCGTCAACGTGTATACGCTGACCTGTGGGCATCCTCATCTCGTTACGAGCTTACGTTCATATCATAAGTTAATTGAACATCGAGATAATGCATGTTTTAGAGTGTTAAGGAGATTCCCGTAGACCGATTATGAAGTTCGGGGGGGGGGGGTGGGGGTGCAACACGATGGTGAATACATCACTGTTGGAAACATGCTTCATAATGATTGAAAAATAATACTGTAGGGGTTGGTCAGTAACGGTACCGGACAAAGTAATCAACCAATATTATAGAAAACTCCACCTTGGAAATAAGTGCAAATCTAGAATCGCGTTTATTTACCGTACACTAGCCACTTTCATGTTGTCAGGTAGAATGAATCATATACGTGCAGACAAAATCACGAGGGATCTTCTAAACGGGTAAATGCTATGATCGTGATGCTATAAAACAAAATAATATCCAATTTAGCCACTCGTTTATCTGCATAAAGCCTCAATGTCAAGCGGTCATATTCCCAGCGACACAATGTCCCCATGGGAACATAACGTTTACAGAAAACGAATACAAGTTGTGACGTGAGCCCGCCCACCTTTTAGGGCTGGGGAAAAGCTGCTTGATAACTATAGAAAAAATCTACAATATATTCAAACGGTACCCGGTGTGTTTCTTTAGCTTTGGACTATAGACGTGTCGCAAATGCGGCATGACAATTTTTTTTTTTTGTTTTTTTTTTTTTTACGAAATGCAGTACTCCGACTTGAACGGTGGCACACTTCTATCTTTCTACAATCAAGTTTTCAGCAGAATAATATTCATATGTCCTATCATACCATTGACTGTACACTACCTGCCTAACTGCGTCAGAATAAGTGTACACAATTGCACAAAACATCGACACTCGTGCAGGCTTTTTGTTTATACACAAAAATGAACGCGGTAATATATAATTTAAAGCATACATGTAGGTTTCCGTAAAAATGAACTCGTACATTGCATGCTAACACCGTGAATAGGATTAAGAGGGATTTCTGCTTTTATCATTCCACCTCAATATCATTATGGTCTTCAGAACACACCTAAACGGCAACTATCATGGTGTAATGAAGGAAACTCAGCAGTAACACCAAATCAAGGCCTTGATGTTTCCTAGCTCGTTGACTGCAGGAAAAAAACTACCCCATTGGCAAGGTTGTGCAAGATTTTTTGTTCATATGTAAAGCGAAATAGACGACTCACACAAATAGGGTAGAGCTAGTTCTGCCTGTCATGTTAATTAAACTAACATGTTAATCCCACAGCTTTGTACATGCTCAAGGTTGTCTCAAGGCTCTTCAAAGTGCATTGGTTTTTTATAAGGGATTGTGCTTCACTAACTGGTGTCGTATAACAACGCTGTATAAGCCTACCTGTTTGATGTTTTAAACGTCAATGCTATGCGAGCATATATATATATAGTATTATATATAATTCAATATATTTATATATATATATTGCCGTTTGCAAGACTGTTTCTCCACAGCAATTTGGTGACCAAATGTCATGTCCTCTCATAAGTGCATGTAGTAGACACATACGTGTGTTACATAATTCCAATATAAATGTACACGAAACCTAGATAATACACAGGTAAAACACCATATTCGCCAGACATAACTTTCATTCCCGGAACACAGCCCCCAATTAGAATAACGCCCGACAGTGATTATACTTAACTTATCATTAGCGACTCGATGGTACTAGTTACATACGTGTAAACTTATCTGTCACGGAGGCTTGGAAATACATGTTGCTTTGCTCACCTCGGTGTAACATGTAAACACGATAGCTCTGATCTGCCTACAACTGCAATCTGTTTTATGTGTGCCTTGGGAGCTCTAAAGCCTACTTATATGTCGCAACTACACGCCAACGGAGGCCTTTGAAGATGATTATATGACCAGCAGTGCAAGAAAGTACATTTCCCAAAGTCCTGTGTAACTATGAATGCATTAGTGTATCAATTAAGAGCAATGGTTCGAGGGGACTACACAAACCAGATGAAACAGATTATGGTGTAATTTGTTAATGTTTGTATGGTTCTGTGACTATTCTTTTGGGACATTGTGATTTTTGTGCATTTGGAATGGACTAGTTCATTGTGAGAGTGTGAATGTATTTGAAGTGTAGTTATTTTCGTAAGCAATCAATATACTATGGACTTGAGCAGTATGTTAAGTTCAAATTATTTCTTTGTTCTTTTCCATATTACGGTGGCCTGCTAGCATGCTTCTTTTTTCTAATTTAGAGACAATTCAGCTATTGTTATATAGATTGTGAGTGAGATACACTTAACAAACATTTTCAATATTACATCAACAGCAAGCTACTGCCGCCCCCACCCCTATCCCATCCCATGACATGTCAGTGAAGATGTCACTCCTGCGGTGAAATATCACAAGCGTCATGCGGATATCTGCTGCGCTTATGTTCCCTCAGTTGTTTAAAAATGAAATGGATCCCTACTGTTACAACAATTCTTTATTTATGATCCTTATGGATTTTTTTGAAAGCAGGATATGCCGATAGTTAACTTGTTACGTTACACTTGCAAATTAAAACCGTGCGTGTGTGATAAGTCTCAATTAAGACTGTTTGACATTAAACTATATATAATGCGAATTATGGCTTTTAGAACATACTTCTATGAATGCTCGAACCACACATATCCAAGTGTTAGAGCACAAGGAGTATGTGGCCAACTCTCATGGGGACTATTGTGCTTTTCTGATGTTTGCAGACATCACTTACATGTGCGTCTGTCGAAAAATCAGTAGTCGTAATTGCAATGTCTATTGTACATGTAATATCGACCACGAAACCGGTAGAACTAATGATTGCCGAAACCGAGAGAATCAGCCAAAGAAAGTTTATAAAAGCAGAAAAAAAAAAAAAATAAATAAATAAAAAATAATAATATAGCCGAAAGTCTTAATCTGCTACTATGCAGGTAATCTTGGGGAAAATCCGTGTCCTCGTTTTTTGCACGCGATCAGAGCCAATGCGCAAAACAAGCCGAAATAATTAGCTCAATTGTGCATCACTTGGCGTGGTGATGCTGGTTGCCGCAACCGGCTTAACCTCCCACCAGTTGACACGACTCATAAGTAATCCTGTGGTTAGTGCGGTAGTGCAAGAAGTGTCCATATATACAGCGTGTATGGAAATTGGGTGACGACATGCGAGCTAGGTTGCAGCGAGTGCATTAAAGTAGTATCTAGCTAACTGTCACTTGCAAACAGAGCGCAGCGAGTGTGGGGCTAATGGTTTAAAGAATACTGTAAACCTATATATAGACAGACTTTGCCTACGATTTAAGTAGGCTCTGCTCTGGGCATGGGACCCACGATCTTGAGAAAAGGGGGTACGTGTGGAAGACCGTATGTACATGTATCACCCTTGATGACATGTGGACGAATATGATTTTAAACTAATAACATGAGATAAACATGCTTGAAAGCTTGAAAATGTGTTTGATTTGATTGTATCATTCATACATTATGCCCCATATGCAAATGTCTCCGTAGCCACTTTCCTTCACCTACCCCCTTCACTCTTGGGGTGTGCGAGGAGGGACCTATGCAAACTTAACCCGGAGACCTTCATCATAAGACAATGAATGTTCATCTCATATCATGAATGTTTCACTCGTTGTATGCTCAACATCTTTCTTAATGTCCACGTATTATCATCAGTACAACTTAGTATTGTAAGGTTACGTTAGTATTTCTGTACATCGACCTTTGAGTACTTTAACAAGGCGCTCTATGAATTTAACTGTATTATTGTGATTATCAATATAATATACATTTTTTAGTAACCATGCTTTTCCTCTCTTTTTTCCTATAAGGTTTTATGTTTTTTAACGCAGGCGTAATTTGGTCCTTTTTCTTACCCCACCTGTTTGAAAAATCCTCAAGAAACCTCGCCGGCTGCAAGTAATCCTCAGTTGGAGGGCTGGTTGCCGTCGTCATTTACAAACTACTTATTCTCTGTTATTTTTCAAAAACTAGCCAGTCCTGTTCGCATCACAAATAGATTTGTTTAAATTATGCTGCTTTTACATGTCAATTAAGTAACAAATAAAAAATAAATAAAAAAATAAAACATTTTGAAAATTTGTTGCATTTAGAACGTATTAGATAGCAGCCTAAGAGGAAGAAAGCATAACGCATAAAGCAATTTGTAAGATGCCAGTATAATTCAGATCTATTACAGAAGAGGCATACATGTCGCTTGATTAATTCAAATAACGTTCACCGCCATTGAAAATAACATAACTAAGTCACGCACAATGCGTGCACATGCTATTACGTTTTGTAATACATAATTTTATGTAATTGTGGTGGGCTTGTTTGGCGGCTTCTCATGTTACTGACAACACATACATTTTGATAATGGTCACGTAGCTGGTTTCAGGTTAGATTATGAATTGGTTTAGTGTTTTTTTATTCAGAAAGCATGCTTTAGGCCGGACCTACACATACGCGAATTCTGTCTATACGTGCGCACAAAATCCGTCCCGACAAGTTTATCGGTATAGTATCATATTGTTTCCATTTCGTCATTTTCGTTATTGCATTGTTGATGATCGAATATGATTATAATATGCAGATAATACCAAAGTATTAAAGATGAGTTCAAATATTTTGTTTTCATCTTATGTTATTTTTAAATTGTCATTTACGTGTGCAATCATTTTCTAAGAATTTGCATTCCTTTTTGTTATTTTTAAACAATGTACACCTTTACATCTACTTCAATAGCTAGAATAAAACCTGCCAAATACAGAAAGTATCCATACTTTAAACAACAAGTGAAAGTGGCCGTCCGACCAAAGTTTCTGAATTCAATCACGCAGACCGTTTGATGTCGTCTTAAAAAGGTTGCTTCTTAGTGGCATAATTTTCACCAAGCAAGCCAATACACATCTTGCGATAGACAAATGGATAGGCCGATAGGAAGAGGCAGTCAACTATCAAAGGCCTATTTATCAAGGGGAGGACGTGGATTCCTCGGTGACTGAACCACTGGTGCGAGGCTATTGGCTGGATGGGAACATCACAGATCAATCAGGCTGTGATAAGTCCGTTCAGACGTTCTTAGCACATAGTTATAACCGAGGTAAGAAACCGTGCATTCTATCATATGATAGAATGAGGTGACACACTGTAATATTGTGTACTCTATCCAACTAGATTACACAATTTATGCCATAACCATACGTGCATAGGTAGATCTAGTGAAGTATTGTTGTGGAGATAGGCAGTATGCCTGGCGATATGTATATTTTCTCAAATTCTAGCAATCGTAGAATCTGTCAATGGCTTAGTCTGGTGTAAGAATAAGTAAGTCTGTTTTCAGTGTTGTGAGAGAGTGGGTGTGTGGTTCTGCGGCATGGCAATCCCATGAAGGACGTGTAGATCACCTAAAATGTGTAGGCATACGTTTTCAAGAATCTCTCCTACCTATACTACCTATGCACGTATGGTTATGGCATAAATTGTGTAATCTAGTTGGATAGAGTACACAATATTCCAGTGTGTCACCTCATCGTGGCTACAGTACAGGTCCAATTCAGCAGTCGGACCGACATTGATATTACTACAAGGCTTATTGTCACCGATTGTAAATTTACTTACCAACATAACGAGACATCAGCAATCAATGGACTTTTAGATAAGTACTGGTGTATACATATAGACGGTTGATTTTCTCTAAGTCATTAACTTGTTTAAAGTACCATCTGTATCAAGATACATCAGCAAACCGCATAGTATGAAGACCCAGATCCGTATACCAAAGTACAGCAACCCTTATTCGGTAAAATGTGTTATGTGATAAGTGGGGATTCCCCACCACCGATATGGATAAAAAACAACATAATTTCCTCTCGAGTTTAGGTGGTCGCTCTCGAGCTCGTTATACTCTATAAGCGCTCGTATTCGATTGTTTTGTTTGTACGTTAACTAAGTTTATAGGTGGCAGCACTGAAACCTATACATAAAATCCAGGTATTCCTGTCTAGATGAGCAATGAGCAAACTAAAACCGCCTAAACACCATTTTGCACATTTGCACACCAACTAGACACCGACTAATTCTAAAAACCCAATTACTATAGGCACCCTGATTAAATCACAGCTTGTTTGCCACATGTTATTATATGGAACGGCCTTTCATCGCGGCTTACTTTGCTGATAACCAATACTCGCCGGCGAAAGTGAACACCATGCAATCAGGCGATTGCCACTGGCGTTGTTACGTAATGACTGATGGATTCATGACACAAATAGGAGCAAGAAGATTAATAACTGCGTACCAGACACTGATCAATGTTAGAGTGAAAAACACATACTGCTTTCCTATGGTGAAAAGACTAATGAAAGGACACGAGGTATGTATCAGGAGTGTTTGGGAGTTATGATCGATTAGTCATGATTGTGCTTGTATGACGTGTACATCGCACACGCGTGGTTTATTTTCACCTGCCCATTACAGCTCTTCTAACCCGGCAACGGGTAAATTAATAATGTACCCTACAACAGTCAGGCTATGTCTTCTGGAGGTGAAAGTTGGATACTATGTAGTTTGAATAATAAAGTATAACACCATACAATCAAAACCACGTAACCATAATTTGTGTGTTTGCGTCTGATTTAATGTCAGCTGCAAAGTCCCCACAACCAAGACTACCTCGTAGAAGATATACTATTGACTATAGCATTCTGTGTAATGGCTATCAGAAAGTATCACTTAATAAAGAAGCACTTAGCTGATCACGAGGCTACACTCCTTAACACGATGGACCCATAAATTCTTGTGAACATAGAGCTTACAGTTAGTGTGTTCATGATGCTGTTTTATTGGATATGTTCAGGTTTTGATTGTACGATTTTATAGGATTTATAAAAGTTGCCATTCAGAATTTAGCTAAGATTGGGAGGTGAATCTATAGACTCTAGACACGTTCTTAGTCCATAACAGTTTCCGAGTAGTGTTTGGTGTTGAACGAATATTAATGGTGTAGATTTCAATTTGTAACTAACACTACTGCCACGCTTAGGGTTACATATTTCAATAATCACTGTTACGGAGTCATTACACAATTGCAAGTTCCAACACACAGACATATTACAATTAGTTTGTATATCAAGTAAGAAGAACTTGATTACATGATCAAGAATAAATAAAATGATTATCAAAAGACCAAAGTTTATAATTTGGCAGATATATTGCTTATATCTTCTATTTCTTGTGTTAAGAAATTTAATTTGAATTTTGTTGTATATTTTATGGGAATTACAAAAAATGTTCCTTCTTTATTTCATTTATGATGGAGAACTTGTTAGACTGCAAAAAAAATAACCAGACGCTAAATATAACCAGTTATGATGTGCGTTAACGCAAATTGTAACAACACCCCTGAAAATGGTCTAGCTGAGGCAAAATGGAACCACTGACGCAAATTTTAACCAACGTGAATAGAGCCTGCCTGCCTACACATTAAATGACTTCATCAACACCAAGCAAGATGTGATTGAAGTTTCCATGAACCTATCTGGTTACAGAATTTAAAAAAAATAGTTCTTGTCGCTCATTTACCCCTCAATTTCATATAGATGATGATAGCTTCAAATGCTCCACAAGACGACAGATATGAGAAAAAAATATTGTCAGTCTTTTAATGGTGGCTCGCGTGCATATTGCATAGACAGAACTTATGGGATCGTCTGGAATAACGGTCTGTGACCTTTCAGATGGACTTGATGAGAAGGCAAGCTCATGGGATCATTCGGAAATAGCACACCACAATACGGAAACATTTTTATGAACATCGTCAGCAAGGCCACCTTTAAGCAGAAAGACATATCGATGATCAAGTTAGCCCTCCAGACGACCCAGCAATGAAAAAAAGATGATCCAAATCAAAAACTCAATAATCCAAAACGGGAGCCCACAGGCTGAAAAGAATCAAAAACACCTTTCCTGAGAAGTGATGACAATATGAGGGTCGAAACCAGGCAGAAGTATGTGATTTCCTCCAGAAATGCAGCATTAATCATGGATCATCGTGAACAACCGAACCATTGGAACAGATGCTTCTGTTTCATGGTTCCATTGTTTCAGATTGTAAGGGCAGTGACGGCACTTACGGTTTCATCTGTTGACAACACATCCTCCCAAAGCAGCACACGAGGCCACAGTTACGCAGAAAGACACGGTACCAGCCAGGAGTGCACAATTTCCAACTGGTCAGTCAGACCAGTCAAAAATTGAGGCCAGAGCACTCACGATCCACCTCGACATTAAGCTTCAGGTTTTTTCTTGAGCATCTGGAACAACCATGGTCTAATTGAAATTGGGTGTTAATTCAAATAAACCAGCATGCAGTCACTAAACTCACCGCCGATTTCAGCTTCCAAAAAGCAAAACAAAAATATTCTCTAATATATGTTAAAAATAACGTACATTAATTTTGTCCTGTTTATAACTTGCGGCAGTGGTTATATTTTGCTTCATCTGGGGTATTTTTAGCTAACGCAAATCATAACTGATTATATTTTGCAAATGCAACTACATGTATGAATAAAATAAAATAGATTGTAATCAAAATGTCATGTGATCATTCATAACACCTAGATATGGAACCCAATTGACGTTATCAAGAAAGAAAGAATCGAATCGGCAGTCTGAACATTGCAAGTTGTCAACATGAAGCTGTCAATCACACGTCATGTGCTATTTTCAACCAATGAGAAACTTTACCCGAATCCGGGTGAACTGTGCACGTTTTATGTCGATAAACCCTACAAAACGAACCAGACTTAACCTCGTTCAACCAGACTGTGTATTGCATATGAAATGAGCGCCGCCATTACAGAGTCTGGTTGATCGACACTAAACCAGACTAAGAAGGAGCCTGATGTTCGTAAATTAATTTTTTATCTAAGTCTCCATTTTTTCAAAACTTTGTTATGTGAACATAAATATGTTTCATTTTCAAGGACCGGGATTTGTAATAATGTTATAATTAAACTCGAAGTCATATTTTAGATCATAGCGTGAATATTAGACATCCAGGTTAATATATATTATGTAATATTTAATCTATACAACTGGATTAATGTACCATGAAACGTCTGTTTCCATGGTACATAATCCAGTTTATAGATTAAATATTACATAATACATATTTTAGATCATTTCAAATTATGTTGAAATTTTACTAATATAGAAAGTTTGGATTCCTTTTGGAGCTGTGGATTTCCAACTTGCCTTTTTTCGTATCCTCCGACAGTTATATCAAAATGAGTTGCAATAAATATGTAACAATGATTGAAGGAAATCATACTAGGTTTTAATTGTTAGAACACATTTGGTGATCATAACGATAAGGATGATTCTCGTGGTTTGACCGTATGGATTGCATACTAATCACGAACCATTGTACAAGCAATAAATTTGTTCGATGTTTTTTTAGACAAAATTGCCGTCAGGGAATGCTCTAATATGTGTTTCTAATTCCCAGAATAATCATCATGGCATTGATTGACATTTAATCAGGAATTGAATTTGCCTACACACAAATCAGTAATTAATGTGTAGGAGTTGCAAAGAAACTACGTAATATGATTTTTGCATGGCGATATTGGTTATATAATAGGCAGATCAAAGGAGGACACCGGTGTGTGCTTTCACTCAAATGAAATCCATGAGATCCTACGGGTGCCTCCTCTCCCCAATATTTAATCTTAAAATGTATACAATAAAACCACCAATTAAGACCAGATTTCTATTGAGACCACCTCTATAATAAGACCTCTTTTCACGGACCCAAACCTTCATAAAGCTACGAAAAGTAACCTCCATTATTAGACCACCTTTCTATTGATACCACCTAACACTGGTCCCAAAGCTGGTCTTAATTGAGAAGTTCTACTGTAGGTTTTAATTGTGCAATATTACAGCAGATCACAGTTATCAGTATCATAACCATAACGCAGGCCCCATATGAACCTAAAGGTATTCCATTTGGTACATATATGCCATGTACATCACGCATGTCATGCAAAGTTAAAAACAATATGTATAAAAAATCCTATATGGTAACGCAAAAGTTTTGCTGTGATCAAATGAGTTTTCAATTGAGTGTGAGAAGCATGTGCATGCTCAACTCGAGCTCATTACTGGCTTTTTAACCTGATCCCATAAACTTGCTTTATGTTTCCTTTTGCTGGATTGCGAGCTTTCTTCCACCACCTTTTAGTTGGCAAGATGAGCCTTTGTCATGCAAATGCTCTTAATAAAGAAGTCCATCGTCCTGATACCAAAGAGCTTTTCTTTGCTTCCTCTATGGAGATGATAATGTAGAAATGTTTCAATAGAATTGGACAGTTAAATGGGTGACTGTATGATGTATGTTAATGTAATGAATATATGATCTTGGTGCAGACAGCCAAATATCCTGCAGAGATGTGTAAATTTTGTCATCAAGGTCCATAATATAGGCAGATCCAGGGGGCGCGAGTGGAAGCATCCCCTTTTCACCACAAACACCATTTTCATGTTTGGTTTTTACATTCCCGCGAACTTTTACTCGTAAAAATGACCCTTTTCACAAAAAAACTTGGGTATGCCAGTTTGAATTGATACTTGTAATTGTGCACGACCTATAATTGGATTAACTGTAGGGTATTTAATTGCATCTCAAGTTGTTTACAGAAACAAAACCTGTTTCAAATTACCTGTGTGTTAGGCACATTCGTGAGAACCAAAGACCAATAAAAACTACAATTTGCCCCTTGAAATCACTGCTGCAAAATTAAATTGAAGCAATTGGCGAAGTTAACGGATCATTGTCATGTCAAAATGGCATCAGGAAATGGGGTGCATTTGAAAATTGGTAGAGCAAATATATACTGCATATGTAACAAAATGTATATTTCCCTGCATTACATAAACCAGTACTTTACGGTATTAGGAATCTCTATGCAATAGTTACATATCATAGCAGGCCTTGTAATCTCCGTGTGAGATGCAATGAACCTATGCTAATAATATGTTATAGTTGTATATTTCACTAAGACTTCCTATCCCAAAAGCAGAAAATTCCATGAATTCCCCATGAAAAATCGTTTAAGTGATGTCCGTGTGATACAGTGTGTATAATGAATCTACGTGTATTGTAATATTATGTTATTGTATATTTCACTGAGACTTCCTCTTGCAACAGCAGAAAATTCCATTAATTCACAATAAAAAGTAGTTCAAGTGATCGACCATTTGCAGTGTGTGACGTCACATAAGTGTGTCTAATCCCGTCCTCCAATTAGAGTAAATTACCTGCGGGGGCGCATGCGCAGTAATTGGATCATGCTGAACGTTTCAATCTGTAATGCCGCTAATCTAGGAGACAAGTCTTGTTCATTTTGAGGTGGTGTTTTTGAATCAGGATACATTACAAAAGCTAACCATATTGGGATGATATTTAAAAATATTGAACTTTTTTCCGACAGGAAATCTCCATAAACATGTACTCTATAAGCATCATTAAATGATAGAAAGAGTGATTTTAAAATTTCACTATAGCGCATATACTACTGATACAATCTCGTCACAGTGACAGTTAGCGGTTACGCTCACTCGTTCTATTAAACATCACACTCCGTGAGATATGGTCTGATATATCAACCCACTCGTCAAATTACCTTTTTCTCTCATGTGTATTTATCATTTTAGGTCTTAAAGTTTGTTGCGTAGGATATCAGAATTCGTGTGTGTGTGTGGGGGGGGGGGTATAAGGACGTGGGATAAGGGGAAAAGGCTGAAAAAAGAGGGGAAAAGGGCCCCCCAAAGAGGGATAAGGGATCTCCAAATAGTGGGATAAGGGAAAAAGAGCAAATAAAGAGGGATAAGGGAAAAGGGACACAAACTAGGGATAAAAAAGAGGGAAGGACGTGGGATAAGGGAAAAAAGGCTGAAAAAGAGGAGGAAAGGGCCCCCAAAAGAGGGATAAGGGATCTCCAATTAGTGGGATAAGGGAAAAAAGAGCAAATAAAGAGGGATACGGGAAAAAAGGACTCAAAATAGGGATAAGGGTAAAAACAACCAAAAAGAGGGATATGGCATTTCTAGACCCCTTATACCCCCAATCAGTTTTTAATCTCCGCCTCTCAACCAATCAGAATCGAATATGGACAGAAAACACGAGAGAAATACTGGTATGTCGCACAATTAAATGTATCAAAAATTAATGCTGTAACTGAAAAAAACTATACTCACTGCTTGCCGTAACACAATGGAATATTACCTAAATAGCAAACACAACTTTTTGCTCTGATGAGATTACTGCAAGGCGTTCACATTTACTTATCAAATACGCTTCATTCTGAGTCATTCGTGTGACTTAATACTGTCTGGTGTGTGGGATATGAGATTGATTAAGACGGACAAAAAGAAGTTTGTAGAAGAACAAAGACCAATGCAGTACATTAGTTCTACTTCCCAAAAACCTATTTTGCTCTTGGATGATTTGAAGCAATTATTCTATATATTATTACACGTGCTTTCAATTCCAGTGTAGATTGTAAATCTACTAAACAGAATGGTGTTCTCACACTTGGATCAGTTGAAGTTCTGATAAGTAATTATCTTAACTAAAGAAGGTGGTGGCCTTGAAGTTGCTCTACAAATTAACCAATGGTTTGGCAACAATTACATGTAAGTAGCATGTAAGTAATTCAGTGTTGAGGTTAGGTGAGTTATTGATTTAAGATGCTTGGGTGGGAACACTATTGTACACTAAAAATAAAATGAGCCGAAAAAAGTATCTCAACTTATTCTGTACCTGTATATCATAAAAAAATATTCTATCAACAATTTAATAATGAGGAAATAGGGAAATTAATGATATTAATGTCATATAAACGCGACACATGTTGCAAATGTCGTGGGCAGATTTTGTTCCTCACGGCGCAATTGTGCGTACCTTTTTTAAAAAGTCTGGCTACCCGCCTGATTATAGCCTTCTTAGTTTTATTTATTTGATTAATCTCTTACTTGAAGACGTAACGTACCTGGCTGTCAAACACCTGAAAAATAAAGAAAATAATTGAAACGTTCGTGATAAGAATAATGTACACATATACATCATATAAACATACACAAATAAAAGAATCACAGAAAATATAGCCCAGAAAGTTCAGGCGTGTGCTGGAAACATCTATTTCGGCAAAACATATATCTTTCTGTTGACACTTACACCAATAGCCCATATATTTCTATCTCTGTAGAGAAGTAAATGAAATCTACAAAAGTGTTCTCTGAAGCCAACCCTGACATTTAAAAACAATTAGGTTTGCAAAAGGCGATACACATCAAAAGGATAGAGATTATTGGTCTGGGAATGTAAATGGCGATTTTGTGACTCAATGTTTACTCAAACTAGACTTATGCGACCTAAACCGTGTGTTTACACACTCTGAAGGTTGGATGTTGGGTTGGAGAGGCACTATTCATCTATACTTACCTGCCCATCAATTTGCATGTTGAATATAATAACATGATTGAATAACATGATAATAATAGTATAGTTGCTACGGCTCACGAAACATAATCGGCAGACATGCTTCAATTCGTTTTTAAAGTTGTTGAAGAGCATAATCAAAATACAAAAAAATATGTATGGAGAGCGAGACCTGTGCAATATACAGATGTTCGATATTTCAATCTACACCAAAGAATTAACAACAAAACCACTACTACATGTATATAGGTAGAAGCACATTTCATGTGCAACCGACGTGTGCGGGTTACGGGCTACCATTACAATCTCATATATTGACGTCTCAAATGTGTAAGTTTTGGCTGGGTTTTTAATATTGAATGGACGGGTTTTAATGTTTATAGTATTGAATATCAAGCAAACGCCCACTCAGTGACTGATCATATAAATCATGTATGGAAAATTTCACACCGTATATGTACTTCGTTTGTAACTTCAATGCTGAATGATGAGAAACATGCATGATATTTTTGAGATATTATCATGCCGAAACATATGAAAACAACAAGACCAAAACTTCAATTATTACGTTTCTACCCAAATGTCTGATTCTAGTGGTTGTGGCCCACTAGCTGCTTCTTTCTCTGAACGACCAGTAAACTTTGTACGACGTCTGATGTGCGTGTGGTGAATTCCAAACCTCTGGTCGCTGTGGTGTATGACAACTACCATATAACGTCACTGCGTTTACTAGCCGCGCGGTGGCGGCTCAGCGGGCGTCATTGTTTTTGGAGTGAGCGTTAGGTACTCGCTGATTTTATTATCAACGAGTCATACAGACGGCATACCATGCAACAAACACCATCCGGGATATGACCCCACGAGCTCTTACTAGAGAGTTGATCGCTTTTAAGTGGTCTATTTATGAAGATTGGGAATTCGAAAACATGTCTTATTGTTGGTGTGACCTATTTCTAGACTTGACATCAATTAGAGTTTGTACTGTATGAATGCTTAAAAAGAAAATACAATATACATGATAATATCTTGCACAATGTAAAATGCATAGCTGATGATTTGATTTAGTAATATGACTGCCATTTCCTTTAAGATGGTTATTTTCAACTCAATAGCCACTCCAAAACCAAAGCTGCGAGATTCCCTATGTAGCTAAAACAGAAGGTGTCTAATCAAAGTACTGATAGTACTGAGTCCAGGCTTAAACAGAAGTAGTTGATTTGTCCCTTGCTACCTTACAATAAGATAATACATAGTGTCATATGAAACCTGTTCTTGTTTGTAATAAAACATGTTGCCGGCCCTTGTTCACAACACCACTTAACATAATGCAACCTTCATCGCCTCCTTTAATTTAACTCCAGCGTTTGATACATTTATTGTTCACCTCTCATGATGTAAGGGGTTTTCCCCAACACATTCAAGATGGTTTTAACTGTGGTTTTAATTTTGAGACTTCATTCCTCAGCCGTCGTTTGATGGATTTAAACGGGACAAATTGCAAATTGTCAGGCTTGATGAGCCCTTTCCAACGCCGTATAGGTTTTGTGGATATCACTGGAAATGACCATACTACGAGCGAAACACACCTAATATTAATGAGCCTGTGGGTACTAATTGCATGCTGCGTAATGATTGCCGGTTCAACAGTTGCTTAATACGGTCAATATCCGGAAAATGAACTGCTTGACAATAGCAGGCTGTGCCAATAAACAAGACATATCATAACTCTAAGTTTTTTGTGTTTTTTCCACATCCCTAATTTGCACACCTCATTGTGTCGGTCGGTTTCGCCACATTCTACTAAAATGATTATAAAAAAGGCAATGAAAAAGAATTAAAAAAAAGCAAAAAAAAAAAAAAAAAAAAACAAAAAACATGAACGACAAGTACTTGACGATCCCTACATCAACCACAGGTCTGAAAAACAGTTCATCACGTAACAGTTCGTAATACGGCTGGTTTCTCTCAACTGTAGGCCCGGTTTTCGACCTGCAGACGACAAACGTCAGCCACTCAGCCGCCCGCGGGATATCGTATGGCGATCAAATCCCGTTACAGCTCATTAGTCTGTGCATGATGCATTGATATTAGACTTAATCTGATTGTCACCGTTCTGCCGTGAGTTGACGGTGGGTGATCTGTTTTGTGTGGGCTAATATGGTTTTGTGTTGATGTCTTTGCATGGTTTTTGTCTATATTTGCTGTGCCTAATTGTTTTCTAAATTCCGCCCATGTTTGTAGCTACATGCCTGTACAATATTCTTACTAAACCATGACAATATACACCAGTTTTCTAGTCGTTGTCTCAATGAAATATCTATGTACGATCGTAGTGGTGTCTCAAAATAGTTACTAAAATCTTTACCGGCACGTGGTGCAGTCTCAATCAACCAAAGCTCTGTGATGCTACGGCGTGTCAGAAAGAAATGATAAAGAATGATACTGTTTGTCTATTTTTCCCAGAATGCAATTGTTTGTAGCCACCTGCTGGTCTTAAACAGGAACTACGATTAGAAAAGAAATGTATGATACAGAAACATAAACATACAGTGGTAGGAGCTTGCTTGTCATAGAAAAGAGAGAGAATGAGAGAGGATAATACAATTATAAACATATCTTTAGCTCTATTGAACCTGCTATGGTATAAGTTGTTTTTAGAATTTCAATGTGACTTTCTCATCAGTTACTATAGCAGATCCAGTTTTTTTTTAAAAAGGGGCGTGTGCGCACTAAGGGATTTCATTGGTTTCATACGCGTGATCGATGGCGCTCGATGGCGCTCGATGGCGGACATGCCAAAAACCCTACAAAAATGAAGTATTTTGGTGGGGAAAGGGGGGGGGGCGCTGGGGCGCCCCCTGCTTCTGCCTATGTGTACAGTGGTCATGTATTAATTTTATTCAACGGAAAAGACTACATGTCCATAACATCAACTAACAAAGTATGTCCTCATTTGACTTGGATGCTTTCGAGAACCTATTTGAAGTTCAGTCACCACCTACCCCAGTACTACGTCTGCAAAGGTACGACTGACATCAGTCGAATGCAATGCACCCATGGACCCACGGCTGTCCTTCTATCAGAGCTACAATCAATACATTCTCCGCCCACTGTGAAGTGATTATTCTGCCCCATGAATGACATGCTAGCCTGGTGCAAAAACATGTGTATTTACTTCAAACATTATAAAATTGTAGCCACTAATATGAACCACTTACATTTCGACAATCCACTGGCTTTTGCATTACTTGCTCACGTTAGGGAGCCTTGTGGCTTTGCACTAGGGGTCGCTTATAATCCCATCCGGTGAAGGGGAAAGATGCGCAGTGAAGTGTGGGCCCAGTCAAGCAAATGTGGACCAACATGCTTACCTTGCAGATCAAGCTCAATGGATAAATTTATGTAACCCATGGATTCTAGCACCATTGTTTGTGTCATTAGCACACCGGGGTGTAGTAAGTCATATCCCTGAAGCGATCTTTTATTATTTTATCAAACCAGCTTAATATCATATCCACGCTACATAATGGCATGTCGGTGTTATTTTTTGCTAGCACGTAACAATGCTTTATATGAAGAGTTGATTTTATAACTGACCGCCACTTTTAAGTAACCATATTGAAATACTAGTTCATGTCAGTAACATGATGCAATTCGTATAGTAGAATCAAGAAAGCAGCAATTGCACGAAACATATATATCCATATTGTCTATGACATGCTGTAACGAATGTGCTCCTAATACACATGTACGTGATGATCCATGAGCTACTATTTCCATCACAGATGATTTTACTTCGATACGTTTAACCTTTTCAAATCACTGCAAAAGCCGTATACAGTAGAACCTTCAAAACTAAGACCATATTTATTATACGATCACTTAATGTGAGTCCCACACGTGGTCTCAATAATAATATTCCACTGTAATAAATTCTAAAACCCAGCCTGGAATAACTTACCGGTAGAAATAATAAATAACTAAATATAATACATTTTTACTGTTAAGGGCTTTTTGAATCTAGCTTATATTCCTCAGATATGATCTGATCAAATCAGCGTGTCAACAGGTATGTTAATATCGGATAAGTAAGTGTATATTTATAGTATCACATTACAATACTAGTTGCAATTACTATGCAACTAATGCTATGCTATGGAAATCAAATTCACAAAGTCACAATTAAATGAGGTTATATCATATGCAATTTTCTCATAGACCGCAATTTCCACTATTACACTGTTTATATCTTGCTTGACAGAAAAGTGAGAGTAGAACTGTTTATATAATGCCTGCTATAAAGAGCACCTGTATATATTTCTTTCTTGTCGTTTGGGTGCATACTTTCTCATATGCAGACACCAATATCTTAGATTAATGATAGTACGTAGAAAGAATCAGACCTAAATATGACACCCTTTCACCAGTCGTAGTTTATTATCGGGAATAGTAGATGGGTCGAGGCTACTCTGCCACATCATTCGATTTACGGCTTTCCATGTATGTGCTAATGCTCCCATGGGTTGTTTGTGATTTGCTGAACATGTTTTAGGCCCACAAAATGTAAACTTCTATTGAGTTCCATTATATAAATATTGAATCAAATATATATGCATTCTCACCTGCTCTTAAGAACTAACTTAAGATTGATTGGCAAAATGCATAAAAAGCTGCAATATTTGGAGACACAGGAAAAAATACCATCAAAACCGACCGAAATGATGAACTCCTATTTACCTCAAATGCTTTTAGAAAACAATTGTCTAAATTTTCAGTTAATAGACATTTTGTGTAAACATCCTAGAAGAGCATATTCTCCTCCAAAAGACCGATAATGAAATGCAATGCAGATAACTCAATTTAACAAATGGCTTTGGTATTAGAGTGTTCTATCGAATCAAATGCTTCTGACGAAAGAGACTACAGTGCATACATTGTACATGTGTGATGTTGCAGTTGGACTGATGCAACTGATGTAAAACATATATTGGTTAAATAGAGTAAAGTGAAGCGATACGATGTGTTGAATATATAGCTTATAAGTTTGGCCTGGTGTGTATTTGTGATATTTGATAATATAATAAAACATATGCAATATACTGATTAATATATAGGTATGCAGAATTGCAAATACAAGACAACATTTTGACACCATTGGTAGCAGCGTGATGCATACGATAAGCACATTATAATAAGCATGATTCAGCGTACAGCTACATCAAACCAAAACTACCAGGTTGGAAGGTTAGCTACCTGTAGCACAACCATAATAATCACTCCTTATGTCTCTAGCGTAATCTTTAGCTCCTTTGTTGTGTGACACACCCTATAGGATTGCAGTCAATGATACCCTTTTTTTTATTGGAAGTACATATTGAGTGTATATAGGGCTCGACGTGAAATGCATCGAACTCTCACCTGATAAAATAATTCATGTTACAAACTCAGACAGTATTGTATTTTTATCATTCGTTTCTAAAAATTACAACATTGTTTTGAAAATTGTGAAAAAGTAGTCCAGCTGAGTACAAACATGATAACCATAGTATCACCCTTGTTCGTAGAGGGGTGATAACTCGCTCCGGGTTATCGGATACTTCTGGGTCATTATAGCCAATAAAATTACATGAAAAACAATGATAAACGTTTGAGTGTAGTTCCACCACAGTTTACCATCTAAGTTAAGATGTACATGCATGTGCTGCTTTACAAATAATTGTGATAAGGTATAATACATCAATGTACATGGGAGGATGTTTGTTATTTAATGAACGCCTATGGAAATCATTATTCAATCACTTCAATGTATTACCTGCTTTTATTTCCAAATACACTCCAAAAACAAATATTAAATGCAATTTTTGATCGATTGAATAATGAGACCCGCTGCTGTGTACCACTTCTTTTTAGAAACAACTGGGCACACGTCTATGAAAATGTTAGTTGGGTGGGTGGTAGGGATTCGTAAGTACAAAACTCTCATATGAGAATTCTGAATTTCAGTCCATTAAATATGCTATAAACTCCTTCCCCAATGGCCTGCTTGCTACGGCAGCGCCGGACATAGGTAATACAGGGATATATGGAGACAATTACAATGCACATCACTCCCGGGATATCACTACATACATGTATGGTGTGGCATCGCGTGAGTGACTGTGGTCTCCGGCCAAAGAGTATCACGAATGACATCTGTGTGTGGAGTGTGCTAAGGTCACCTTTTGACGCTGTCCTCCATATAGTCCCATAAAACTGTCACAAATTCCATGAAAGTTGACTTTCTGCAAATTATGCTGTGATACAATCAACCTAAAGAATTGACTCACAAATTAGCCATTTGGCGATATACATTGTACTGAATATTTGGTATTTCAAAAACGGTTGGAATGATACTGCAGGGAGTTTTTGTATCGCTATAGCTGCGACGTGTAATACAAACACATTTTTAAAAGGTGATTCTTATAAATAAATGTAAATGTAATTGCTGATGTGGTGGTTTTTAGTCCTGATCCCAGTCTGGCTCTCATGACTTTACAATTTACACCAGGTCATTGGCACACTTATTGACATTCAGAGCACAATGCTACTCACTCACACACTCATTCACACGATCTTTCAACCCAATGACCTGTACCTATTTAACGTGTAGGTACCACGAAGAAGTGTGCAACCGGTTAGAGGTAAGTTTGCTCAACACCTATCATCAGACCCGACCGGGAATCGAACCCACGACCTTCTGGTCACGAGTCCACCTCCCTAACCATTCGGCAACGGAAGCACAGTATATGAACTGAAACTTGTAATCTATAGTTTGATATGTTTCCCTCAAAGTGAGAATTGCAAGTTAGTGAGAATACATGTACAATACTTGGAGCCTAAATAGTTACTAGTATATTTAATTAGGTTGCGAACATTTAGATTGTATAGCATTTTTTCTTAAAATAGTATGTCATACATAACATATTGTGTGGACTTTCAACTCCTTGTGCAGTTTACTAACTTGACCAATTGCCAATCATCGACATTACCAAGACCTTGCGGCGTTGCATGTCGCAAAAGAGGTTGAAATAATGCATCATCAAACACATTTTTCCAATGTCATGCAAGCGCAAGGTCAATATGAATTTACAAATAACTTTGGAAAACACGATCATTGGCATAAATAAACCAATCTAGGAAAACACCTATTGGTACAAATCAAATGCAATAAAGGCAAATTTGATTTCCACTAATGCACTTGGGCAAGCAGAGAGCGGTGAACAAGAACTAGCAGGTTGTTTCCATCTGCGAGACACTGGTGAGGAACAGTTGTTACTGACAATGGAGATTTGTGGCTAGAAATACATGTAAAACACACAATCAAACACGTGTTTAATACATGGAATGTCCGTCCTTAACCACATATATTTGTATTAATGTGTAACATTCGGTTTACTTAAACCCACGGGTACGAAACAAACATTACGTACACGTACATGTCCATAAATGATTTAGGGTTGAATTTAGAGATTTGCTTACACACATTTTAGAATGATTTTAGATAATAACGTGTGTACATGTACGTCTACAACATATATCCAGTATGATGAAAGTTCATTTATCCTGGATATGATAGACATATGTTTATATTTTAAACAGGATAATAAGTTCAAATTACTTTTTGAGTTTCCGCCAATTGCTCTTGCCTTGTTCACAACAAATAACGTCATCTGTCGTCACTGTTCTGTTGGCGCGGGAGAATCCCTAGCTGCGCGTCCCCCCCCCCCCCCTATCTAGACTCTCCCGTAGAGCTTGGACGTCTATGTTCCATGAACCTTGCTTTCAGGGATCGTTCTGTCTCACCAACTTATGACGCATTACAATCGTTGCACTCAATCTCGTACACTGGTCCAATCATTCTCGCCTTGTCCTAGGGATCCTTTGGTCTCACTAACAACTGTTTAAGGGTGTTGACTGGCTTGAGAAATGCCATAAAAGAGTGGGTGATTTAATGCGTAGCACACACGTGGCCATGGACATAATGATGTTCGGAAGACTGACAGATATTTTTATCGACCATTCCAGCATATTGCATGATGATTTTAGGTCTAATAGCGCGATGAATGTAACAAATTTATCTAGTAATGAGTTCCCTGGTGATCTAGTTATGAATAGGGTTATTAGTTGGTGAATTGGCAATCAGATATACAATGGATTGAGAAAGCGCCCTGTGGCCTAGAAATTCCATCAGGTTCTATCAGCAAACGTATATGACGAATAACCGAATCCTGGTACATTTTTATCGTGCATCTAATATGTAAAAAGAAAAGTTGCACGGATGCATATGCATTTAGTTTTCTTGCATACTTTGCAGTAGTAGAATCTGACGGCCAAAATAGTATGCAAATTGTCGGTAAGTGCAGTAAGGCTTATATCATGGAGACTATTATTACCAACTCCCTATTTAGTAATGTACCTGGACCCAGACACAAGAGCTCGGAAAGCACTGCATGATTTTCTGCGGCCATTACGGAGACCACAAGGACGTCCAACAAAAACATGGATGGAGTGTATCAAAAATGATCTGAAAGACTTTAACATCGAACTAGACTATAAAAAGCCACAGGAAACCATACGCACACCAGAGGATTTGACACACAACAGAGACTAGTCCATCACAAGGCCTTTAAATGATGTGACATTAAGGTCTATTCTAAAAGTTACTCTGTGATCTAAATCTTGCTAAATGTTTTGCACAACTGACGTCATCCACTAAAAGCACGTGGCTTATGTTTATATATTTTTAGAACAGCAGTCTATTTTCAGAGCAGCTGTATAATTGCTGTACTTGGGTATTTTCTCGTTGTTGTACTTTTTATTTGTAATTTGGGAAGCTTTGATCAAGATGACTTACTTAATGTCTTGGGTAATCCTTACCTGGAAAATCACCCATGCATGATGCTGCTACTGCAGCTGCTGCTAGTGAGCACTCTGGTTTTAATGGCTATACCAGACCAGGATGTTCGAGGTTGCATATTTGATAGCAGAGGAAGTTCTAGGGTTTTGTAAAATACCTTATATCTATTAGACCTATCAAATTTGAGGTCTTTTGAAAGACTAAACAACAGTTGGCGCACACAGGTCATGTGCGTTGTGCCGCGCAGCCAATAGTCTGCCAATAGCAGCGGATACCTCCAGAGAAAGCATTAGGTACGTTTTCCATCTAGTTGTTTTCCTCAACTGTACTTTTAGATTATATAGTTTACAAAGTTTCCACCCCATCCAGTGCCCTTAATTAACAGGTTTAAACGTAACATACATTGTATAATAAACACCCTCTTGACCAATAAATGAAGTACACTATGAGGATTAGAATACACAATACCGTTCAGGTACCAAACTACTTAATCTACCGGCTTCTTATGTTACCATCATTGGGCATAAATCAAACTAGAAACCTACGTATCTAAATGTACTTGTTTATGGGTCTCAGGTAACCCATTTGGCTCTTCGAATGTCTGCAGTTATGTGTCTAATCCGTTATAGCAATTAATTTGCCCAATTGTTCCTCAAATAAGCGAACACGCAAGGATGATGTGTCACTTACTCATCAAGGTGGTTATGTATGAATGGTCCATGGTCATGCGATTGCTGTAGTAATTAAGATGATATGTCAAGGAAGCAATGAATGGGGCCGTTATGGTCAATGTGTGTATCATAAGTCGTGAGTCTCCAGTTTACAAAACACTGTATACTGGTACAATATCAATAATCACTCGTGGAGACAATTCACTAATTGGCGCAATTGGTCATTTAACCCAAAAATCACTAGTATCGCATTTACACAGTGCCTGTTTCCAGCTAAGTCATAATAGTCCATCAAAGCCACCAAAGCGTATTTCCACATCTTTCGAAATTTTTGCAATTACCATCTGGCACACAATGGTTACGACTTGTGCTTTAGGAGATTCAAGTAGAGGCCCAAATTTGGTTCACGTCAAATTTTATCCAATTCAATAATATTTCATTATACTAACAACCCCCTCTTTACAACCCAATGGCCTTATTATTGCGCAAACATCACCTGCGACCTACTGAAGCTCTATGTCTACATCAATTCGTATTCTATAAATATGCGTGTTTATGCAATGGGAAAATGTATACCTGTGTTAGACATAAACTTCTTTACCTGAGCACAATATAATCAAGTTGGAGAGTATAAACTAGATTTGTACAGGGTACAATTTCTCCAATCGCCATTACATTACGGCTTCTTACGATGCAGCGCATGTCACGGCCCCCAGTACCTTTTAGGAATTTCAAATATTGAATGGGCTTTGCAATACCTACTAGCGAATCTTGAGTCAGTTGCGTACTTCCAATCGCAACCCTGTCCACTCCTAAACTGCTCTGAAGAAATATAATGTAGGGGTATCATAATGGAAGCTGCTGAAGTCCTAAATTGTAAACAACCCCTTAGATCAACATTCTCTCCCCTATGTGAGATGTGCATTCGCCCCAGAATACAATTTATCGTCGCTTCAGCAGCTGAAGGGAAAGCCTTGTGTTTCGTTTGTTTGTATGTATGTTTGTCTCCGGACAAGCTAGAGCTTTTACGCTTCGCCTGATTTCGTCACGTTCAAACTTTACACAACTATTTGGTATGAGGCCACACCAAAGTGATTCGATTTTGGGCACTTTGCCAATTAAAGTGTGCTTTCCATAGTGCCATTTGGGTCCATTTTCAACATTTTCTGCAATAGTTTTGTTGATGCTTGTGAGAAAGCATTCAAACGTTTAACATTAACTGTATTCAATTTTGGCACTTTGCCAATTAGAGTTTGCCTTTCAGAGGGCCATCTTAATTATTTTCTTTCCATTTTTCCACTACACTTTCAATACTGTGCGAAACATGACCATCGAATTGGCATGGTGGTTATACATTGTTTTGGAATAAAAGTGCTCAGAGAGCACAGATTTACCATATCAATTTGCTACGCATGGGCAATAGATATTTACTGTCGCCATGTTTATAAAGCACCTGCAATCCAATGCCAATTACATAGATGTAGGATGAGTCACGCACCAAGTAAGACTTTTTCTGCTTTGATTGCAAAGCAAAGGAAACATCTTTATTGCCCATGCCCAATGTTGCACTTTTGATCTAGTTAGACAATCAAACATACACCGTGGGTAGACTGTCACAGATAAAACTGAGGGTTTCTGATGAAACACGGTAAAACTGATGTGGCATGCGGTAAAAACTGATGAAAATGGCTGAGAGATCAAATTTTGCAGTATTTACATCATCAAATGTGGACAAAAGCGGCAGTAAAAAGGTAATTACATAGTTCTAAGTATGTGCAGGGAATGCGGGAGTATTCAAGGTTTATAGAACTTCTTTCAAAATTGTGACAGTCTACCCACGGTGACATACGTCCAGCATTGCATGCACGTGAGTGAGCAGTAACAATACTGGCACTGAAACCAATCCTTTATCTGAGTTAATCATTTCAGATGGAAGCCCGCCAAGATGCATATCACGCTAGACGCTAACGGGATAAACTCCACACGAACTGGCTCATCTTGTTTATCAACACCCTCTCAAACATCAATGACAACAACCCCAATGTGAACAAGAACTCCCTCGTGTCCTATTGTCATTTCCTGTTGAAGTCTCATAAGTATTAATCATGAAGATCAAGGCTGACACTGCTTCGGCTAATAGGATAACAAGTACAAGGCTCACACCAGCCTTGATATGCAGAATTAAGGGTGGAATAAAGCACGCCAAGGTCGTGTGTCGCACACGGTCCATTCAACTGCGCATTTAGGCTACTGTGATCCACATCTGTAGTCAATAAATGTACATTAATGTGACTACATGGGCCGAGGCTGGGGGCCTTTGGCTCTTTGAAGCATGGGTGTGCACATTTGTTATGCTAATTGTTTTAAATTTGAAACAACTTATCGTCCTCAGAAGCATTACAGTGACCATTGGTAATTGGAAAAATGCCAAGCAGATCACATGACATTGGTACTTGAACATCAAATTACAGAAAATCTTTGAAGTTAAAATTTACGAATGCGGTATTCCAATGCTTTTTTCACACTTCCTTTGGGTGATTTTATTCGGAATTGGAAGGCGGGGAAAAGAAAAGAACAAGAGGGATGCAGGATTTCAAAGATTTGGGAAGCCTTCAAAGGTCTGGGATGTGGGGAAAAGGGCAAAACAATTATAGTGATGTGAGAAATATAAGGTCAATAAAATATGGATATGGGATTTCTTGATCCACTATTTCTTTGCTGTACATTGAATTTTGAAGAGTAGAAAATACACTGATGATACTGCACTTTACGGACTAAAGTCAGGCTGACATGGAATAATAGAAATAAGCAATGCCAGTTAAAATAGTGTGGGGTAGACACGTGAGCAAACGTTGGAAGTGTCATGTCGCGTTAGTAACAAACATAAGTTCCAGTGATAAAGGGGCACAGAACGACATGATTTCTTTTCTCTTTTTTTGTCTTTATGCATAATGCGTAATGCTCAAGAGTCCTGGTTTGAAGAAACCATGTCAATGGAAACTAACTACTTATTCTACTTATAGAGGTTATTCATTTATATGAAAAAAATAATCAATTACGAATGGTCTGTTTGAAAACAACCTAATTTCCCTGCAGAGAGTTAAAATATCCCACCACATTTCTATAAAAAGCAAACTTGTAGATGCGTTTTCATCACGTTAATGAATCTTGTTTCCTGCCAATTTCCATACATGAATGTAATATCTTAAAGAATCTATTGACCACAGCCGATGGGTATTCAATATGGGTAGTGTTTGTTAACAGGTGCTGCTATTTTTAGAAATTTTATTGAGTATGCTTTTCATGCCATTTATCGCCCTGAGTTTTAAGCCTGAATTGTTATAATTTTAGAACAAAATACATTCTTTGAGCGGAGAAGCTACGTTAAAGCCCCCTCACACATACCGTTTTTGGTACCACCGGTCGAGCAACGGATGAAAATTTGGAAAACAAAATGCCGCAAGAGTACCGTTTTGTAATATTTTCATTTTTTTCCCCATCCGGTGCTCATCCGTTGGCCATCCGATCGGCTGCCAAATGGTATGCTATCGGCTTGTCGCCGTTTAGTACATCGGAAGTTGCACAAAATCACCCAAAATCATATTTTTGTCACCGTTTAGTAACGCTGCCAAACGTTCAAGTGCCATTCTCACCGTCAGTAAACGACCAGCCACTGACAGCTGAATGGCTTAATTACGGTCAACTGGCGTTTTTTTCCAAATCGTCATCCGGCGTGAATTTTTGAACAGTTCAAAATCCTGTGGCCGTTCTAGCGACTTTTCTCCCCACATTCGCCGTGATCGGCCGTTCTTGCTTGGTCAGATAACACCAGCTAACAGTTGGGGATGGTTGACTGACGATGCAAATTGGACAAAAATTTCTAAATTTTTTGAACGGTACTCGACCGGTGGTACCACAAACGATATGTGTGAGGGGGCTTTTAGACCGTAAGTTATGACCCACGTAAATTGTGATCGGTTATAATTCACGGCCTCCAAAAATGGTCTAGTCGCCGTAAAATGTGACCAATATGAATTGTAATCACGCTCATGAAGCTTACATGTGTTATTCTCTGACGTAACAAAACGTCACCAATATGAAGGTCTTAATAGAATAGATGCTGTTTCATGTAGCATACGTCTAGATATGTTGATGATTAACCTCGAAAGAATGGGTTCAAGGTCGCATCTCTGAAGCGACCGTCCACGTGTAAGGTAGGCATGTGGGTCCACCCGAGATCTAACTTTTACGAGGCATGGGTCATCCCAGGATGGCAGTAGAGAGACCATCGTTTAAAAGCTCACTTTTTGCACCATAGGCCTGTGATGACCAAACGTGGTGTAGTGGCTTGGAATTGGGAGCAGATGGCAAACGTTCAGCACCTCGTGTAATTGATTACAATTTGCAGTGTTTATATTTTACTGGAGTTAAACCATTTTTGGGGGTCTGATCGCAATTTACGTTAACACCCCCACCCCCCCGTTTCCACCCAGTATCCTGACAGCACGTACTGAACTCCAAATAACTTGCACTCTGTTGTGACACCACTCAACCCGTATTCTGTTGGCACCAACTACCTCCCGTCCTGACTGCACCCCCCCCCGGCCGCCTCTTCCATCCTCAGCTAATGCTTATCTATGAAAGGTCGACATAGCCCCTACGTGGGTGATACGGCCCAGACGGCAGTTCGACCATAATCCATAGTAAGTAGACACATTTAACACTATTATTAATATCGCAAGGTTCTGAGGTTTAAGGCCTTGTCGCCAAGTAACCAGGCCACTATTGACGCCCTGGATGCCACGATGGCGGCCGTCAACTGCTGCAAAATCGCCAATACACAGACAGCATTAGCGTTGCGGCCACCAGAAACATAAATGTGCACTGCTACCACATGAACGATTGCCCGTAGTTAATGTCGTCTGGCTAGTCACATCATCGTATCAGCAACGGGTACAGTTACATGTTATCCAATGTTACTTATGTAGGGCGCCTCACACATAACATTGATTTATAATATACATAACATAACATAACATAAGATAACATAACATAACGTAACATAACATAACATAACATACTATACCATAACATAACATTGATATTTAATTTACTTGGGTATCTAATATACATATACATGCTACCTCAAATTATATGGACCATGGGTAAATAAGTATTACACCAATACCATCGTGACGGTGTTGTATTTGAAATGCAATAAACTTGATATATTACTTAGTTTCTCGCCTAATACTATCCAAAATATAGGTCAGCTAAAGAACAGAAACATCACAAAAACACAATTTCGTATTGACTTATTTCGACAGGTCAATAAGAATGACAATCGCAATATTTCATGATGTGAATCTTGGTTGAATCGCGTCAACAGAGGGAAAGCCATCCTTATAGGGTATAAATAACAAGTGATGAATCTACCCGCGTATTTTCATATACATTATATTTGAGGTCACCACGACCCACGGAATAATTCAGTCTGTGGTCTATTTTAGATGTTATTACAATTTACGTAATTGGCATGCTACAAAATAAGCAGGTCCGAGTCAGCAGGGGGGGGCGTGCCCCCGCCCCCACCACACAAACATATTTTTTAACCACAAGGTGTAATTTTCCTCTTGTTGTTTTTGTATCTCCACGAACTATTGTGCATATGAAAACTCATGAAATCCTGTTTGTGCGACCCGCCCGAAAGCCTGGTCCTGCCAGTGGCTAAAGGTATGCATGAAAAGTTGTTGTCACTCACAAATCCAACTCTTGTGAGTCAAGATTTAGTGTGTATTTATATCAAATGTGTATCTCCGTTTGCTGAATTCGTTCATTTTAAATGAAGGCTTAAATGAAACTTAAAACACAATTCTAAAGTCGCTGGTGTTAAGCCCACACACCGTTTCTTGTATACCCCAGTGGTATACATAGACAAAACCAGGTGAGTTGTGAACATGATTTTTTTATCAGCTGTGTTCTTTTGGTGCATCACACCGAGCCTGCTAAAATAGGGTAACACTGCTGCGCCACAAGAACAAATACAAATTTTATAGAACCTTTATTATAGAACCTTTTAGCATAATTGATATTCATTTAGAACCCTTTTCCATAAACAGATATTGCATTTCGCACATAGAACCTTTCCATGACCATTCGTATTTCAAAAACTATAAAAGATACAAAATTGAGACTTTTACAGAAACTGGAGAACATTTTCTTCCGTCTGTCTTCAAAAACAACTCATTTTGTGTTAAAAAAATGCATGTGGAACCTATTTGCCCGAAGGCGACTAAATGCGTAAGCCATAAACAAGTACGACACTCATGTATTTAGCATGAATCTGGTATTTTATTAATCTAACCCAGAACACTTAACATTTATTGAATACTACTAGTGGGTAAGGCAACACGATGTTAGAATCTGCAGATACTAATGTACTTGCAAGAAAATGATTTTATTTTATATTAACAAACGGAATATTACTTACGGTTTTGCATATCAAATCACGTGGTTTCATATTGCAATGTGTTTCACTGTTCTCAAATCAATTCGTTTCATACTAATTCAAAGTCAGTGTGCTAATTCAGTTACTCGTAAGCTAATTGCATTTGATGCCACTTTGGTTCAAGGCTGTTTTATACATAGATGTTTTTATGGATCATACTTGGAGATTTGCTTCAGTTTCTTGCATTTCATGGTGGTTAATCTTCATTTTTCAAAACTGGTGACATTGATAACACTTATGTCAAATATAAAGTGGACACAGAAAGCTATCACTAGATATGTACCAAGTTTGACCGTGTTCAATCGGTATTGATACTATGCCAGAAAATTCAGAAAATTCAGTCAAAATGGCAATCTGAAAGGTGCAATGCAATTGACTAGCCCCGTAATTTCACATAGACAGTGATAGCGCCAGATGCCCCACAAGATGCCAGAAATGAAAACACAATATTTTCAGCCTTTTTTGGTGCAGCGAGGGCATTTTTTGGATGAAACCTATTATATGGGATCGTCCGAAGTAACGAACTATGAGACTGGATGAAAAACTCGGCTTGCAGGATCATTGAGAAAAAGAGGCCCACAACACGGGAACCATTTTAAGAACATCGCCAGTAAGTCCTCCAGATGACCCAGAAAAGCAATAATCCATAACGTGAGCCCACAGGTCGAAAATAAACCAAAATCACATCTCCAGAAAAGTGATAAAACATTGCGCCTGAACCAGGGAGAAGGGTGTCATTTCCTCCAGGAAGACATCATTAATTATGGCACACCGTGAGCAGCATAACTGTTGGAGAAGATACTTCTGTTTCATTCAGATTGTAACGGAAATGGCACTTACGGCTTCGTCTGTCGACCATAATCCTCCCAAAGGAGCAGACGAGCCCACAGTGAAACAGAAAGACGTAGGACCAACCAGAAATGTTCCATTCCAACCAAACCAAGCAGAACATTCAAAATTTGAAGCCAGAACAGTCACGAGCCACCTAGAAATATCACTAAGCTTCTGGAGTATTCTTGATCATTTGAAACTACCATAGTCTATGTCAAATTGTGGATAAAGTGTCAAACATTCACAGGGGTCCTTCTCACTTTCTATCTAAATGGTGTTCCAAAAGTCATGTTGCAAGAAATATTGAAGCTATTGCAAACAATGCTGATGATTGGCATAAAATGTAATTCTGAAAGGCACATTCATATTGGGTAAATGACAAAATTGGAAACTTGTAATGATAACCTCTAACATTACCAGTGTTTCATATTATCAAAGTATCTAAGTCTAAGTCTAAATAAGTAGTTCCTAAATGCCCATAAGGGCCAACACGGGAACGGAGTGATTGCTTATGGCTTGAAGGCGGCGAGCCGACTCTTGAAGGTGGTAGCAGAGCCAGCTGAAATTGTGTTGTCAGAGAGGGCATTCCACTCTGGAATAGTTCGCAGCACAAATGAGTTTGAATACACCAGAGTCTTGGACCGGGGTCTGCGGATCTGATAGCTGTTTATACAAGATGGCCTAGAGTTCAGGGTGAGGTCCACTTCACTGTGTTTCACCTGCACTTTTCCAAAATAGATGTTGTACAACAGGGCTAGGCGCAAGACTCTCCTTCTTTCCTCCAGCTCAGACCAGCCAAGATCCTGTAGGATTGCCGTAACACTAGTATGCGGCGAGTACGACGACTTTACCCATCTCGCTGCTTTTCTCTGGATTTTTTCAAGCTTTACTCTGTCCTTCAATTTATGAGGGTCCCATATGGGTGCTGCGTATTCGAGACCCGAGCGGACAAGTGAAGTATAGGCTAGGCGTCTGGATGCTAATGGAGCACCCCTGAGGTTACGTCGTAGAAATCCCAGCTTTTGATTGCCTTTCTTGGCCACATAGTCCACGTGATGGGTCCAGGACAGGTCGTTGGAGATCCACACGCCTAAGTACTTGGCGGTGCTCACCTCTTCGAGGATCACATTATGTAGTTCGTAGAAGTAGTTCATTGTTCCACGCAGACCAGAGCGAGTCCGAAGGATGTTGCACTTCGTCGGGTTGAATTTCATGCCCCAGGTGATACTCCAAGCTTGGAGGGAGGCAAGGTCTTGCTGAAGCAGTACTTGGTCTCTTATGGTGTGAATTGGCCGATACAGAAGACAGTCATCGGCAAAGAGACGAATACTGGTTCCTGTGTTGAGATTACTTTCAATGTCGTTTATGAAGAGGAGGAAGAGTAGGGGCCCTAAGACGGTGCCCTGAGGAACACCGAGTCAACACTTTCCTCTTCCGATTTTGCACCGTCAACAATCACTCGCTGAGACCGACCACTTAGGAAGTTTCTAATCCAATGGTGAACTTCTGCACTCACACCATAGAATTTTAGTTTGTTCAGTAGACGGTCGTGGGGCACAACATCGAATGCCTTGCTGAAGTCCAAGATCGCGATGTCGACTTGCGCACTATGGTCATTGAGCCTCATAATGTCATGCATGGTTATTGCTAGTTGAGTCTCGCAACTGTGTTTGGCTCGGAAGCCATGCTGAAAGATGCTGAGTATGCCATAGGTATCCAGATGTGCACGTATCTGGGTGCAGATGATATGCTCTAGGAGCTTGTTAGTCACATAAGTCAAGGACACAAGCTGCTATCTCTTCTGCCAGTTCTTTATAGATATAGAGGTTATGTTTAGAGCTTATTTGAAACTATTGCAGAAAATGCATAAAAATGAGCAAAAATGGCCTTATGGAAGTTACACTTTATTTGGACAAAAAATGAAACTTTGAGTAAAACAACAACTGCACATTTACACTCAATATCTACCAGTGATTTCGGGACAAAACATATCAAGCCCACAAGAAATTTAATGTGAAAGTGAAAACATTGACAGGGTGTGCAAAGTCAAAGGCAGGTTTTTATGCTTGCACCATTCTCTACCGCTGTGATGACAATGGCCTAATTTAGGTGCTATTCTTATTTCTCTGATTAGTTTTTCTGAGCTGTATTGCATCTAGGCCACTTTATACATGTACGAAAACTGGGGCGTTTACAGCAATATGTGCTACACTTTAACATTCAACTCGTCTCGTTTGATTGTGATGGAGAATCTTTTATCCAAAATTTCACTTTTGTTCAGCGGTGCAATAAACCCCAATAAAGGCGACACGTTATCCATTAAAGTTGAAATCATTGGACCCATATCTTATGTACTCTATCCTAGGCTTTGACAGTGTGATGGCCAATCGGCATGAGTGTCTAGTGCAAGTACACGTGCTGCGCAATGTTGTAGGTACGTTATGTAAATGGACAACTGTACTAATAGTAACTCTCCTCATTATAGTTGCATAGTATGCATATGTACATTGACCATGTGTGTGAATTATACCTGCTCTCTGAGGGCCAAGGCAATTCCAAGGCCACTAAACTATAGACATGGGTTATTTCATCTAGTACCACAGAATCATACACCTCCTTTTTGGTACCAACCTTTAATGGAAAGGGAACATAAACTTAAATCACCCACTTCTGTATCGTAGCTCTGCAGGTAATCACGAATTTACACATTCGTAGAAAACGCTACTAATATAATAGAAAATATTGCACGTTTAATGTTGGTAGTGGATCCAAAACAAATGGTGCCACCATGTCGCCATGTTAAATAGAGTACCATTATACATGATATTCGATTTGCATAACCGAATCATTTGATGACTTTTATTTGTTCTGGCACCAATTGGTTCGTTGCTCGGAATGCCAAATAGCATCATAATTTCCAGGAATATTGTAATAATAAGCAGCATAATAAGCAACATAATATCAGTAACCATTAAAACTGTATACAGAGTATACAGAGAGGTTACTGCTGACACTTAATTCAGTATGCATTATGGTACTCAAATTATGATCAATGTCCATTGCATATTATGTTCAACATCAAATAATTTGGCACCATACTAAAAATGAGCTTTATCCCTTTTCCACTCACTAGATTACCTGCAAATATTAAGCACTCTAGTTCGTCTTGTGACACAGGGGACTGTTTTTGCAATGGTTGTTTAGCACCACTTGAATTGAGAGAGTTGTGATTGCCAAGCTCAGCCCACGCCGGTCAGCGGGGAAATCTGCTTGAAAGCTTAATATATGGGCGTTTACAGTTTTCCTGAGCTGTACATTGTATACATGCTACCATTTCTATGCTGCAAGCAAATTTTTAAGTGTTTGAACAAATGATATATGTTTTGGTTCAAATGAACACACTGTTGAAATTAACAATCATTGGTTTGCCTGATTAAGCGGAGTGGCATGGCCAGACAACAATTGACTGGCACTGGCTTCTGCAGCGACACTGGGTCATAAGCGGTGCTCATCCCACGTGAGGCTGAATGTCTTCCAATTGTGGATTTATGTAATAGACTTGTCACATTAAACCACACAACAACACGGTTGCAGTTAACTAGTTGTCCAGTATCTGCATACAATCGTTGCTACCAAAGTCTATTCAACAATGTCTATACATTAACCTATGCTACTGTTATCAGTATACATTTGTGGATCAGATGAATCAAGTGAATCATTTTCGTATATCACTAAACCCTTAAAACTAACGAATCCATTTAAATTTTAATTGAATTATTCAAATATTTCAAAATACTCATTTCCTGCTATGTGAAAGTTGTTGTTGTTGTTGCTGCTGCTGCTGCTGCTGTTGCTGTTGTTTTTGTTGCTGTTGTCGTTGTTTTTTGTTGTTTTGTTGTTGTGTTTGTTGTTGTTGTTTTTATTTGTTTTTTGTTAGTTTTTTGTTGTTTTTTCTCTATTTTGCTTCTTGGACGAAGGAAAATCAGTGCTCGTCTTTGTGATAAGTTTAGATAATAGATAAAACCAATTTCATTGTCTGATAGAACAGATAAGATTTGTTTCCAATTCCTAAAGTGGTCTATCTTCTAACACTAAACGGTCCTCATTTATACTGATAGAATGGACATAAAGCGATTGATCTGGTTAAAAGTTCCAGACTCCAAACTCATAAACCCCCATAAAATGGGAGAGATTCTATAAAGGAGGCTTTTGTACAAATTGTGTCGCAATTACAGCTCCATGAAAGCAAGGTTTACATCTGTTTTGTGATTATAGATGGCTGTCTAAATGATTATTGTGGCATGTGTGGCTCAATAAAATATACTCTGTGCAAATATGCCAAATCATATGATGTTCTCTGGGGAATAACCGTAGCGGTAGCGGTGAATGTGACAGTGAAGGCCATTCTGAAAGTCAAAAGAGTAGGCATTGTTATACCCTAAATTATGACCAACATAAATTGTTACAGCTTATAATTTACCACCTCCAAAAATGGACTAACTGCCGTTAAATGTTGCCATCGCAAATTGTAATCACACTTATGAATCACACATGTCCTATCCTCTGGAGTAGGACAGTGGGACCGTCACCAATGGAAAAAGCTTGAAGACTGTATGATGTTTCGTGTATCATACTTCTAGATTCGTTAGCCATCGACTGAGAAAGAAGGGGTTATAGTTCGCGTCTTAATCGTGCCCGTCCCTCGTATAAGGTCGGCATGTGAGCCCACCCGAGGTGTAAATGTGACGAAGCGTGGGTCGGCCTGGGATGGTAATAGACAGACCATTGTAGTGTCATTTGAAAGCTATCTTCCTGGATCCTAGACCTATGATAACAAACCAGGGGCGACGTGGAGATTACAAGTTAAACGGTGGCGGGATTTTAGAGCAGCTAGACCATCTTTGGTGCCCCGTCACAATTTACGTAATGTAAATTATGACCGGTCACAAGTAATGATTGGTTATATTTTACGGTCTAATAAACCTCGTGTCCAATGAGTTTCTGCTGATTGACTTTTTCTTTAGTGGTATTTATATAGCATTACTTAACATCGGCTGGCACTCACTGCTATGGTCATAAGTTTTATCATAAATTACGTAGCACACATACTCGTTCAACCATTAAAGGCTTTAGTGGTGCAGACTTTGCAGGTGATTCCCCACCAGCTACATGCTGCCAGCTAGATATAAAGTAGTCTCTGGTGCAGTATATATGTATTCGGACAATAAAAGTCAAGTGGGATGTCATTACCAAAAACTGAACTTGAGCCTATATTATTGTCTTTTAGAGTCGACTCCACCAGGCGGTAGCACGTAGGCCTGCCTATTGGTGGCGAGGAATTCCCATCAACCATAGTACACTTTGTGCATAACGGTCGCTGGACTTTGGTGTCTATATCTACTTAATCTATGGTTTTGATAACAAAATGCAAGTCCCTGCCTATATCATTGTAGGCACCATTTCACTATCAAGGGCAAAAACCAGCAGACATAGTTTAAAATTGTATTGTCCCAAGTATATACAGAGACTTGACAAAGTGCCAGTTCAAACAAGCCCTATCGTAGAATTAATAAACATATAACTGAACAACAAATAGAAAGAAATAGTGAAACAGACGCTAAACTAACTGTTACACTTGATAATGCACAATATGGTCATAGATAGAAAGACCGTGAAATTCAAAGGGGTTGCCCCATCGGGTATTGCCATCTTTAAATCTGTATCATCAAGAATATCAATAAAACTGGTTTACCCATGTCCTTATTATAGCTGCTGTAATGATGATTGCATATTGTCATCATTCCGGTACATGAGATGTTCATTTTCATTGCTGTGTTATTTTACAACATAAATCAAGGCCAGAATTAAAAATACGTTTACGGTGTAAACATGTGTTCAAAGAAACCCCATACCTAGCCCCGATTGCACGCTTTAGCGATTCTTTTCAAGCTTCGTACCTGGCAGGTGTGAATTGTAATATTTGAAATATATTGATTCAAGTTTTAAGATAATTTTGAACTCTTTCAGTTTGTGAGTTACACGAGTATATACATTGATACTGAAATACAGACGCCTACACACCCTGACACAGTATTATATATACATGTATGGAACCAATACATTATGTCTCAGAAATAAGGACAATGCTCTTGAGTGTATAAGAAAAAGAATCAGTTTTATATGAGATGCGCAATTTCTATTAGCTCTTCCGTATACCAGGGATTAGACTGGATTTACTCCTTTTGACAACAAAACAGCATATGCTTTTCATATTAGCTTGGCCTGTCGTTTCTAGATGAAAAAATACAATATATAATATAAGAATGCAATACGACAATCGAGTTATAACAGGTTTGGTTGTTGTAGTTTTAAAGTACATGTACTTAATAATGACAAACAGCAATGATGGAAGATTTCATGTGAAATCGGAAACATAATTACAATATCGAGAAAAGTAATATGTTAAATGTGAAAGTGTTTTCATTGTAAAATGTAAATGTATTGTGGTATAAGCTAAGCATTGAATGTCAGCATATGCTTATGCAATGTATCCATGTTTACGGTTCTTTTTTATTTTTTAATTCTTTAAGGTTTCACAATTTACAAATTTAATACTTATAAAACTTTATTAGAGGATCAAATTATACTTTAAATTAACAATGCGAAATGCCATTGTAGAATATTTGCTACAAACCATAGGGAGCAACTATAATCTGAGAGGAATATGTTTGTCTAGCAGTGCAAGATGTACAAGTAGGCCTAATCAACGTGAATTGTAATCGTAGTCTGGAATCGCACACGTCCTATTCTCTGGTGTAGCGCAATGGAACTGTCACTTATGGAACTAGATTGACGAATAGATGTTTTTTCCTGTAACACTCGTATAGATACATTGACAAGTGACCGAGAAGGAAGTGGTTCGTGATCGCGTTATTATTGTGCCCGTCCATAACAGCTCGTGTGAAGCAAAACAACCACAGAATACACCAGGAGGAAGTGAGTGTATTGCACCGAGGAAGTCAGCATAGAACAAGCATCATCAAGGAGGCGATAGAAATACGTGTGCAGAAGCAGGCAATGGACAGGGATAAGGGGGCCTATCATCTTGTGCCGAATGACATAACATATGCAGAAATAATTTGAAAATGACAAACCTTTCAACCAGCTATTCATTATTTGTGTTGTGAAAGATGAACTAATCATGTCTAAAACATATGTATTCCAACACTATGCACATATTAACGACTTCTAAAATAGCATTAAATACGTGAGGGATGTGGGATACTCGACACATTTGCCTGAAAAGTGCCTACATGCATATACAGCGCAGTTTATAATTGTCATATTTTGCAATTCACTTGACAGACCTGATATATCTGCACGACAATGAACCTTGTGCAAGCGTGCAAAACAACCGTCAATAATAGAAGTCAAGACAAGCACCCCAATAAACATTGACCCAAACAACACCTTCCTTCCTGTATTAGCCCACTCTCTAGTGCGTCACCCGCATACCCCCTTAATACCGTCACAAACGCTCGCATTTCCGAAAGGCAAGGATACTGACAGTCACGCGATTTGGTCATGTGTAAAACTCTACAAGGGGTTCAAAAACAGCAATTGACGTGTGCCTCTGTCCATTTCCAAGATAGTTGAAAAAGGAAACTTTTATTTTGCCAAATATTAGTATGATGTCTATATGGAAGAAATAGACGGAAAGAAACGCTTCGGGTTATTGTAGAACCTCTGTTGAACGAGCCAGCAGCCGTATCTCCTCAGTCTGCCAAACTAGTTCAATAAGACGTTTAATATCAATGAGGTTAGTCTTTCAAAATACCTTCTATCTAATAACGTGTACTTCTATTATTACAAAAACCGCCCATGTAAACCACATAACAAGTGCAAAAGATGAAGAGCAAGTACAATGGTAACAGGCTCTAGCTCTAACAGATATAATGTATTTTTCAAAACCATATAAATTCCTCTCCTATTAAATATGCAACCTCGAACATCCTATCCTGTTATAGCCTTTAAAACCAGAGTGTTCACTAGCAACAGCTGCCGAAGCAGCAGCATGCATGGGTGATTTTCCAGGTAAGGATTAGCCGAGACGTTAAGTATGTCCTTATTACAAATAAACATATAACAGTATGACATGATTAAACGAGAAAGTATCCAAGTAAAGCAGTTATACAGCTGCTCCGGAGAAAGATTGCTGTTCTAAAAATAGAAGCCATGTGCTTTTAGTTGATGACGTAAATTTTGCAAAACATTTAGCAAGATTTGGATCATAGAGAAGCTTTTTAAGTAGTACTTAATGTCAAATCATTCAAAATCCTTGTGATAGGATACAAAGAGGTGTGTTTCCCGTTTATCTCATATAATGTTAAAATCGACAATTTCCACCTGCGGGCTATGGTGAAGTTGCGAGTGTTTATTTCTTACTGATTTATACAATTCTGGCTGATTATACCATGATTTTTAGATTTCCTGTTACGGCTAGCTAGCAAACTGACAGTTTCTAGTCTTAGTCCTCAACAATACAAAAGTAGTCGTAGGCGAGTTTTAATAAGCTTTATCTATATATTTCTTTTTTAATTATAATCCCTCTAAACTACACATTGGATGGACTTTGAAACATCGGGAATTGGCCTAGTGCATTTGAATCCTACCACCACCCTAAAACGGCCGTGTCGGCATAGCACTTTAACCCACGTGGCAGCCTTCGTATTTGAGGACAGGTTCCCTGTAAATAGCGCGAGAGCGGTGTTTGTAAAGCTGTATGACGACGGGGTGACATGGCACGTGAATGGTGTCATGTGTGTGCAAAACGGGTCATAAATCAGGGCCGGACGAGTAAAGATCGTGTAATGTGAGAACAGTCGTCATTTCAGTGGCGTAATGCTGGGATTTGTGAGTGTGTAATGACCGTGTTTGCGGCGCACTGTGCACAATCACAGCGCGCGCCGGGTCAGAAGAGGGTTAATGGGATTTTATCCTTATTTCCTTCCCTTTGTTTTTGTTTTGATGACGTATATTTAGTTAATTTGTGGAAGATTTAGGTTTAAAATGTTGTCGTTCTTTCAGGTGTGCATGTAAGTGTAATGGGTGGACATTGCATTGGTCGGTGTCGTATATAGACATCGCACCATCTATTGCTAGGATTTTCACAAATCAGTAAGAATACTGAGTAAAATGATCAACTGGAAAACAGCAAATATATTAGAAGAATATGACTATAAAGAATATTTTACCCATACTAGATATTCGTTTGTTATTTAATGTTGTAAGCAGTGCCTGTGACAAAGTATACTGGCATTTTGTTTTAATTCAAAAACATCTAATAGTTTACATATACTCGCCCCATGCAGATCAAGACTGATTCATTATACATATTATTAATGGTATCAGCACATACGAATAGCCGTGTTATGGTTATTTAACGAAATAGTTGCAATACAATTAACAGTCCAGTTTTCATAGATAGCGCACGGCCACCAATATGTGGCCACTAGCTCTAACTGAAGAAAAGCAATGTTATCAATAAGAAAGGCCGGAAGCACACCATTAATTCTTTTCATTTAAATCCGAATCAGGCAAGTGGAGTGCGAGGAGACAGATGGCGCCACGCTGCGGCTGGCATACCGGATCACGCCAGATTACATCATCTGTCACGTGGTTTTGTTTTGAAATATCGTCTGTTTTGAGTTCTAGTCACGTGCGACATGTTGGTTTAGCCGTATGGGGTTACTGTAACGTATTTGTTCTGGGATACTGGAACAATTAAATGTAGATATGGTAAACAATGCGTTTTCAGCTCAGCCATGACTGTATGAAACTCCACTATAGTCGTAATAGTATTCATTTTTTTTTCAAATGACATCAACTCTTTCCATATCGAAAACATCTGTATGTAGCCACATCATCCTAGCAGCTTTGATGGGTCCAGTATATGCGCCTAAAACTAGGCATAATGGATACCTCGTCTGGTCCATTTCCTTTATCCCTATAGTTCAAGTATTAATATCCCATTGATGGTATTTTAGGTACTAATCCTTTTTCGATGTATGATAGGGCATCCCTTCAAAGGGGAACTGTATTAGGCCGTATGAACAGCTGAGCTGACTGAGTCTCTGTGATGTTGTCATCAACATACACATGTAGGCTGGCTACAGGCGTTATTTTTATATGTATGTTATCATTTGATAGTTATAAAAATACAATGAAGGTCAAATCAGCTAGCCTAAAATTTGTCACGTGCTATCATTAGATAGTATCATAATGATTGCATATAATGCCAGCAATAATCAGGGTAACATAGTCATTGCACGATAAATTCATGGTGATTTGCCGTGATATTGTATGTGTTGCCTCAGGATATAAGACGATTCATGAACACTTAATCGGTATAATGTCATAACGACATGTTTAGTTTTAAATTGGTATTAATGTTAGGTGCTGCAGTATTTAACATAAGTCACAATGCAATAATATATTTTTGCAATTTACTTATGGGTATTAGTTTTACTATTGGTCACCTGTGACCTCACTTATTTATTATTTATTCTCACGTAATCAAGTTTCGAAATATTTTAGTTTAATTCGTCAATACCGGTCCGTACAGAGTACTGGTTTACTGACCATTCTTTGTGTGGAATTGGCTGGCTGCACATGTATAATTTTGGCTCCGTCTTCTCCACCACCACCCGTTTAAGTTTGTGTGTGTGTGTGTGGTTTGCGTAATTTTAGTGTATTACATCATCATTTGTATTGCATTTTTCCAGGAATTCAAGTTCGTAATTAGTTGGCGTTTTTTCTACCCCAACTAATTACTCAATAAAGTCGTTAGCATCTTGAATGCTAACAATGAACAACATTCATCTGTCTTTATTTTCACAATTACATAACTAAGCCTGCTCGCACATAAGTCACAATGCAAAAATCATATTACTGAAAACAGCTCTATATATAACTGTTCTCCCGTATGTTGTTTTCCTCCATCAACTAGTGGTTTGATGCCCATCATCACAGTACTGCATTACTTGTCCGAGGCCAATCTCAAGGTACTTAGAAAGTGCTTACACTGTTTCGGATTTGATTGAGAATCACAATAAGTTATGATTTAATGTATTCTCTGAAAAAAGGACGTTGAATGTTCTCGTTGACATTTTATTTTAAGATGCGTTTTAACTTATACCTTCATCCATAAACTTCAGAAACAATTGTTTGCTTGCGTGGCGTATCTCAGCAATTAATTCATCATCTTACCATGTCGAATTCCATACCAATCATCCAAAACATGAGAACCACCCCATACAAAAAGTGAACACATTTATAATTGACGTTGATCGATAAATCAACTGAAACATGGTAGCAGGAAGGCTCTAATTTATCATTGTATGTTTTGGCAGAGTTGTAGAAAGTCAATCATTTTACGTGTTAATAGTACAGTACTTGTAAATAGTGATTTATTCAGAGTCATTATTTTAATGTAGCTATATTCTAACTTACTTCATGAATGAGTTTATTCACCAGTTTGTGGGGAAAGTAACATATTATATTATTGTCTCTACTAGTGCGATGGCCCCATGCAAGACACACTCAGTTATACAATACTAACAGCACTAATGATTCAAAGAGAAAAATGAGCATGCTACATACGTATCACATTCCCCATGTATAAAATGAACCAGCAAATTGGGTCAGTCATGGTCACAGCCGCCTTGGGCCTCAATACGTCAATGTCAAACTGTGGGACACAAGCCCACTTACCAGATATGCCGCCTTCCCCTTCATTACCCGGCTCTTGTTCCTACAGGTTCATCAGTGCCCTAACTAGGTGCGTGACACAGCAAACGCGCCATTGCGTGAGCGATGTGCACACATGGGTGAGCCGGATTTATAAGGGGTCAGAAAGGCCATGTCCCATATAATGGTTTGTCCCTTCTAACATCTCATAATTATCCCACTACCCCTTTTTAGACTTTTTGCAAAATTATGTTTTTTCAGCTTTCTTCCATTATCATATGCCGCGATTTCGTGAAATGAGTCATGTGGACCCCCCCTAATAGAACTGTTATATCGTTCTCCATACCATGCATGTACTTACTTATAGATTATGGACGAGTGACGAGTGACATTAGTTGTATAATTGTGTTCATGCATGTACACGTACATGTTTGAGCGAGTGGAAATGACCAACTCGATACGACCTTGTACCGGACTACAAGTGAGACAGTTATACCCTATGTATATTTTATGTATTTTACTCACGTAAATTTGCCAAAGCCCTCACCCCACCCCCACCCCCCGAATAATTTATATATGCATACGATTAATAATGACAGATCCACAATGTACCGAAAGAGAGAGAAGGGGATGGGGAGTGAGAGAGGGAGAAAGAGGGAGAGATGGAGAAAGAGAAGAATATACGAGCTACTGAGACACTTAACTGCACTGCTTGACCTTAATACACAGATCTAGTTCGCTAGTACATGTTAATGAGCACCCACTCGGCTTACTAATCTAGGTTGATGTCAAATCAGTAACACTTTGCAATTATTCTATTTGCACACCTTAAATGGATTTTCCTGCCAATTGTAGAGAGCGTTGTATTATGCCTGATTTGTTATTGAGATTGAGATGGAGTTTATCTAACTTTCTACCACTTCTGACTGTGTTTATGAATGGGCAGGCCGTAGGATGTTTTCTGATCTCTTCATAATTTCATACGCCTATATTTGCATAAATTATGATAATTATAATGTAACGGGGACTACTTTACTATATCTTACTATATATCCATTCATAAAGTTGCAAAGTTATTCTTTTTAAACACCAGATGGCAGAATTGATAATGAAATTGCCACAAAAATTGGACCAGACTATTGATCCATTTCTGTTGTTTGTGGACTATAAGACATGTGACTGCAATCAATATAGTTTGTCGCCCACGCGTTGTTGGTTCTTTAGTTCGAGCAGCGAGGTAGCACTCTAGTTGATAAAGGCTATCTCATTGTACTTTGTACCTTGACCTCAACTGAACTCAACTGAAGTACTTTCTTTTGTTCTTGGATAGAAATTGGATAGTTTTAAGTGGTTTCTATGCCTTGTTGCCGAGTATATACGTGGGAGAAAAAGGTCATTATACTTGTGGGATAGAGATATCAGCCAACATCTCACCTGTTTTGATAACAGCACTCGTTCGCTCCGCTCACTCGTACTGTTATCATCACCACTCAGTGAGGTATTGGCTGATGTCTCCACCCCACTCGTATAATAACCTATTAATCACCTATACAAATAAGCGTTTTGTATAAAGCAGCCAAAATCAAACATTTAAAAAAAACATCAGTGCATAAATTATCCATGGCAGAACTATGCGATTGAAACAGTTACATACATGTATCATTAGTTTGATTAGTTCTGCTAATATATTTATCCTTAAAAACCCACAATGAATAGATAAATTCAACTGCAGATAGTGGTGAGCCATGCCCCTGTTAATTAATTGGGCAACCTTCTGTCAGAATCAGTTTGATAATTTAGTTGAGAGCCACAGAATGCAGTGAACATTTGGCTATGGTTTAGTATGGTTATCATTGTTTTAATCATTAAAATAAATGTTTCAGTATTGTGCACTCGTTCTCCACAACATAAACCGCCACCTGCAGTGACATATTTGCCTACACACCAGTCCATACACATGGGGGAGTTGTTTTATCTTATTGAGTTTGCAAACTAACTCTGAAGTCTAATTGTCTAAGGACACGAGGGTGTTAGTTGTGCCGCTTTGAATACAGATTTGCAATTACTGCACTTTGTATAACATTAAAGGGTTGTGCTTCATGAGCACCAACATGTGTTTGGGAAGTTATTATTTGAATACTGATCAATAAAAATATTTTTCATAAGAATAAATCCAATGAATTATCTTAAAACGTCAATTTGTGATCATGGAGGAGGAAATCGAAACATCAATCAAAAATGATACTATCATTATTAACCGTAATCATTATAGACTCATGTCTGGCAATAAATATACACGAACTACATGTATACCATAAAAAACGTGGCCTTGATGACAGTTAAATATTACATGTTTATACTTTTCCAATGTAGATTAGTTTTGATATATTGTGCCCCCCACGTAAATGTGTTAAAACGGACAGAAACAAATGTAATCTGATATATCGTACCCTTACATATATTGCCCCCTGCTCCTCTATTAAGAAGTGCAGACGTGAAACTAATTGCATTGGGAGTTACAAAGAGTTTTAGTGTCGGAGGTGATGTGAATCTACCTCATTACTGAGTGTGAACCATTGTTGCAGCTAAGGTCTTGTCACAGCAGTTAGTGATGATTGGGGGTTAATGCCAATTATCGACACCAATCTTCTTTGAACTCGTACTATTAGTGAACTGAGTTTGTGATTCTTTGCCGAACTTCTATGTAAATAGTGCTTATTACTTTCGGGATTGACAGACATACTATGAGAAATTCAGTGGGGAAGATACTTATACTGTGTATGTTTTATTGTAGGCTACTGTGCAGTGTTGTGCTTATGGCATCTACGAAGGACGGCTGCCGTCTACTCCCAGGCCACCACACACCATTGTCGACATCATTGGCCTTCAGTGCAACTAGAGATAACTTTCAAATGACACCACAAAATTCTCCCTACCACCAACATTGCCGGGCCCACGCCTAGTCAAAGTTAGAAGTACGATATAATACACGAAAAGGCACCTACTCTTCGAGCTCTTTCTCTTAGTGACAGTTCCAGTGCCCTACTGCAAGGAATGATACATATGAGATTCCGGAGCGTGATTACAAATCACGGTGATCTACGTTTTACAGCAGCTAGACCATTTTGGAGGCCAGTATTCACAATTTACGCTTTAATGAATCAGTCGTCATCATCACCTTTTCATGTAAATCCTACTGTAATGATAAACTAGCCTATAATAAGACATTTAAATGATCTGATATGAAGGCCTATTCTAAAAGCTTCACTATAATCCAAAACTAGCCAGTTGTTTTGAAAAGAATTGGGTGGTTTCTATTTTTAGAACAGCAATTTGTTCTCAGAGCAGCTATATTTGGGTATTTTCTCGTTTACGCGTGTTATACTGTTTATTTGTTATGGAGAAGTTTTGATCAAGATGGCGTACTTAATGTCTTGGCTAATCTTTACCTGGACAATCATTCATGCATGCTGCTGCTTTATGCAGCTGGTGCTAGTGATTACGTATAGGTTAAAGACTCACACTTGGTCTGTCTGTAAAATAAAGACCTCCGAGAACGATACCGGGGGTGTGGGGGTCGTCCATTTTTTAGGGCTCGATAAAAAAGTTAACTGACCTCCCCCCATCAACATTTTAAAAAGTTGAGTAACCCCACCACCACCCTATAAATATACCGTCGCATGATAAAAAAAAGTTCAGCACCCCCCACTCCCAAACGGGAATAAAAAAAGGTGGACGACCCCCACCCCCACCTTTTGACGGACCCCCTGTGTCATTATTTATGATCGTTCCCTAATAGCAGAGGAATTCCTATGGTTTTGTAAAATACTTAACGTCTATTAGGGCTAGAGTCTGTCACAACTTTACTTGCTCTTCATCTTTACATTTATATACATGGTTTACATGAGCGGTTTTTGTAATAATAGAAGTAAAACTATTAGATATAAGAACTTTTGAAAGACTATGATAAACATATGGCCATGCGAACAATGTTGCATCCAACTGTAATTTGTAAATTAGCACACTGCTGACAACGATTGGTTAAAACGTAAGAGCATCGTATAGAAAAAGCTGTTATAGCTCAAACTTAAACCACCCTACATTAGCAGTGAAACGTTTTTAGGCCTTGAAATTGGGCTCTCACTTGAACTAAGTGATTGGGATGAATTGTGGCATTAAAATGCTCACGTCACTTACCGAGCTTCTGTTGCCTCCTCCAAAGCACAAAAGGCTTCTTTTTGTCACGGTGAAATGTACATTTAGGAGGCATTCATATGTGTCTGTATGGCATATATGTTTGAAAATAATCTTGAGCTTACTGTTTGGAGTGACGTTGTTGATAGGCCTACTTTTGCTTCAGAAACAAAATTGGCAATTAAATTACATGTAATAAGATTTGTCTAGCGTTATCCCAAATAGAATATATTATAAATACCATTAGTATGATCAGTATCAATGTACGCATATTTTGATTTCTCATTTGCAAGTTTACTTTGGACCCACCAACCTTGATATTGACGAGAGATTCCAGGAGTCACCCCCTTTAAGGGTCATAATCTAAGCCTTACAACTCATTGAAACACCAAACGCGTGTTTAGTGTTAATAACACCAGAGGGCAGGACTTCTTTAGCCGTTCTAAAAATTGCTTCACTTCCGAATTGACACTATAATTCATAAATGTACGCACCTTTTCAAAGGCCCTCAAAAGTTTATAGCAGTGACTGCCGTTTATGGAGTCTTTTTTCCCTATAATGTTCGGCATCAATGGACGATAATATGGTGGTTGACATGCAATACGATTTTTCTTCTTACCAGTTTACGGGGTGTTGCATGCAGATTCGCAATGTAAATCTACTCAACCAGTGCTTTTTATGCTGTCATTTTGCTGTAAATTGGGATGATAAAATGCAAATGGATTGCTAAAGCGTGTACATTTGACACGGTTGCCATACTATTACGTGGAGAGGGGTGCTTTGGTCTTGGTATTTTGAGCCTTTTTACACAGGCGGTTGTTGGTATTTTGACCATTTTTTTTTCGATATTACACATTATAGCCTATAATGACCATGGTTTCTTCTTCCAAATCAATGAAGGAAGATGCATGATCACGACTTTAGTCTATACCGACTAGAACTGCGATATGCATCTATCTAGCTATTGCCACCAAACACTTTTAAAAACACTGGCATTAACTACTAGGGCACAGTGACAGTTCAGCTGATGCTAGCACCATATTTTCGTCGCTTCATATGACACCACCAAATATCGAATTAATAAGTTTTCACTTTTTTCGCAGCCTCTCACGACTTACATTGTGGCATACCGTTTTTTGAGAAAGTACAAGACGTCAATTTAAGTACATTGAGCCTGACCGTTTTATCCTACGATTAAATATATTCAAAGCATAACTATGAATACAAGCCGTAGAATGTGGTTAGACCACACGGGGCCAATACTCCATAACCCTATGTTTCAACTGGAATTGCTGGCTCTAAACGCCGCACCTTTCTTCACTGTCACACAAAGGAAGAACCAATCATCACCCAGACATCACTGTACAGAATATTTATTGCACAGCTGCAATGATGAATCTCTAAAACCCTGCATCTTCGTGTCTTATCGCACGAGAAATGGCTTAACCAATAACTACTCAGTTGCCAGCGTGCAGAAAATATATTGCAGAAATCCAATGATAGATTTCTCTTCCTGCTTTCTTTGCCATCAAAGTGTGGCTGGTCCATGTAGCAGGTGCCTCGGGAAAGAAATGTTGCTGGCACCGGCGCCATCCATCATCACGGCCCTAGAGGGGTCGGGTCGGCGGCCAAAATACAAGATTAGATGTCCTCGGTTTCACTGTCATTTCGAATAACATTGTTACATCCTTTTTTCATCATATCATCATGGTCCATTTATGACTATGTAACACACTATTCACAAATGAATTGTAAATACATGTAGGTAGTGGTGGCCTATTTGTGTAAAGCAAACTCAACTACCACTAGCATAGTCATTGACAATAGATTTCTATCAAGTTATTCTGTGAAATTGAACTAAAATTCTTTACGGAAGCCCACAAAACTCAAAGGAATCTCGATCACCCGGCCTTCTGCCAAAAAATACGTATATCAACGTCTGCCCCGCTATTGATATTTGCAGTCAATGCTTTTTGGTTGTAGAGGAATGAAGTTTGTGGTGATGTCTATTCTTATAGTATTAAAATGAGCGCCACACTTGGCGTGTTAATATGAATGAGCGAATTATAGTATGGGGAGTATATACAACATATATACATATTCAAAATGTGGACTACAATGACACGTGATCAATATACCTTTGCATAGTAAGTAAAGTGTGAGTCTGGTTGTTTTCGTATCTAACGTATTTGCATGACTCACTAGGGCATTGGAGTACTAAAAGAAGAGCATAGCATGTCGTCAATACAAACCAGGAAATACATTAGCATTGGCCACTTAGATATCTAATCTAAGCTTTTAAGAACACGATGATGTAGGCATCGAGCAGCACCCCATGGGGGCAAAGTGATAATACAAATAATGGTTTCTCACCCCTCTGTACTCATCAACAACCAATCCTTCAAAATCCCCTCATATCTCAGTTGTCACTTTGTCTTTGGGACCATTTGTGTGGCAAACACTTCAGAAGAAACCAGCAATGTGAGTTTGTTACATCAGACATTGCAGGTTGTATGGAGTGGATAAAAGGGTGGTTTACTTGGTGTGTTGAGGAAAGAAACGTTAATAACATATTCTTCAAATAAAGGTCACTTCCCCAACAATCTTTTACGGTTCACCTTCAGAAGCCCAACTTCCGATTTTCGCATTAGCTGTGATATATAGTTTGCTATACAGTTTAACAGTTTGTAAGCGATATATTGTTAGCGGTTTTTAGCGATATAGCTTGAATACAGGTCTTATGCCAGAAGTTTTAAATTTATGGTAAAGAACACTGTTAAATGTGTATTCTTTATTCATTCTTCAATTTGTTTTTACGTATAATTGATATGTAGAATTTATTCAATACCATATGCACATAAAGCATAGTAATAAGAATTTTCTTTCTAAGTTAGATCACCATAATTTTGAAGACACCTTTCATTTTTAAGTCTATGCAACTATACCTACTTTGTACATGCTTCGCATGAGAAACATCTCGACCATGTTGGTTGATAACTACATTGTAATACGTTCATTTTGGAAAGTGATTACCCTACACAATTTCTTTACGTACAGCAAACAAAAGGTAACGTGTTCTTTAGGTTAAAAACTACCCCCACGAGAAACAATCTCACGGGCGGAATGGGACAGTGATAAATGGGGTACGCTGCAAAATTGTCTTTGCGTTGACCCGGCTGTAAAAGAGGTGAATACGAAAGAACGAGCTCTTGTCTGCCCTGCTCCACGGGGAGGGGCGTCCTAAGTCATAGATGGTGATGGGGAATGCACTGGGGAAGGGGGGGGCACGGTGCCAAAATTACGGGTTCTTACTTAAACATCCACGGGCTCAATTTCGTGGGAAACTATTCAAACCGAAACTGCACCTACATTGTACATGTATGATCCATGCAAACCAATCTAGCCTTTAGAATGGTTGATCAAGCATCAAGTATGGCTTTAAAGGATCAGTGTGTCACCATTATTTGTCCACAATACACATTTATCCAATATATTGTCATATACATATGTGCTTTTGGCGTACACGCCTAAAGCTTTCATGTTTTCAGCATGATGTGGTGAATGCGCTACTTGACAAGACATCAGCTCATAAACAATCATCTAGTGTGGCCTATTAATGCAGTATGCCGCATGTGTGCGCACAACATTGAACTGAGGTGTTACTTCAGCTGTTGCAATGCCATTCACCACCTATTTTAAACCTCAATAATTTATCACAATCAAAGATTTCCAATGCAATCAAATGTAAGACAGTCAGAAGTTACACTTTTTTTTATCAATATTGTGTTTCACATAGAGGGTGATTTAGACGATATGTTGAGTGCAATTGATATGAGTTACCGTCCTAATAAAATTGCACAGGTATGTGAAGGTTGTATGCTTTGCTACAAATGAATTATGAATTTTACATATAGCAGTACAATGTCCGTTCACCTCTCGCTGGTTATGCTTGATGTCAAATCTAATTCGATGGCCTTGAGCTTATATTACAAGTTTTACAGTTCAAATAAAAGATATGTGAAAATTACTAGGCTGTAATACTAGTCAGGCTCTAGAAACTAAAAACATGATTTTATTTTCTATTGGCTGAAAAATATGTATCATCCTCGTACCATTTCTTATTTTGTCCACAAATGGTCCCCGCAACCCCGCATAACTGCTCGACAATGCATTGTTATGATATGTCAATACACCAACCTGCAAAACGAGGCTCGTTGAAAACTAGTCTGACTAGAAGAACGAATGTGATTTGTGTTTAGAGGTTGTGCCTTTGTTACTATAAACATGGGCACCTACAGGGTGGTTTAAAAAATGAACCTCTCTTAGGACAATTGAAGACATGTGTGTCAGGCATTTTATTGTCCAAGCAGACTTTAACCAATGAGATGTTTCATTATAATATAAGTCAACAGTATGGAATATTCAACAGTCATCTCTGACGTCATAAATTTTCTGCATCTGTCTCAAAATAAGAATGCCAAAATGATGCACGTTTTACTAATTTACACCGTCTACCCTCTGTGTCGTATAAGCACCAAAACTGTCCGGTATCATATAGGCGTCATTTTTGGAGGGGTCGGAAAGTTTGGGATCATAAGATTCTGTAGTTTTCTTCAAATCGTCCGAAATAGGTTGACTCATATCGAAAACCAAGAGAACCTGCACCATCTTAAATATAGTGCAGCGTCTATCTAGAGGGTTTAGTGTGTATATAATATCACCATAAGAACATAATTCAAGCTGGAATGTTGTCAACAGGTATTAATGTTCTGCTAAAAGCCGCCTTTTATTGAGATACATGTCGTTGCAAATGTTATTTTCATATTATGCATCTAAATTGTCCAGAATGAAGGTACATGTAGTGTGCTTGTTTGAATCCGTACCATTGATACTTCACATACTGTATTGAGAATTTGAATACCATAATACGTACATACGTACATAATACTCATATTAGTCATTAGAATATTGGCCCTGTCTAGTTTACAATGCACGAGATTTTAACTCAAAATGAAAGTAATGGAGCATCAAATTGCAATGTCATTATAGTGTCAATATATTATCAATATGAGTTTGGTTTGATGAATAGTTTATTCACAATTGGTATTCAGTTTCTTGTTTGATGACATTGCTATTACCCACGGCAATGTCACAATCAACTTCAGTGTTCAGTAATTCTAATTCCAATGCTTGGTTGATGCCGAACGTGTTGTGACTGCATTCCGCATTGACGTCCAAAATAATGATGATGGAATTGTTAGTCAGACAGCAATAATGATATTGCTTCCAGAACCTGTTGAGGGCAATGATTTGAAGTGTAATCAACGCGTTATAAATATATTCAATATTTGCGTGATTTCCAGCATAGACGTATATATGTGACAGTGTTAATGTGATGTCTTATGCTAACAAGACTCCCATTATCTGTATTATCGCCCCTGGTGGTATAACTCCAGATGAATATTTTCCTCATTAGCGAGATGATTTGATGGGGGCAGCACAACGTTACATTCATTAACACATTGCTGGTCACAATAATGACCATTGGTTGGGTTATGTTTGTATTGGTTATTACGCTATAAGTGTTGAGGTGGCGTAAAAGATGCCGCATATAATTCTTTGATAACTTTAAAATGAATGGTGCATGGGGACGATGGTGAACAAGACATTGTGCAAAATAAGCATGCATATCATCTAAAAATATGGTAGATATAGATATGTGAATATGGGTAAGCACCCCCCCTTCCCCCTCTCTTTTCACCAACCAAAAATCATTTTCGTGTGATTCTTGGCATCTCTGCAAGGGTTGTATATAACAATTCTATGGGAGCAACCCCATCCCAACCCCCAACCCTTTTTTCTGAGACGCAGGATCTGCCAAACTGGCTACAGGGTTTGTTCCTTAATTTAAAACACACGATTTCTGCAGGGTTCATATTCAATTATGCATAATCAGTACATGTACATACATAAGTGCACTTCGCTTTCAATAGGACTTTACTTTGCCTCAAGTATAGGTTTACTTTAGACATCTTAACATATATTGTCTTTTGTGTACATGCAGTTATGTTTTGCTCAAAATTACTGTTGGTCCGTGAACAATAAGTGTGACTAGAACTGCAATTGTCGTGATCATGATTCATAAGTAACTTTCTTGCACTAAGAAGGAGGTTTATTTAAAACGTCCGGTTCATTATAATCACAGGCTGAATAAGATTGTGCTCATGATGTAAATACAAACTAACTGATATTGTGAAAATATGAATAGTATTTATTACACTGCATTCAAGACAAACCAAATGAACATAATACGCTCTATTGTGAGTGTTAAATGAGTTTCAAATAAAACACAATGCGTGTTATCCGTGCTGTAACCAACTGACACTTCAAAGGGGTACATATAATACTATTCTGACACTATGTAGGTCTTATGTGGGAGATATGAATTATGAGACATTACCCCAGAATAATAAAACTAGGCAGTACAACACACTGGAGCTAATGCACCTATTATCCACAGTGTAGGGTGCTGGCGATCGTACTCACCGATGTGCATTAAATGACATTATCTACTAAAATATCCTATACATACAAAGTCTCCACTATGAATAGCACATCATTTGCTTCATTTCACTCTGGTAAAATGGTGTGTATTAAAGCTAAATGACACCCTATTTTAGTATCTAGCCTTTGAAGTTGTTTTGTTGGTTTATAGAGAGGTTACGTGACTCAGCTAAAGCGAGGGGCACATTCCACCTTGCAGACGTGTTCGCCCCCGCAAGGCGTGTTGAGGTGTGCGGCGTCTACGACGTTTCCCTCAATGCAGTGACAAAAGTATAGTTGTGGGCACATACGCATGGGCTCCGTGCGTTAGGAGTGCGTCGGCACTGGGAATTGTTTTGTTGAGGTGGCCGTGAGATCAACATGCATCAAACACGGGTTGTACTGGCGTATAACTTACGCTCTATGCACGGTGGGATTACTAAAGTGCGGCATTCGTACGTTCATGGTACAGAGAACGCACTGCGCCGGCACTGTATCTGTGCCGACAACGTGCGGTGGAATCCTCTGTGCTTATACCACGATTACCACAAGGTCTCCGCACTGCCTCCATACGGTCAGACCATGACGTAGGGTGGTCGTAGAAGAAGTTTGGCATGCCAAACTTCTTCTGCGGCCATCGTACTGCCTTCGTACTGCACACTCACGGATCGTTACGATCTCCTTGCGTTTTTGGGCATAGACTGGCTGTAGACCCACCTTGCGGTGGAATGTGCCCTAGGCATTAGGAGTGTTTATAGCGCTGTGATGAGAAAGCCATCCTTTATCCTAATTTTGATTCTTTAAGCCAATTCAATATTACACCACGACGTAATCTAGGTAGATAGATCTAATTGTTCTGGGAAAATGTTTTAACAATTATTTCTGCGTGAAACATGTATAAAACATTTGCTACTCCCACATGTAATTTCAATCACAAAACACTAACAAAATGAAGTAATTAGGACCCAGCTCACGAGCTACATGTATGCAGTTAGAGGACATGGAATATACCTAGGTCTGTTTGTAACGTGGGTCCCCAAGTTTTCTGTCAAAACGTACATTTGGCATTCTTTGTCATCAGTTTCAGAGTTCAGTTTCTTAACAAATGGGGGAATCCACACAGGTTCACCGAAAGAAATATGGATATAGCATGTTTCTACATCATCAGCTGGGTCCATTACACTCATGTCACTACATCATACTAATATCATGTGTCTTACGGGACGGTTCATTTTTATTGGTCTACTTCCTTGTAATATTACAACATCAGAGACAAACAACGAGACATCCAACTACGATTCACACACATCTCTAGAACCACCAAGTAATGATAAAACAGATTCACTGGTATATTTACACATTTAATTAGATCTAGACGCAGACAAGAGAGTGCCTTTGTACGTGGGCTGATCACTCAAGCTAGAACCAATCAGATTACTGCATTTTCACGTGTTCGTGTGTCTTGGACCGATGTTGTGTGGAATACAAATAGGCAAGTATTTTTTTCTTGTGCGTTTCTTTCCACAACGTTCTGTTGTTTGTTTTAGTTGTGGTTTATTATATTATATATTTAGTAAGAACTAATAATGTTGCATTATGAGCAAAGGGACGACATTAGATCACATATGGGATGTCAAGAATAAGAGACGTCCATGCCTGATCTTCAGCCTCATAGATGTGTCGTAAACTGCATACCTCGTCAAATTATTTTCTATAAACGCCCTAAAACTTTTTATTAAAAGGTATATATGTGTTATCACATGGTTTTTTACTTCATATTGTTTAGTTTTGACCACAATGAGCTGCTAAACACGAAGCAAGTAGATGTATGCCAGTTTGAAGTTAACTGGTAACTCAAATAACAAATACACACAAACACAGCATTAATAACTACAATGTATACTAGCAGATCCAAGGATGTGTGGAAAAGGTTGTGCAACCAGTACAGTCATGGATTTTGTACGCTGAAACCTGTCATATATTCGGAGAAAGGGGACTCTGGATCAGCATGTTAGCATAAACTCGCTATAATTAAGAACGGTGCTTTACAATAACAAGCATTATGAAGCATATAAACATTTCAGTGAAAGAAAATTCCACAAGTCAGCAATAACATCTCATTTAAATACAGATGTAGATTTAATAAGAACAATATATACGCTAATATGCTAAGTATACGAACATCTCCTACCTTGTCTGGAAGTTCGGCTGTAGCGTTAATCGCAATGGACCTGGGGGTATCGGGCGTAGACGGTGGGGGGTGCGAGTCACCCACGGACAGCCCAGCTAGACACAGCAAAAGCCCCAAGGCTCCTGTAACTCGCCTCCACTGGCCATCATGACAAATCCTGCGCGTTTCCGAAAGTGGTGGCATCCTCGATACACTTGCGTGGTGTGTGATCCGGTTATTACTTGGTGAAGTGCATCAGTTTTGGAATTCCAGCACCACAGTTACCGTGATAGAATCCTATTTAAAAACTCTTTTGGTGCTGGTGATGTTTTTGTTTTTGCACATTTACACTATTAATGAAATAATCCTGTGCATGGCAGAAGTGCTGGTGATAGTTTGGTGATTAGTGTGAAAGCGTCGAAAACCAAGTTTTATTCTTTACAATGATGTAAAGTTTTGTTAGCTATATTCCAGTTCTAATAGTATCTAGTTGAGTGTTTATTATTAGGTACTTTACACTGTGTCTGAGTCATTATATTGTTAGATTACTAGATCTTGTGAATCCGTGTACCTTGACAACATGCTTTTTAGCTGTAGCACGGTGAGCCCTGTTGCAATGTGTTGTACGCTTTACTGGTCATACATGTAATGAAGCAATATCCATTAGGTTACAAGAAGTATAGTTGATCAAATCGACCATTGCTTGAAAAGAGAAACGTAAGCATATCACGTGCAAAAAATTCTCTCTACGAAGACTATAAAGTCTACCATCATTGTAAATTGACTATGATGACAATACAGGTACAGGTGAGATCAAAGAAAACTTTTCAGAAAAGACTCATAGTACGTGGCTTTAAATGATTGCCCCTATCATTAATAGCATTATTTGTTGACTAAATATATGATAATTTCGCAACTAGCAGTTCATTTTGAAATTATGATTCAGATAACTATTCATTATCGTAAACTACACCCACAAATTGTCCACTAAGCGCGGTTTTACACACATGTTACAGGTATTACGATATAATACATGGCGTCCTTACCTATTTGAACCATGTTACCTATCGGGCATAATGATCACTACAGTAATATCCCCTTGTTGATACCCTGTCCGCCTACAAGGTACAAGACAGGATGCATGGGTTCCCGTTGCACGCGGCCATCATTGTTAGGTGTAGTCCGTATCACTATCTATATATAATGACACATGGGGTTATGCTATTGTCTTACGGTCTGGATAATTGAGCCAGTGACGTTGCATACATATCTCCCCTTATAATGTAAATGGTTGGAGATTAACATGTGTCACTGTCATTACTGAGTATATACGAGAACATAGTTCGAATGCCGACGGGATGGCTAATTAGATACAGTATATAGTTATTGTGTATTAAAACATAGATTTGGAAAGTTTTTTTCATTGTTATTTTTCTTTTTGTTTCTTAATTAGCATTTGTGCTTTCAGGTAGGCAGGGCATAGTGCAATAGTACAATTCTACAGTTTATATGGTTTGGCCATACATCTGGACTGAGTCATTCTCTATATAAATCAATCAAATACCAAATGTATCCACTGTCTTTCTTTCTTTCACTTTACTACAACCATAATAAGAAAAAATAAAACAATTTCGAGCACATGTCAGAAGAGCCTGTTTCCTTAAGTTAGTTTTTGTATACGACTATCAATCATATCACAACTTCCACGTGCTTATGGAATCCGTGAAACAGATTAGACGATGGTAGGTTCAAAATCTAATGTCTAAAATTAACAATGACATTCCCACATAGTGGATTTTTTGTCATTCTTACCGTCCAATACTCGTGCTATCTTAATGGATATCAACCAATATTATCAATCTCCTGTCTTATCATTGATATTATGTAGTGGTTAATGATAATGCACTAAATGTAAGGATGATTTAGATATAGAAAGATGCCTCGTGGAACACATATAAAAATAAAAAGTCAAAAAAAAAAAAAAACCTCACCAGTTTAGTGCCCAGACGATTTATACATTCCAATTTAACGCATTTATATTTGTTATAAAAATAGAAGTAGCGGCTGCAATATACAGGGGCAATTGCTCAAACTTCATAATTTAAAGATTTTTTTAAAAATAAGTTTCGTAAATATGATGAACTATCTGGAGGCGCTTGTCACTTGACTCTGCCCCATTCTCATACACTTCACCAACTGGTGATCTAGACGGTTTCTTCTAACCGAAATCTTAAAAGGTTTTACAGTACACGAACTGATTCAAATTTGTCTTCACATGCATTTAATCTCAACAAATTCCTATGTTTTTCTACAGGAAATACCCGTTTAGAGTCGTTGGCATTAGAAATATACCCTAACGTGCTTAAAATGCAGGAAGACAGCATGTGCCAACAGTCTCCTACTTACTTTAGCTGATGCTCTCAAAGGATTACACCAATAAACTTATGATCATTTCATCACTCACGATCAAACCGCCACAATCCCGTAAAATAGGCTTGATATCAGCATTTTCAAGGTACATGTACATTGTAAGACCACTTCTATGTGTATCAGGATAGCATTTAATGTATATTCTCAAATAGCAAACCTACAAGAATTTTAGTTGACACTCTCTAAAGTTTTTTTCCCCTGAAGCATACCACAATGCAGTCATCGGTATCCAGTTACGTTTAACAAAAAGTTAAACATGTAGTCCTTATACGCTCTTAAATGGTATATTTATTATATGACACCTAGTAATGTATTAAGCACATTATTAATGCAAAAGGTCATACACCATCACTGAGTAATGCATGCACACCTACTCATGTAACTTTTTTTGCCGTCAAACCACGTGCCACCGGAGATTATCCAATAATCCGTTCGTTTGCTAGATGGTAATCCACGCCTTTTACTTTTGTTAATCCTTATTAGGGGTGATCATCCAATATACGTGCTACATGTTTTTCTTAGCCAAGTTCAGGGGTTAATTTCCATAGTCCATCAGTAAATATTTTGCCCATAGTGTCAATGACTAAAGAATCATGGGAACGACAATCTCGGAATGGACGCTAAATTTTCGGGCGAACAGATCATTTGTTTAACAATTTCGATAGATAAATGCTTGGAAAGTAACACACGTAAAGTAAAAAAAAGTAAAAGTAACAAATAGAAAAAAATGGGGTTAGAAAAAATCAATGTATTCTACATTGCAGTGTCCCCATGTTTCCCTTTAATCTTTTCCCTACAAAAATCCTCATATAATAAGTTGTATTTGCCTTTGTTCGTTCATTAGATAAGTTACTAAAAAGCCTTATCCATTTGGCCCTTAACAGATGTTTAATAATGCATTATACAAAGTGGAATTACGGGCAATGCCAACTCATCTAAAATACTGCATGTACTCCTTTGTAACAAAACACGGTGTACGTCATTATATTGCTTACTTTGTTTAAGAATATATGCGATTGAATATTCTTTTTGTCTATTGTGTATGGTATATAGACGTTCAGTAATTGCAGCATGTTAAGGAGAGATCTTCAGCCTCATAGATGTTTAGTTCTTTGAGGTTAATGTATATTGTCTTGTGTCTACACCCTTTTGCATTCAGTTGGCAACGAAGGCCAGGTGTGGCAATAGTTGTTAAAATTAAACTATAACCATATACATTACAAACACTATGTTATAGGACATTGGAACTCAAAACTGAGAGTCAAAGGACTGTGGCTCATGTAGATTGTCCATGACGTGTTCCTAAAGGCAAGTGTTGAAATTTCGCTTAAAGATTGGATTCTATAGACAATTTTGTCAGTTTTAGCAGTTTTATATTTAGTTTATTACAATGCATACTTGATGTATTAAGATTGTTTGGTTTAGTTAAAATATTAAATGATTGTTGTTCGATTCCCAACTAAAAAGTAAACCTTCCTAGTCTGGTGAATGCTGGTTTGTTATAATTATACACAAACATTGTACTTGTATGTAGGTCAGTTCGTTAATATTGATAATGCATTAGCACGATTTCATTTTAATATGGATCTAATAATTTTGACTATTTCTATGTATATCAGCATGATGTAGCTTGGTGTTCAAAGATACAATTAAATTTTTTGCAGTCCCATTAAAGTTGATAGCTATGCTCTATTTTGAGCTATTTGTATTATATCACAACTATTGAGAAATATCTCAACATTGTATGAAAAGATTGAATCTAATTAGATTCTATAGAAATGTACATATTAAATACATGTACATGTTTTGAAATGCTAGGATACCGACAGACCTATTTACGTGCATGAATTTTAATGAAAGGAGACGAGGGGGCAGATAATTTAAAGTTTATTATTTATGGTGAATGAAAAATATGTGATCCGCTTATGATGAATTAAACGTATATTACATAGTAATTGTGAGTGGTGTTCGTAGCCCATGAGCCATAAATTAAAGGTAGCTTTCTCACATCTGGACACTTCACAGTAAAAAGTTTCGAACACGTCATAGTGTAGATAAAACTTTGGAACGTCAGTTAACAACCCTTTGGTTTCATACTATTGGTATTTTGAGTTTTAATGTAGCACAAAACTAACTACCCCACTTAGTCTTGCAATTTATCAACATATATCTCGTATATCGCGGCTATATACGCATGGGAAGGCAGTACAGTGTGCGTGACCAAGCCGTGAAAACCGACCGTGTCTTATCCTTAGCGTCCTGTATATAGTATCCGTATACAGTACAAAAAGAAATATTACTTATGAACGACTGTTCCAACCGGCGTATAGATACAAACTGCTGCAACAAAATGGTAAACAAATTCTCATTGAAAAGTCAATTGGCAACGCCACAACAAATTATACAGAACGCACATTGAAGTTTATACATAAATGATACAGGTGCCAATATATTAACGGTGTTCTTAGCATGATGTGTGAAATCAAATCAGTCTGCTGGTGTGAGTTTATTTCTGTCGTCCGTGTGGACTGGTGTGTGAAAATACATAAGTGTTGATATCCAGGTTCTTCTACTACACGTATCTTATTAATTTGTGTGAGCCGCAGACGTGTGTTGTTTTGTGTTGCTATTTACACCATTTAAAACAACTTTAAATGATGCTTATTGTGTGATGTTTGTGTGTGTGTTGTTTCTTGGAGAGTTTGTTGCAATATGTGCGTGTGTCTTTCGTATGAACTTAATTTACACATTTAAACGGGATGATATTGCTGGGGCACAAAGGGCAATGCACTGCACACTTGTCAACGGGTAGATTGCTGGAGCTGATCACCTCAGACATTTCTAGTCCACCCGGGTATTGTGATATCATACAGAGGAAATCAATATATAAATATGCATATTTTCGTATTTTGAAGTATTCAAACGAATGGAAAAATTCGCACATGTATATGTTTATTCACTGAATATGTATTTACCTCGATGTTCTTGCTAAACTAGCGCATTTTTATTTCCATGTATGCAACCTATTGATGCATATCATAAATTACAACTTGCATACACTAATTTAAACGCAGGCAAGCGTGGGTTAATGATTTTTTACTTGACTGTACGACTTGTAAGCTGATCTAACAATTATGTAATAATGCAACATAGATGCCCATGTAGTCGGACGAGCTTACTCAGTAGTGATATAATAGTGTTAAAACAGCAGACGAAATAGATGGAAAAGCTGTGCAGGTTGGCACACTATTAGCGTCCATCACTAGAAGAGCCCATCATACCCATAGCCTTTACACTTTCTCATGGGTTTATGGATTTCTGTTAATTCCTTCTCACCCTAATATGGCCATTAACATTGTCAATTGGGTAGGGCTTCTCTTTTCACTGCTGAACCTATGTTTTTAAAGAGTTATTTCGATTATGTCAAAAATGTTGGATAGTCAGGTTGCCAAATGCGATATTTTAGCTTAACCGCGCCTCGGTCGATAAAGTTTTTTATGATTGATTTTACATCCCTAGGACTTCATTATTGCATATCTGGCGGATATCAAGCGTGTATCCTTGAGGCTTTTGAGAAATCACGATGGCATCTAAGATGGCGTCCATGCAATTAGAAATCCTAACGTTTGAACTATTAGACACAGCATAGCAAGTAATGCCACTTTTCCAATAGTTTTGTACATCAACAGTTCATTTCTGATGTTGTAATTATGATCTGAGGTCATAGATCCAAAATGCTCACCAAGATGGGCCACCACCCAATGAGAAATCATAACTTCTGAACTATTTGACGTACAATACCAAGCAATACCACTTTCTCTTTAGTTTTGTACACCAGCAGTTCATTTCTGATGTTGTTTTTATGATTTGAGGTCACAGATCCAAGATGGCCGCCAATATGGCCGCCACTCAAGTAAAATTCTGAACGGCTTGATTTAGTGTTGTGGCTACCGTCTATCCACCATTTAATTAAAATTAAAAATTCAAAAGTTAAGTTAAACTAACACTAAGCTAAACTAAGTTTCAAATATTTTCGTCTTCTATCAAGACTTCTTCTAGAGAAAAAGTTTAGCTTAGCTTTTGAAATTTGAATTTCAATTAAATGGTGGAAAAAACGGTAGCCTCAGCATGACATGAGAATAACCACCTACAACCAAATAATTCATGTATCAGGCCGCACCACTAGGCGTCCTTTAAGTCGACTTTCATGAGGAAGTCACCTTTCATGCGCATATTTTTCACCAAGGGCATGCCGTCCATACTGAAATAGGCGTACTCTACCACTTGGTTCAGGTCATTTAGGTTGAAGATCGGCCTGGGGGATCTGTCATTTTTTGGGCGCAAGACGATGTGCGCCAAAAACTGGTCTAGATCATCCGACACCAGGCGCAATGCTGGCTTGTCCAGAACTGTGGAGATCATGCGTATTGTCAGGTTTGAAGCGTGAATTGAAGCCATTTGATCGTGGCAGCTAGCCCATGAGTGGCATCCGGTATCCAGCCACAATACCTAGCACTTACGGGTTAGCTGACAGTTTCCACCGGATCTAGTGCCAGAGCTGTGCACTCCGCCACTAGATCCGGTGGGAACTGGATGCCCAAGAGGTTCAGGATGTTCAGTTCTGGCAGTGGGGTTTCCTGCAGGGAAGAGGAGCATGACGTTCTAGCGCTTCCTTTGCAAGGAGATGACTTGTACGGGCTCAGTTACGTCAATGGAGGGGCTGGGTGAAGGGTTTCTACGCCCTCCTGTAAGGTGGGAGATCAGCATCATGGTGTCACCTGGCCCCTTTGGAACACTTAGGGATGGAATATGGAAATGGGGACAACAATAACATACCTTGTTTTGCAGTGTTTTCTGGCTTTTCCACCACTGCAACCTTGTGGAACCACGACCATGGCATGGCGCCCCACACTGGCACTGGGCTTTTTGAAAGAGCTCCTTCTTCTGGCTCGAGCCACAAGAGGCATTGCCTCCGTCTCTGGTAGGGGCGTGGGGAGGGTGTTTGAGAGTGGGATTCTGTAATGGGTGTGCAGTTCTGTCTGTCCTCTCATTGGCGCCTCCCTCTGGAGTATTGCTTGCTTCTTTGTACGAGTTGGGCAATACTGTCCACACTCTATACTTTCTTCAGCAGGACGTCCTGAAAGTTCACCACCCATAGGGAGGGAGGCTCGGTGGTCCGCAAAAACATCTATGGCTTCACCCTTCGACCCAAGCACAAAGCACTCACAAAACCACATCTTGCATAGGTAATGGTCTGTGAGCCTTGGCCCATCATGGTTATTGCCATTTCAATAAGAGTTAACATGTCCTGCATACACTATCTGTGTTTGCACACATTTCAGGCTTCTAACTGGGCATGAGATGTTTCTCCCCCTTTGCTACGCCTGGGCCACATCTGTTTAATGATGTCTCTACCCAATTGAGGGACCTGGAGGCTGTCCAGTCCAGGGACCGAATTCCTGCAAGTCTTGAATGAGGTGTTTCTCAAAGTATATCTCTGTGACTCGGAGAAGTACGCACCGGGCCTTGTCAGGCACTGCCCTGTAGCCCTGACATTGTGTTTTATTATCAGATTAGCGGGTGTCAGTCAAAATAGTGGCCTGTACCTGGGGCAAATAGTCACCAAAGCTGGCCAGGCAACCTGAATTGTAGTGTCAGCCACCAGTCTGCACCGGTAACATAAGAACAAGACAAATCTTCAAGTCAAAGTCCACCTAGCACTCATAAAGGTATTCCAAGGTAGCACACAAACGTAAGGTGGAAACGGGTGAAAAAGTCAAGAGGTGAATCGCGTTGTGTGCTTCAAGTCTTCGAAAAGGAAGAAGCGATGCACATGCAGAGATTTCTTTGTTTTGAAATTCGAGTAATGACGTCACAATAGCATAGAATGCAATCAAGAACACGAGATTGAATTTCGCAAAAGAATTCATTAAATCATTATAAATGTCAATTATAAAATATAGATACTTCATCACTGTGCAATGAAATAAGTTGAACAACAAAATTAAACTGATATAAAAACGCAGTGAAAGTAAATTTCAACCTATAGTAGCTGCCATTCTGTCAGTGATTTGGCTTCAAATCATAAAAATGAAATTTCAAATTTACCTGCTTATTAAAAAAAAACTATAGAAAACGTGGTATTACTTGCTATTCTAAGTCAAATAGTTCAAAAGTAATGATTTCTCATTGGTTGGCGGCCATCTTGGATCTGTAACCTCAGATCATAAAAATAACAGCAGAAATGAACTGCTGGTGTAACAAAGTATAGAAAAGGTGGTATTATTTGCTATTTTACGTCAAACAGTTCAAAGTTACGATTTCTCATTGAATGGCGGCCATCTTGGATCTGTGATTTCAGATCATAAAAACATCAAACATGACCTACTGATGTAACAAATAATAGAAAATGTCGTTTTATTTCCTATTCTACGTCAAATGGTTCAAAGGTTATGATTTCTCAATGAGTGGTGGCCATCTTGGTGGCCATCTTGGATCTGTGACCTCAGATCATAAAACAACATTAGAAATGAACTGCTGATGTAAAAAACATAGAAAAAATACTATTAATTGCCATTCTGTATAAAATTGTAAAAAAGTTAGGATTTCTAAATGCGTGGTGGCCACAACCTTGGCCGCCATCTTGAATGTCTCAAAAGCCTCACTGATACACTCTTGATATCCACCAGATATGATATAATGAGGTCCCAAGGATGTAAAATCAGTCATAAAAATCTTTATCAATCGAGGCGCGGTTAGATTGGGCGGCACCGTGACTAGGACTGCTGTTGGATAAGATCATACGTGTATTCTTGCCCCAGACTTATCTTTGAATGACGCCTAGTTAGACGGAGGGATTGATGATAAAATAGTAAATGAACTGTAAACACTATGTGATAATGTTAGTGTACACGTATGCTTCAACATTTGATGTGGAACAATATTGTGGAACCATTGTAGGTTTGATATCAGATTCTTATCTACACGACCCCCACCCCGCTCTGCCACCCAGAAAACAATCAAAGTACATAAAAACATTGTGCAAACTAAAAACTTAAAACTTAAAAATTAAAACAAAATAAGGCATTGATGAAACATACCAATCACAAACATGTGTCTATGAAAGTATGGTCCGTGGCAGAAAAGATCATCGAAAAGCCAACATTAATAAAAAGACAAGGAGCTATATATTTTATAGGGTGTTTGTGAGTTGGTCATGTTCGATTGTCACCTGGCATATTGTGCATTTGACAGATTGATGTTGGAGAAAAAGTTTTGCATTTAATACTATTTATATACCCTTTTGTTAGCCTTTTAACTGATGTGGGTGTATTTAAAACTGGCAGTCTATACATTATCATGTTTATTTTGTTTTATAAAACTCCATACACAAGCCAATGGTTTGGATTTTAAATACGGAATGCGTTATGATGTGGACAAAGATCGTGTGTTTTCCCAATGCAACCTGAAGTTTTCATGTGAATAATGATTGTATGAGTAGATTGAATACATTTTGATACGCTATACCATGCAGAAACAGAAGACAACTTTTGGAAAATTATCCGCCCATAAAATTTATTTATGTTTCTCTAACCATTTCAGACACACAACTCAATTGTGTGGGATATAAATGTGCAGATTCGATTGATTTCAAGAGTATTTATCTATTACTGAATCAAGGGAGTTGCAAATCCCGTATCATCCACCTAGGCATGCTGCACACACAACCTGTATTGCGAAACTCCAGTAAGAGAAGCTATTTCTATTATAGACCTACAGAAACGGTGCTCCAACTGTTTCTCGCTGCTGGGGAGTTTGCTGATTGTCTGGACCAATTTTAAAGCTTTTATACAATATTCATTCGAATATCTGGACTATCCGGATCTGTATTCATATAAGAGCGGTATAGATATGCCAGGATAATTGGTTTCCATGGCAACAATGCCAGATTAAGTGGAAACATTGTATTCTTTCTAACGCAATTCACTTTAAGCAACAATATTCTTTTGACAGACTAAATACAGTACACAATTTTGTGGACATCAAGCTATCACATGCTATTACCTACTGGTCATGTTACTATCGTTGTAGTATCACACCTTGTCTATAATTCGTCTATCAGTGTACGTGGCATAGGTCCGCTCAGTATATAACAGTGAACATTATTGTTCATTAATTTGTACAATTCCTACTGAAATGCTCACAACATCGTGCTGCATGCGCTCAACATCGTTTTGCAATCCCCAACATACAGATCCAACACCATGAGACAGACGAAGCACCGTGACATATGTACATACATGTATGTCACAACCGATAGAAAAAATGTTGGGACAATATATAAACCATAAGCGTGAACAGTTGCCCAAACTGGCGGTTTTCCCTATTCGTAAGGTTTCCACGTGGCATATTACAATGATAGAAAAGTTTGCAGATATGAAATAGAAAACATTTGCAAAAAGGGAGATGATAATCCTCGTGTCACAGCACGGAACTGGGATAATAAAGTGCCATGTAAATCTCGTATCTTCCTCACTAGGACAGGAAATGAAAGCGCCCTTCTTTCTCAAAAAGCACCATATTTTGCTCATTTCTCGCTAATAAGGAGAATGACAGTGGCAGAGTGAATAGAATTACAGATTTTGATAGGCCAAGTACTCAAAGAGATGGTGTTGTATGGATTTCTTTATTTTCTGCATTGAATTTAGAAGTTTAGAGACATATATTTATACAGTCCGCTGTACAGTAGTAGGCCTACATCAATGTGAAATGTTTCGTATACCACAAGTGTTACATGGACTATTGTAATATTCTATCATAATCATTTTGCCCTTGAGGTTTGATAATGTAAGAAGCCATCTTGGAAATGGCACTCGACATGGAATGGTACCATTGGTGCAAATTGAAAGTGCCGTGTATGAGTCTTGTGTTACGGAACATATATCCATGGCCTTGGTTGTCATTACCAACCATTTGTAGTAATCATGTCTTACCAATTGAATTATTAATTTTCTATTTCCATACTACTTTGTAGTTGGATGATACTGCTGGATATGTGTATCTCGAATTCTTAACGACATCCAAAAATAACCTTGTCATTGTATTATGTATTCTTACAATGTAAACTTCTCATTTATAATTTTGCCAAGGACTACGAATTTGATACCATGTATCCTATGTGCAAAAACACAAAAAACATTAAAAAAAACAACAACATCGAGTTATATTAAGTTTCTTATGGTACTTTAATTTTGGATTTTGAACTTTCACCATTAGAAATAGAAACTCTATAAACTTATGAGGTGCAGTTAATTAAAACGCAAACCCTCGCCTGTCCCTCCTTAACATGCCACTGTTGTTACCCCTTTTATACTTCGATTTTACATAAAATGTATCAATCACAAGACAATATGTTGTAGGTGACGTGTTAATAAAATGATAATTACTGGAATCATGATGACCCCATTACAGTGTCGGATGATTAGTTGCCATGGTAACAATGCCAGATTAAGTGGAAACTAAGATGATTGTAAAAGTGCATTCAATATAAAAGAGTCCCAATTTCATGGGCTCCTTACCTTTAATAAAATACACGTATAGATGGTGAGTTGCAGTTCATATTTTGTCCACATTCCACACTTTCATTGATATTTGTGGTCACACAAACACAATGATTAGAACAAGCTTAATATACAGGTGGCCTTGGATTGAAATTTCCTGATTTTGAGTTCGATATCTCATTATCGCCTTCATATCAACATCATCACTTACATGTGGCATTGTAGCTCATTCCATATTAGGTCTTATGCTATCGATTTATAGTTTATCAAATAAGATTACCATCTTGTTTTGCAACATCAAAGCTATTAATGACGCCACGCGAACTAATTAAAACGAAATTAACTAGAAAAATGGATGGCGAAATGTGGAAAGTACGTGTTAAATGTACGTCATTTCACGTGGGAAGTAATTTTCATTAATTAGTTAGGAAAATTTAGCTTGAATACCTACACATTGCCATTAGATATTATAATTTGTAGAATATAATAATATATTGACATTTAGGAACTAAATGCGCCTATAAACTACAGATAGTAGGCCTCAGTTCCATATCACACAACTCAAGCACTCACTAGTTTTGTAAATTGGGGGCAATAGAACTTCAGTTATGGGTACATTGTGACAAATTGGTGCAGTGTAAGCCAAGGGCAATTGGATATTTCAAGGGCTGTTGCCTGTGTAAGTGATACTCTCATCTACACCTCAGCATCACGTGTGAAACCTTTGATCAGACAGGATTGTGTTAATTCAAGGATGATGTAATGAGACTAATCCGTATATCTATGTAGATCCATAAATGTGTGCTGTACGTACATCCTGTAATGCATAGTATTATGGTCGCTTTTGTATGTGAGATTAATACACTATATCAATGGAGTGAATTGTTACTAACCCTAATGTCCAACTGAACTGACACCATGATTCAGCCACTGATTGGCATGCTTCTTCATGTCTTCATGGGTGAGTAAAATACATGTATAGACACATTATGCAAAGAGGCAACATATCATATGACATAACATATCAGATTGCGTCTGTACATCCATACGTGTTAAACCACTGAGTATAACCTTTCAGTATTTCTAATTTACGTTATTAATTTCACCTCATTATATCTTATGCAAGATTGACAAAATTTCATTAATTAGCTGACCATTATTGTAAATACTTTGTTAAAGCACCAATATTTCAACACTGGTCTAATACATTTGCGCTCGAGTCATTTTAAGGATATAGATATATCAAAGTTCAGTTGCTATTTAAGGTTGTAGTATAAGAATGGAGAGAAAATAGATGCTTTGTATTTGTCGGAATGTTTGCTTATAAATCACATTATCATATATAGTACCCATGAAACACATGACATGGCATGTTGAATGAAATGACCTGCCAAATCTGCACCCAGATTAAACATACAGTCATGTCTTAAATATTGGCCAGATTAGATGGTCAACTGATGTATAATGGGGTATAATAGGTGTTTGGGCGAGGGTGGAGGATATCATGAATTGATATCACCGAGGTCGTGTCATAAAGTTGACGAAAGTTGGTTGACGTCAATTGTGAACGGTCCCTACTTACACATATATATATTACTAAAAGGGTAAGGTACGTTTTCTCAAATTAATTAAAGTGGGGAATAGTTTGCTAGACTACTGCCCTCAAACGCGAGGATTTATTGCAATAAAAAGGTTTGTGAAGTTTGTTTACGTGTTGACTTAACTTAACACCGGTTTTGTATTGATCATCACATTATCGAATGTTATTAAGTAGTCCATAGCTGAAAACAGCCCAATGTTCCTAAGTTCCGAGTTGCCCGACTCCTATGCATTTAGTCGTGTGCCTTTTCAGTGCAGACTCAGTACCTCGATCGCATACTATTTATAAATTTTCCGCTTCAGTGCCTTCATACTACGCAGCATTGTTCTCTATATGCAGGTGAACTTGATGATCTCTTCATAACTTCCCACCGCTTTGATTTTTATGCGTACGATACACATCAGTAAAACTGTCGTCAGCAAATGTGCCCACTGCTTTGGCGACCATTATAGATTTTGGAAGCGACGATTGAAAACGAGGTTTGTGATGTCTAAACATAACAAAACAGAAAGCGGTTTGCCTATTTATCTATTTAAATTGAGGAAGCAAAAATGAAACATTGTAATATGACAATATATGACAGATTGACGTGACGGCAACGACTAGCGCCACACCACTTGGGTCAATCGCACGACCATCAATACACACATTCTGACCTAATGACGTACCGATCCCTGCACGGAATGGCCCCAAACTAGGCTTAAATCTGGTGAAATGCAGAGAATTGGACATTGTTTACATCGCTATTTTCGTCTGTTTCGTCGCGCGATATGACAATCGGTTTTGTCGGGGGGAAAATGCAAACTGCGCGGACACTACATGTATATTGTGGAACGCAAGTGGTTTTTAGAACGTTGTTGAGTCGTCTACTTCCAGAAGGGGTCTTGGTGACTATAGCCTGGGCAACTTTGTTTGCCCCGCTACAAAAAAAAAAATATGTTTAAAACTAGAATAGAAGAACCACAATGAAAATGCTTACAGGAGCCCACTGAAATCGGTAGAACAAGGTAGAACATGGGAACGAAACTACTAAGAACATACTGTAATAGATTCACAAAATAAGGCAGAATACAAGACGAGCAACGAAAATGATGAGAAACAGACTGTAAAGGTTTCACGTAATAGTTAGATAACAAGAAAAACAGTGAAAACAATAGGAAACAGACTGCAATTGATTCACTTATCAAGATGTTACGTGATCTTTGACGCCTTTGTTGAAATCAGTATGAAAATCGTATCAAATGGCCTTCGAAAATTTACGACCTATAGATTTTAGTGACTTTGTGCCTTCAATGACTCGTAATTTTGGTGTAAGTGTCAATACAATCAATGAACCTGTCATGAATATATGTACGAGGAATACTCGGGTGATAAAATATATACGCAAATGCACATTGAATACATGACCTCAAAACAAATACAGCAAAAGCAATACATTGTACGATGTGTTTTGCCTATTTTTTTAAATGTTTTTGTGTTGTTTATCAAGTAATACTTTTTGTTACTATGTTTTGTGTTTTGTGTTTTGTTTTGTGATTTCTTTTATTTATATTTTATATATTTTTTATTTTATTTTTAATTTCAATTTTATTTTTTGTGGGGGAGTTGTTACAGTTATGTTGCGACACACATTGGAAATCTACTGTTCGCTCTCAGCAACGCGCACGCAATTTTGTGCAATTTTGTGAGTGCTTTTATAATAAAACAGTTGTTACACCTGTTCATCATCGTCGGTCTACGTAATGTCTGTTACACTCTTGTAATATTTCTATGCTACAGTCAGACTACGGTTCGTGCGGATACTTGCACAATGAAAATACGTAAATGCTAGGAACATGCGCAGTACAAAGAGCTCTTTTCCCACCGCAAACGTCCCAATCTACCATAAGTGAACGTGTGACTGCAGCATAACATACGCCTTACGTGTATGTCAAATCTTGAAATGATATCAATTCACATATCCTCTCACCATTATAACCTCGCTAGTATCCCCACAACGTTATTCATTGAATTACGTGTGTAATAGTTCAAAGGCACAAACAAATACAGGAATACATGTACATACAGTATGTATACCGTTGTTTTCAGTCATCAGTACTGGTCTTCCTGGCGGTAAGTGAGTGGCTGGGTTGTGTGGGAGGGTGGGGACATTTTTCCGTAAAAAAAAAAAAAAAAAAAAAGACTTAACTGGTGGACTATAAATGATGGTCACAAAAACATGCATCACCACTACAGTAGTATAGTAATACAGTAGACTGATGACTTGACAATATGAGGTCTCATGTCACGGCAGTAACATATGGGGAATGCATGATGTCAGGCATGAAGTCTGTCGTGATTAAGACGGAACAATCAATTCCACATGAGGAAATCACTGTGATCATGATTGCTCCAATGGTGTTGGTACTAGACTTATTCGTGAAGGTCAGTGCTCATAAGTCACAGAAACTAGCGGCTTGCACTATTATCATTATCATCATCATCAAATAAGGTCAAGTATATTCATTCAAAAGTGTACTTTTGGTAGATGTACAGGTATGTATTTTTTGCTCTCACTGTTCTTGCAAGCAACCTCCTGCCACTGTATTGATATAGCTGAAGACACAGCTTCCATTTGACTTTATCAAGTGTCCCTGACGGGGAATCGAACTCATGACCCCAAGGTTGTGAGACCAGAATGTTACCATCTTCCCAAGCAGCGGGCTGTCAGGGCCGCTTGACACGAAGCACTAAACATTGGATGACTCGAGTAAACTTATCTGATACGGTCGCAGGTTGGTAAAACAACAAATACTCTCTACTGTATGTTAAATTTGCTATGGTTATATTTTGCGGCAGAGGTTATGTTTTGCGTCACCAGGTCCATTTTCGTGGGTGTGGTTATATTTTGCGTTAACGCTCCACACTTCAAACTTGACCAATTAATTGTTCGATGTTGCAAATATCGGGATCACTGCAATGATTAAAACTTTTATTGGTAGATTATTATGAGGGGTTATAAGGTACACTTACGCGTAAAATTAATAAGGTAACTTCAAGTAGTAAATTATTAAATTATAGGACTTAGTCCCTTTACATGTAATCAAACTTTTATAGAGGACGCAAATGTCAAGGAAGCAATTCAACTAAATAAGTTAATATTGCATGTGCTCTTTAGGCTCGTTCACGCAAGTTATACTCACTGTGTTAAACGTATAAACTATGTACATTGCATTTATGTTTTCAAGTTGTAGTAGGAAGACAAAATCGGCATTGCTGTGGATTACGATGAATATGAAGTCATATCTAAATAGTTCTTAGAAAACACCCTACGTTCCTCACTTGGGACTTTGTTTCCCCTTTCACTGAAATGTACCTAACTAATTGCATAGTATGTTATGTTTGTAATTTGATTAATACCCAAAAAACAATGCAACAGTTAAATATACGAACCCCCTCTTACTTACAGCTGTATGTGTCTGCCTGTAAGTTTTTTTTCTTTGTCCTTACTATGCAAACCACGCTTTTCGGGTGTAGTTGTCTGACTATTGTATGGGCATACACATTTTTTCTATAAACTGTATTTTCAACTGCCAGGCACAGCTACCATTTATCTTACCATTTTAGAACAACTTCAACTATAGTCAACTAGAAACATTTATGACCTCTAATGATATTGTAACACTCTAGAAGCATTTTTTTTAAAGTAGATACAACCGACCGCGAATTTGCGAGTCAGGTACCTAATCCGCAAATCCCATTTTCTCCCATTAAGGTTATCATTTTGCGACATTCATTTATTGTGCTGCTCGCCTTTTAATAACATGATGAATAGCGTCTTGTGATAAAACTATATTAAGTAATATTACACCAGATATAACCTACCCTGTATCAACAACCTCTATTTATCACTTCCAAAAACACCCGAGAAAACTTGTCAACTTGTCATTTGCAACTTGTATCCTTTAGTTTTGTATTTCAGATACAGTCGTCAACTTATCCAATTATCAGCCGGAGTAATGTATCCACTTACACAATGACTTTGTTTGCAAAATATCGTCTGACAATGACATATACACATTGCGTAAGCTAATAAACAATCCTCTTATGAGTTAGTGGATTAAACTTATGTTCTTGTCCCATCATTAGCACTCCAATGTAACGTGTGTTGTATAGATACTAATTACTTTGTTACCTAATTAATCAAGTGTAAATTAACTAAAATGCAGACAATAACAATCCCGATTCGTTGAGAACTCGACAGAGATTCTCCAAGGCCGTTTGAATCCATTGTTACCAGTATATTGATTCTAGAATGTCATTGGCTTTTTTGGACAACCCGATTGAGTCTTAGCATGTCCTCTCAAGAGACAGATTTCACCTAAACGACGCCAGTTTCCAAGGACTTGATTCCAATTGAAATGCCTTAGAAGATGAAAGGGTTTTTGCCTTTTATCAGAGGTTGATCGTTCCTCTATAAGACGTTCTGAGTTGTACCTTACAGTTTAGACTTGTAACTCGCTTGCAGCGTAACTTTGAGCACAGCGGTGCCGTGGGGCGATTGTGAGTTGTTGACTCATAGATTTGCGTTTTGCTTTATATACAGGAAATGGATGGTGATTTGGAGAAGGTGTGATAGATTGCAAAGGCCACGGAAGGTTGTTTGAGTGGGTGGTTGGGGTTTTAGGACACTTAAATGGGTATTTCATGAAATATTGTGTTGGTCTTCGTGTGGAGGCGTGAGTATTAAAAGTTGTATAACAATTATTACAAAGGCGCAGTTTACTTTATCTAATGTTCCTGTGTAGAGATCAGTTGTAAGGCTGATGATACACGTACATTGTCCTGTAACCAATAAGCCATTTCGCAAATAGAAGCTATGTCATTAAACCGGTATAAGTTTGCGTTATGGACGAGTGATTTGCCATAAAGCACTGGATGAAAATTTGAGGCAATAAAAACAGTAAATATAACGCTGTATAGTAATTATCCCCTTTCAAATCATTTGTGAATGATAAAAGACCAATATGCGAACGATTTGACACGAAGGAATAATAAATCCAATGATTATAAGTTGGTCAACAATTAGTTGAAAGTCGGAGATGTGTGAAATGTTTAAAGGTTATGCTCAGTGGCCGAACAAGTATGCTTGAACAGAAGCAGCATTATGTGTTCTGTGCATTCTGAAGGTGGTTTTCATTTAAAGAATTGTGTGTACGTTGGATTTTCTGCAAAATGTACTTGCAAATAAAGCGTAGATGATTGAGACAACAAAAAAAATGCTTACTGTTTACAACATGAAATAACAGAATGTTTTCAAAATTTGTTCAATTAGTCTACTTGCCAAATAGCGAACCCGGAAGTTGAGACTGCAAAAGTTTTTTGAGTGATTTAGTATCTTTAGGCCCCATAGAGCTCAAATCCACCGGATGCTAAAAAAATTACCTTGGGCAACAATTTTTATGACGATTTTTCAAAATGGCCGCCATGAAAATGATGAATACGGCTAAAATTAGTTGTTTAACACATAGAAACAAAATATTGGTGTCAAAGTGATGAGGATTTTGTAGGCTAAAAAGTTTTCTACAAAAAATAATTTTAATGTGGGCAGCCATCTTGTTTTTTTTTTAAATGGCTTCCAACATGGCAGCCATTCAAGCAAACGGCAAGAAAACGGCAGTATTTTGAAGGAAAATAAATGCACAATTAAGAATTACATACATTCTAACAACTTTATAACAAATGCTTCACATTAGGATATTGTACAACATTGTATGTGTGGTTATAATGAAAATAAACTCTACAGGTAACTGTAGTTGTTGGTTAAGAAGTACATTATGGGGCAGAAGGTAACAGGTATGAAACATTTGCAAACTTGCAAACCACTGACTGTCTAATTCGAGAGAAAGAGAACGTTATGCTCTTATTTATTCTACTGATTTAGAATAGTTATATATTTGATCAATATACATCATATGTTGCCAATGCAAATGTGTAAATGCTATTATTAGAATCAAAATGCTTTATTACACATTCTTTCGTAATGAAAGAGGATTCCCGGTATATTTTCGTGTATGGTCTATATCGTTTTCCCACTAGGGTGACAGGTATTGCGCATACGCAAATTGAGGTGATAGTGTGATTGTGGAACGCAAGTCATTGGCTGGTACCGGATTTTTTTAGAGAGGCTTCCTTCGGAATCAAATGGTACTAGTACAGAAGAACCACTTTTTTCAATACAAATACAGAAGAACCAATATTTTATGAGATATAAGCCTCTCGTAGAGAGTGACGCAACATGTTGATGCACGCTTACGGCCGGGCATATCATTAGTTATCATGGCGCCGTGGGTATGAAAAATGAAATAATTACGTTATCATTACTTTATTATTTTCAGGTCATTGGCTAATTTTGTTTGACTCCCCCCCCCCAAAAAAAAAAGGGGGGGAAGAAAAAAAGGAAAAAACGAGACTCAAATGTTTGAGGGATTTTCCACAGGTGTAGTGGGGTTCATAACATTGAAAAAGCATAGATACTACACGGATTGTCCGCCTATGTCCATACAACCATACAGGTTCGTCTGGTAGACTGAAAAGAAAGATATACTATCCTTATATATTGCCCATATAATCTTAGCAGTACTGATGCATGTCAATGCCCCACACAATAATGTTACCTAGGATAGGATCCAGCACATCAAGGATGCCTTTCTACGTCCATGTTTTTAAACACACACATTTTTGGTAATGCTAATAACCTGAAATGTTATCCTATTTTCAGTCACTCTCTGGCTTGTTTGTCGGGGAGGTATGAACTGTCATCTGTGCAGGGGGTAACATATGGATATATACAGTGCTAGTATATCAAATGTACGCCCAGTTGCTACATATTTGAACATACGCAATCCATTACTGGCGTCATTCCACCAAAAAGCTTTCCATGATTGAGTTTTGCATGTGCAGCGACCACATTTAGTAACATACGTGCGACGTAGTTTGGTGAGCGTACTGTACGTCATTCGTTCGAAACCCTATTACACAAAACTGGGTCACGGTTTTGGCTGAAATCTCTGAGGTCAGTTCTACAAACCCTGTGTGCATATAGTCTTAACCAACCCAATCGTAGTCTCGATCAACCCAAAGAGCATTACCAACTATCTCTAAACTATCTCTGATCAACCAAACTGACGCTACTGCGTTAGAGAGACTTGTAGGTCCCGACGGAAAGTAAGTGAGTAAGGGAAGGGTCTGGGTTGACCGAAACTAACCCAATCGGGGCTTGGGTATAAACGTGACATTTATAGCAAAAATACATTTAAAGCCATATATAATAATAATGCAAACATGTTATCGCTTCTGACATTCCAAGCCATTTTGATTCTCTCTCGCATATATGTTTATATTACAATAGTATGTAATGTTTGGTAAATTGCAACTGCACGTAATGCGATTCATAGAAACATTATGTATGCATAATTAAATTCATCATCCATGATTATGATAGGAAATATTGCATGGCTACACACACCGCTATTGTATCAAAATCATCACGCATAAATGGGGGCTGCCTTGGGTAATATAGTGTTTGTGACAAATGGTCCTACCCGACAGGCATACAGAACTAGTTTGCAAATCTACGTTACCATGGCATATATCATGATTATATGGAAACACAACGGGAAATCATAAAGTTTAGCTTTCTAAAGAGGGTGTCCCACCGGATGTTGGAGTCCAAAGCAGATATATATACTCAGGATTTTCTATTTTCTAGTCATTCAAACCTGTACGCGACACTCTGTCGGAAGATATCCACATTTTAGCCCTAATGTTAGTGTCACACAAGATTGCCTCCGTCCTGTTGATAATTTTGACCTTTGTGCACTGTTGGGAACTTAACGTAAACTTAATATGAAATTATTGGCATCGTATAGGCAGAGTACAGAGCAGAATGGGAGCTGGTAGGTGACTCAGTAGCCGTCACCAAGACGACCTCGTACCTATTGTACCAAGCACCCTCAGCCCAATGTTATTACCAGACTAACTGCTTATTGGCGGCTGATCGGCTGCCGGTTTTTCCCCTGCTCGGTGTTTTGAAAATGTAGTGAGCGTATTGTTGACGTACTGGAACACTTTGCAGTTTTTGATACGATGTCAGTACGCCACCCCCGAATTCAGCTATAGTAGTCCGAACATCCGCTAAGCTTCCGTCAACGTCTCATCTCCACACCAGCTTCCACTACTAGGAAGATTATGGACAGTCCCTTTGCACACCCTCGGCTCAAAAGGTCTGTGTATGGTCGACGTGCGTGCACGTATTGATTTTGACAAAAACATAGGCAATTAAAGGCCGTGTCCCATTCAGAAAGCATACGCTTAGCTTACATGTTCTAGGAGAATTCCAGGCATTTGGAGCTGTATGCTTTTCATCTGCTCAAATAATCTGACCTTTTTGCACTCATCGCTGCGTGTAAAAAGCGTTCAAAAGCAGACAAACAGCAGACAGAAAGCGTTAGAAAACCGGATAAAACTGGATAAAAGCAGACGCTCAGCTTACACTTCGGCGGATGTTCAACCGACAAAAAGCACCTGCTGGGGCTGACGTTTGCGTTCGAACTGCGTACTATAGCAGACAGTATTTAAGCGCCCGAGCAACGCCCGCGCTGTCATTTCTGCTTTTCGTTTTGTCGACAACAGTCGAAGTTTATGCTATTAATAAAATTTGGGAGACAGGTATTTTTAACTATGCCTGCTATATATTTTATAGTGACATTTTTAGACTGAGTGTATGGCATGCACCTGCTGTATGAATTGTTTCTCACGTTATTCTAATGTAATAACATTGATATTGATTTTAAATTGATATTAAATGTGTATTTGAACTAGACATTGAACATCAACACTAACTGAACGCTGTCAATGCATTTTGACCATAGGCCTTTGCTGGGTGGGTTAAAAAGTTGTGAGCTTGTGATTAAATTGGGAACATGCATTGTTCTGTAACTTTTTGTTTTAAAGCACATGTACTTGGATTTTATTCGCATTAAGCCTTGACAGAGTGTTGCTCAGCAAACACACAAATTAAAATGTATGATACCTATGTTTTCATTCATCCTGAAAAAGGCTCAAAACTTTTCTAAACCGCCCAGTAGGTGTACATTGTTGCAAAGGCCTATAGTCATGTCATAAAAATGCATTGACGAGCGTTCAGTCTTCTGTGCGTTATTAAAAATAATTGACGAGCGTTCAGTCTTGTTGTTCAATTTTTCTTGTTTTATTCTTCATTGGACCACTTGACATTGATGGTGCCTCTTCGATGGATACCGGCAGACTGACAAGAGAATGGAACTACAGGTGCGTTTATATACCCTCGCCGTATGCCACCTGTAATCTCTCATAAGCATTTCATAAGCAATTCATAATTTGTTGTAGGCAGATCAGACGTTTTTCCATGCTTTTATACTTTAAATGTATCGCTAATCTGCAAAAAACATTTGTCTGCTTTCCATCTGCTCTTGTTTGCTCTTATCTATCCCAAAACTGCTTATGAAAAACGGATAGTTTACGCATCGGGCGGCGTGTGTTCGGCGTGCAGTTAGCGTGCATAATCCAATAATCCATCGATTTTTTTGTACGCCGTTTATTTGTGCACTTCACAAACTTTGTCCATGATCGAATAATCAATAATCTTCCTAGAAATATTTTTGAGCAGGCGTTTAAACGGACATAAAACTTACAAATAACTTATGATTAACGTGTGGTTGCAAACGGTAGCGTGAATGTGCGGAAGACCTTTTAGGGACATTTTCTACAATAACCATTTTTGGTTCAAATCAAAGCCCAGTGGGACACGGCCTTAACGTAGCGTAGCAGGAAGATAGTTGGCGTACATGACATTTTTTACGATTTTTATTTGGTAACCATCTGCTACTCATGTGTGGACCCCGGTAGGACATAGGCTTTACAAGTCCGTCCAAATTAAAACTGTGAAACTGTTAACAATTGACAATCCCAGCGTACCAGGAAGTGAGTTTCATGCGTATGAGACTAGCTGCCAAATATAACCAGGACGTATACCATTTTTCCCGGTACTATATGTATACACAATACCGGGAAACTCTCCTCGGTCATGGGTCATAAGACTTTTTTTTTTTTTTTTTTTTTTTTGCTTTGTTTTTAATACGCGACACAACGTCGCTGGATACCACTCAACCAAATATACATGTGAGGTCGTCACACCAATTTGGAGTGTAATAAACCTTACCATTTAAAACAATAGGCAGTGTTGAGCATAATGAGCTATTGATATGGGAATATCTTAAAAGCCATGTCCCACTGGGGCAGGAGCACTGGGGACTTGCACTCAGCTGATAAAAATCGGCGGGAAATCCAGATTTTGCCATGTACGCGAACTGTCTGCCGGCTATAGTTTTTCAAAAGACCTTATATCTAATAGGTTTTATTTCTATTATTACATAAACCACTAGTGTCAACCATATGTTAAGTGCAAAGATAAAGAGCAAGTACAATTGTGACAGCCTCTAGCTCTAATAGATATAAGGTATTTTACGAAACCCTAGGAATTCCACTGATATTAAATATGCAGCCTCAAACATCCTGCCCCGTTATAGCCTTTACAACCAGAGTAATCACTAGCAACAGCAATATGAAGCCTAGATCTACAAATAACAACTGTTGTCTATTCATTAGTACGACAAACTTTGTATAAAACTGGGATATTGATAAGTTCTACATGTAGATCTATAATGAATATAATAGGGTGATCCATAATAATGTTTTTCGTAGCACCTTTTACGGCACTTCACAAAAGTTGACTCCATGATCATATATCATGCTGATTTTTTTCAAAGATTTTTTGCATTTGTTTAAACCGCCCTTTTCATTGAATTTTCAACCTTGGGACCCTTCGAACGTCTTATGTGTAAACATTCAAAATTGTTCTACAATGTTTATTTTTGGTTCAAATGATAGATGATGATTCACAGATCAATGTTCATAAAATAACTAATACTTTTTAAACAATATTTCATTGTCTAATGGAGTATTGAACATCTTGCCTCAGAAGGATATACCGTAAAAATGCCTCCACTGTGAACCACGTACAGTGCAGTAGAGTTTTTTTTACTTTATGATATGGTCTACCTCTTTGGTGTGACACATTGTGATAGCATACGTATTTTAAGGAGATTATGACAACGTATTTATGTCAAAGAATGTGTATATAGTAAATGATATTGATTGATTAATTGATTGATTCATTGATTGATTGATTGATCGAATGATTGATGACCGGTCAGAAATTTATATCTAGTTATAGTTTATGGTCTTACAATTTTCGCACCATTGTGAGTTCAATAGTACCTCCGAAACATATAATATATTGTGATGTTAAGGGGACTGTAAACTCTTTTCTTACAATTTTTAAACTTTGATTTTCTCTCTCATTATTGCTTCAATTCTTACAAATTACACCTTATTCTGTAGATAATTATCTAATCTAATGACACAACATGTTTTGAATTGTATAGATTGATTAACATTTTTTTCATAAAGCAATTAGTGAAAAATTTACAACTTTGCCTGAATGCATATATCTTCAAATATATACATGTTTGTGAAAATTTGATTTCACGGTTAGAGAGAAATCTAAAAAGAAAAATTAATCCACTATGCAAATTTAGTTTTGAAAAAATGGGCTTTAAACATGGCCAATCAATATACATTGATAGTAGTTGCTGTCTATAAAATGTATCATATGAGAAAAAACGATTGATGATAAATGGTTCATTTTAAAAAGATGTTCTTTATCATTTATAGCATACAAAACAGTGAAAATGTAAAAATTGAATTTTCAGCCCATATAACCTTATAACCCTGCAAAGAATGAGTCATTGTTTTTCACTCTGGGTTGGTCTTTACAAAATGGGTTGTAATGGGAAAACTATTGAAGATAAAAGGTTCATTTCAAAACATGTTGTTCGTCAGTATGGTAAATATTAAAAAGCTGAAAATAGAATAGCTTTCCCTTAAAGAGTTCATAGTACCCTTAATTGGACCAGCATGGTTTTACTTTAAGTCCTGTTTGTTTATAGGCTACCAACGTGGAATTCCCATAGAGCTATTTTTAGCACACATAGCAGTTAGCATTTACAGGAAGCCAGAGTATGCATGATATTACTTTGTAATGGATATATCATAAAGAGATTAGTTGTATCTTGAGTAGAGTATCTATGATTTGATGGATAATACACATATTATACAATTACACATGTAATGCAATTTTTATAGGGATTATGCATTTAACAATAATTGTGTTTCATACAATCTGTCGACCCTAAGACGAGAGGATATATTTCATGAGCATGTTTTAAACTGTATGTAACTAATTGTTTTATGTTTTCATTAGTTGTTATTTTGTGTTTAAAATCATTGTAGGTTCTTCATGCCACTAACTACTATGGATACATCCAGGGGTGTTTTCTTTGAAATTATACACGTAGCAGTCATAAGTATTATGATTACACTTTCTGAGCCATGTAGTATTGTTCAAGACACAACTTCGCAAAATATTATCGGTAAGGAATATTTGTTAATTTAAGATATGTCTATTTAAATTCTATATCACGATGCTCACAGTCTTAATTCCAAGTGAAATATGTAATTAACAAAAGTAGTGCGGGCAATCACATATATAATCTCACATTTACGTGTAAAATCATGGATTGGCATGCTTCAGAACTGCCTGGTAAACCTCACCCTTGTGTCGTGCCTTCACGTACAGACCTGGTACGGAAAATTAGCATGACGTTATGTCATTTATTTCCAAGAAAATATAACACAAGCTTGATATGACTCTGTATAGGGTCACTTCAAAGGGGCATGCTAGAAACTCTCGGGTTATCAGGCAGTCTTTGCCATTATTTTGATACTAAATTATAATGAAACGCACTAGTTTAACCCTAATCAGTACATTAGGGGTCCGTTCGGACCCCTGGGGTATACGTTTTGTGATATATTTTTATTCCCTTGGTATTTTTTTATTTTCCTTTTAAGTAGTTGTCACTCTATATCTTGCCTTTATCAGGACTGACAATGTTTTGATTTGGTTAAATATTAGGACGTGCATAATTTGAATGGCGTCCGCATGGACCCCAAACCCGTTGGGAACAGAAAATGCATTATTCACTGAAAATATATTTCAACAAAGTCCTTTTATGAAGTTGTCAGTTCATATCTTGCCATTATCAAGAGTGAAATTTATTTTAGTTGGTTGAACATAATGACCAATAGGAAAGCAATGTTATTGGGGTCCGCATGGACCCCAAACAAGATGAGCACAGAAAATAGAGGGTTGCTCGGTAATTTGACATATTGAAATATTTATGCAATAAAAACATAACTTTTCATTTGTTATCATTATCTAACACAGTCATAATTATCATATGAATGCATATGTAACACTGAAAGATCATAAATTGAAAAGAAAATTATATGAAAAAATGGGGTCCACATGGACCCATATTGTACTGATTAAGGTGTTTTGTAATCCAATAAAATTATGTTGAAACGTTATGTACGCAGAATATGAATATGTGACTAATGACACGTCTTGAAAAATCTTCTTTTTTTTCATGTGCATTTGAATTATTAGCTACACAGTATTGGCAGTCGGCAAAATACTACTTTTCGTAAATTTTCCTAATTATTCATTTTTAAATTGGGTATGAAGCTGCATGTAAGTACTCATGTCTGCAGGTGTTGACTGCCGTGAGGCGCATCTCTCGCATATACCTTCAGCCGAGGAGTGGAGGCACGAATTCGGCACGAATTTCAAGCCTCAAAATATTGAGAAAATCAACTTTGACTACAATTACTTAAGTGGTCTACGAAGAGAGGATTTCGCAAGCTTTCCCAATCTCAAATATTTAAGTTTCAAAAATAACACAATTGTATCTGTTGCAAACGATACCTTTGATGGATTACACACACTGCAGCATCTCTCTCTATTTATCAATGACATAGAATTTCTTGACAAAGACATTTTCAAGAATTGCTGTAAGGGCTTGACTTACTTCAATATTGGTGCAAATAATTTTAGTGCCGTTCCTGACGCCATTCTCGCTGATTTGCCATCCTTAGAAGATATATGGATGCAAGAGAGTGTGTATCCAGAGTTTCCTAACATTTATTCTTTACCTGGAGGATTTGCGGGTCATCCAAATTTGACCACTTTAGCCATGACCTCATTAAATATGTCTCGAATGGATAGAAACTTTTTTCACAATGTCACCAACAGAGGGGCGCTTGAAACAATTTTCTTTGCAGCTAATGAGATTCATGATGTGCACCCAAATACGTTTGATGGATTTGTTAATCTGAAGAATCTTACATTGGATTTAAATGACAAGCTTACCACAGAGAACTTTACTCTAATCATGCACAGTTTGAACGTGAGCAAACTCGAATATCTATCATGTTATTTCTGTGCGGGACTGAAATATATAACAAATGACACATTTGTACATCTAAAGAATACAACATTGAAAGAATTGTGGTTAGCTCACACAAGTATTGAATATTTTGATAAAGATTCTTTTCTGCATTTAACCCATCTTGAGAAACTGTACTTAGAGCACAGCACAGCTGTAAAAAGGATTGAGCCAGAATTGTTTGTCGGACCTAGTCAATCTCTTCGCATATTAGAGATTTCCGGCAATGAACTTCTTGAAGATGCAACATGGGCCACAGCAAACTTGACCAAGTTGATAAAATTAGACATCTCCTCAAATGTTCGTCTCAAAACATTTTATCCTAATGCATCAGATGGACTATATTCAGTGATAGATTACAGACACGACAACTGTGATTTACAAAATGTTGAAGATTATAGCTTCAAAGACATGCGCAGTTTAGTAAGTCTGGATATCTCAATGAATAATGAATTAAGTTATATAGGGCCAAGGTGCTTTAGTGGTGCAGATAGCATTACTACACTGCTCATTTTTAATACCAATATATCTGTATTGGACGAATCGCAGTTTGAAAATTTAGTTAACTTGACCTTCTTCGATGGCAGTGATATGAAAGTTAAGAGTCTTCCCAATGGTTTGTTTAGTAATAATCCTTTCATTCATACAATCAAGTTTACAAAGAACAAATTAGTATACATCAACCAAACATTTGCAAACCTTACATATTTGGATACATTGTATCTTGATTTCAACGGAATAGAAACATGTGATAATTACTCATTTGAAGGATGCAGCAGAATAAAAACGTTGGAGCTTTCAAGTCAGAGGGGTCGCAATGATATAAGAGTCATGAATCGTATACCCTATTCAGTAATGAATCACATCAATGGCACCCTTGAAACACTGTACATTCAGGATGCCAATATATCTATGTTCATGAAAAATGAAACAGACTACTTTAACTATACACGCGCGTTGAAAAATATATACGCTGGGAAGAATCCATTTGATTGTCGTTGCTACAACAGAACTGGTGAACATAAAGAGTTTCACTATTTTGTTAACTGGTATAACAAGACAAAAAAGATTGATCATAGGCACTATGATGACACATATAAATGCCTCACACCAAAGCATTTTAAGGGCTACTTGGTATTCCAATTCAACTTTAAGGTTAGTATCTTGCTCAATACACCATATAGATAATACTCAAGGAATTCAATAAAATGATATTGACGTCTCACTTAGTGTGAAGATTATATTCTAGATAATGACATGTATCTACTACAGTGTACATTTGTATTTTAGGCCGAATGTCCTGTCTATTTTAACTGGAGACTCTTTTTGGAGATATTCGTCCCTAGTTTCGTATTCGTGTTGAGTGTGATTGGTGGCTTGTGTTATAGATACAGATGGTCTATACGTTTATGGTATTGGAAAGTCAAGAGATCGCTGCAGGTGAATCCAAATTCTGTCATGCTCAATTCTATAGCTTATTTTTCAATCATAACATTTTTATGACGAGTTAAAACGCGAAAATTGACATTGTTCTTCGACGAGTGCAGGTTCGTCCATGTCAAATTATTTCACACTACTAAAAAGAAAAGTACATTTATTTTATACAGCTTTATAATTTTATGCACGCATATACCGTTTATGGTGTCAGATATAATAGTATCTATAGTGCATCATTCCAACCCTTGTTAATCTTTAGTCCTATTATACATATATACTGGTCATTCACAAGAATAATGTCAGAAAAATATGGTCATTCTCACTATTCTTATCCAGATTTTTGAAGAAGATGATCTATTACTGGACCCACACTATGAGTTTGATGCAATATTGTGCCACGGCCAAAGTCATACTTTACTGGGTGAGGAGAACATACCAAGGTTTGTAGCATTCATCATTGTTCCAAATAGCCATGGTGAATCTGCACTAATAATAACTAAATCCTATCTTCATACCTCGTGCCATTTATGTACGTTGTATTACCAAATAATCAGAATTACGTCATGAAAGCAACACACACAAACGAATCATTTCATCGCATTTGTGCTTTTCAAATAAAATAGTCTAAAAGGCATTACATACAATATACAAGGTTAATAATATCAAGCAGGCATAATTCAGATAGAATATACTTGATGACTGTACATTTACAGACGTGACCACACAGTTTTTGAAAATGAATTTCTACCTCAAATGAGTATTAATCCAGGCATGCGGCCATTCCGTTTTTGTCTTGATTTGCACCACTTCTTGCCAGGGAAAGACCACATGGAACAAGTGCATAAGTTCATGCATCGCAGTAGAAAGGTAAAATTAATTAGGCGTATGAACTATTATATCAATCAATTACTATATTCCCCTGTAATCTTCAAAATAGTCAATGATAGCATGGGTATGTGGTGTCATAAAAAACACTGGTACATCGAGAATTAAAACAAGAACATTCTGATTCATCGGTATACCATTACAATACATAATCATCGTACACAATAAATGTGATATAGTAAATTCACAGTTGCTCTCAAATCCTAGGTTGTTATCCTCTTGACAAAGAACTTCCTTTCAAGTCCCCTGGGACATTCGGAGATGACTGCTGCGTTCGACTACATGAAACGATCTCGAGGACACAAGTATGTGATAATATGTGCAATGGATCCAGTTAAGAACATAACAGCTGAAATGCCAGAAGATCTCCGTTCCGAACTCAGGAGCAACCGATTCATCTGGTGGACTGAGAATGACAAAGCAGGGCAAGAATTGTTCTGGCTTAGACTGTGCAGAAAGCTCACGGAGTCCAGTCAAAGTTATCAGATAGACGACCCTGAGATCACTGCCGAAGATGACGACGGTCCAGAAGGTTCAAATTGTGGATGATTTTTACGTGTAAAATTGTAACTGCAACTGTTAGCACTACAGTATTTTAATTTAGTCATTTTGTTTAAAGAGGTAATGTGTCGAGGGAAACACATAACATAGAAAAATAAGATATGTGTCAACCTGTTTTCGTTAGTTTTTTTTCAATAATTGTCACTTCCTAAAAGTCTACTGTATCAAGTCTCGTGAACCCAGGCGTGTCTACGAATATCTAATAATAATGTTGAACAAACGCTTCATTTAACCGGTTGCTTCTTACTCAGTGCTGCCTACACCGGTAATGCTAAAAGATAAGGGGTATATTAGGATACTAACCACCACACTATCCTCATTAGAGAGGTGATAAAGAGTACAAATCTGTCGTTATAAATCTGGCTTTTATGATGGAAAGCCAGATGAGCCATATGAGTACAATAAAAAGCTACACAATTTTACAGTTCCATTATGACAAATAAATACATAAGATCGATTAAGACCGCAACCCCCACCACCCATTAAAAACACTGGATCTTCCAGTGAGATATATTCTTCTTACGTTGCTTTGTTCCATATCTACTTATGTTTCAGCTTTTTCCCCCACAATCCACATCCTTGTAAACCCCGCTCAAGCAGGAACTATAATAAGTAGACTGAATTAGTCCATAGAGCATGAAGTAAACACAGCTTTTCGTATAATGTAACAGGGGATTCCCCATCGTCATATTTCACGTCTATAGACGCAGTATATACTTGTTATGCACAAAGACTTGTAAAAGCAGTGTGAGTGCAAGCCGTGAAAACCGACGATGGGGATTCCCCAACTTGTAAGCTAACACTACTGGCTATGGGAGTGTGCATGTGATGTAGTATTACTTCATGTTTTAACTATGATCAAATATGTTTGCTTCAATAAAAATATAATTGCTATGTGCATCTAAATGATATAATAATCTGTGGTATGACAGATTACTAATAACTGATATACTGTTTTTCAGTGTTGGTGGTTTGTATTAATATTTAAACTCCTATATTACTGGATATATTTGAGGATTGGTAATATACAACGTACGTGACATTGACATTGACTTGCCGCTGCGTTTATGTACATTAAAAAGTTGTTACAGGCATACGAAGTGCGTAGTAATTGCATAGATTTTTTCTCCGATTGTCACCTGTCATTAGTTAATGTAAAGTATAATGGAAGAATTAAGTTTCTTGACAGTTTGTCAAGTGACTGTCATATGGATTTTAGTTACGCTTAGTGAGCAATGCAGCCTTTTTAAAGACCGTTCTTTACAGAAAGATGTAGGTAAGTAATTATGTTATATTATTGAACTGTATACTGGTGGTCATAAGGGGTCAAGAAATCTCACATGCCCATTTATTTGGGCCTTTCCCCCCACATATCTAGATTCTTGACCGTTTCCCCCACACCCCAAATTGTATGATACATCCCACTTCCTTGTAATTCATCCCTCTTTTTTGCCTTTTACCCACATACCACATCATTATAAGCCCGTTCCTATAATGGAACCAACGTACATGTGTTATAATGTAATCGATTCAAGACACGAATATGCACACTCCCGCGGAAAAAAAAAAAAATATGTGTATATATCATGTGCATTGCATGGTTAAGGGGAAAATGTTGCTCATTACTACTTTAAATGGTATAAACAGTTATGCATACGGACCCATATATGTCAATCTCATCTATTTTGAATCTTTAAGTGTTGTTCTGTAATCAAACATGTCTAGACAGCATCTACTACAGAAAACACATTTCATGTGACCCAACTAGATCTAGCGTATTTGTTCATAAATTTATAAATATTGCGGCATGTGTAAATGTGTTAGGTGGCAAAACCCATAGCGACGTACGGCAGCCGTACGGGGAGCCGTACGTCAACTTCGTGCCGATTGCTCCAATTCATTTTACATAAGGTAAAACCCACAGTGAAATTCTGCCGTACGGCGCCGTACGACAGCGGCCCACTGCCGTACGGCAGATTTCTCGATTGCCTCGGGGGGCAATTGACACGAACCAGCCGTACGGCGTCTTACAGCGCCGTACGGCGTCGTATGGATTGCTTTAGTAACTTTTCTATTAGGCAAAACCCACACTGACGGATTGGCATCAAATAGAGCCTTACGGCGCTCCTGTAATTAATCCTTTACTAGTAATTAATATGTGTTTATTAAGTTAAATGAATGCCGTGTTTCAATTAACGCTACATCTAGTTTACAATGATATTGTGTGTTTGAATTTAAAATCAGATAATCTTCACATACGACAAGGTTTCTACGTTTATAGTTACGTTTATGTTTGGTGGCGTTCACGTAGATCTATCTCTTTGTATAGCGACATAGATAGACGTTTGCAGAGACCGTGTTTAATGTTTTCAGATACTACTTTTTCTTGTCGTTAATAATGATGATGATAATACTAAGATTCATAATAATCATGTATGCTAATTCTAGCTGCCGTACGGCAGCCGTACGTCAACTTATATGATCCGTCACTGTGGGTTTATAATCGCCGTACGGCAAATCTGCCGTACGGCTGCCATACGGCGACCATCCGTTGCCGTGGGTTTTGCCCCTTATACGGTTATGCATCATACCTTTATGACATTTATAGCTAGATGTAGAATTTACATGATAATAAGCTGTAGTTTCATTCAGGTGTGGACTGCAGCGGGCAGCATCTCTCACATATACCGTCCGCTGAGGACTGGAGGCGAGAATTTGGAAAGAATTTCAACCCTCTGAATATTGAGATTATCTACTTAGACTACAATTTCTTGACAGTTCTCCGAAATGAGGATTTTGCCAGTTTTCCAAATCTGCGACATCTAAGCTTTGAAAACAACACAATTAATTCAGTTGCAAACAATACCTTTGATGGTCTTGAAAAACTTGAACATCTTTCATTTTTTCTCAATGATATAACATTTCTTGACAAAGATATTTTCAAGAATTGTTGCAAAAATTTGATTTACTTGAACATTGGTGCTAATAACTTTAGCACTATTCCTGATGATATTCTTACCAATTTACCATCCTTAGAATATATATGGATGCAAGAGTGCACTTATCCCGAGGTTCCTAAGGTTCCATCATTGCCTAGTGGATTTGCAGGTCACCCCAATTTAAAAACTATAGTCATGACCTCATTAAATATGTCTCAAATGGATGCAGATTTCTTTGACAATATAACAGACAGGGGTCGTTTGCAACAATTACTATTGGGTGCCGATGACATTGAACATGTCCACCCCAATGCATTTGATGGCTTTTCAAATTTGACCAATATCACATTAGATCTTAATACAAAGCTCACCACGGAAACTTTTACAGTGATCATGTGCAGCTTAAATGTGAGCAGGCTTGAATACCTCTCATGCTGCTACTGTGAAGGGCTAAGAAGCATACGTAATGATACATTTGTTCATTTGAAGAACACGCCGTTGAGGGAACTATGGTTATCGTTTAGCAGTGTGGAGAATTTGCATAAGGATTCTTTTCTACATCTCACTTCACTTGAAGAACTCTATTTGAACGATAATATGGTGACCATATTAGAACCAGAATTGTTTGTTGGGCCTAGTCAGTCCCTCCGCGTGTTAGATCTTTGCTGCAATGAACGTCTCGAAAATTCGACATGGGCTACAGCAAACCTGACCGGGTTGATAACATTAGATATGTCTTGCAATGTACGTCTTACCACATTATATCCTAATGCATCAGATGGACTATATTCGGTGACAGAATACCTACATTGGAACACTGATTTACGGATTATTGAAAATGATAGCTTCATACACATGCAGAGCTTGGTCCATTTGGATCTATCAATGAATTTCAACCTAAATAAGCTAAGCTCAAATTGTTTTAATGGTGCGAACAACATTGTGTGGTTAAATATAGATGTTACCAATTTAAGTGAATTGGAAGAAAGTGTCTTTGATAATTTGGCCAACTTGACAACTCTCTATGCAGGTGGTATGAATCTTCAAAGTATTCCAAATGACTTGTTCAGCAACAATCCAAAAATCAGTGAAATCGCTTTTCCAAGAAACAGATTACACCACATTAATACTACATTTGCAAACCTCACGAATCTCCATACATTATACATTGATTACAATGGAATAGCAACTTTTGATAATTACTCATTTGAAGGATGCAGCAGCATGAAAACTTTGGACATTTCATATCAGAGGGGGGATGACAATGATACAAGGCTCATGAGGCGTATACCGTATACTGTCATGAACCACATCAATGAAACACTGGAAACATTATACATTGTGAGCAACAACATCACCATGTTTGAGAAAAACGAAACCGATTATTTCAACAACACAAAATCACTGACTACAATTTATGCTGGTAATAATCCATTTGAATGTCGTTGCTACAACAGAAGCGGCGAAGATCACCAGTTCCTGTATTTTGTGCAAATGTTCAATCACTCTACAAAGTTTACTCCATATCATACTGACTTCTTCCTCACATATTACCGCTGTAGGATCCCCAAGAAGTTTATGTATTTCCCCATGTACCAGTTTAACTTTAAGGTATGTGTTATAGCTATAGCTAAACTACGAAAACATATATGATTTACAAAGCCGTTTATATTGTAGGTCACATTAATGTTGATCAATTGTTATTTTTTGTTGATTTTTTTTTTAAATTGTAGAGTGAATGTCCTGATTATTTTGACTGGGTTCTCTTCGCAATGATATTCTCTCCCGTTATGCTGTTTCTGTGCACCGTGACAAGTGTTTTGTGTCGTATCTATCGGTGGAATATCAGGTTATGGTGCTGGAACGTGAGAAGAAAGTTTCAGGTAAGACATAATTAGTTACTCTATACTGATGAACCATTTCAAATATGCATTCTCTTATACGAAGTTATTAACCCTAGTATAGCAATCGCTAGTATCATTTCACAACAATTCAGACTGGGGTGTACGACAAATATGCGGCTTAAGACGTGATTACTTCGCTAACCAAAATCTTTGTGACGAGTCAATTTACCAAACACCAACGATTGCAATACTACCCCGAATCCTGCTTCATTTTTTTTACTTACGAAGTAAATATATGCTTTAAATTCTCGAGTTGGTATTCCTTACAATACCAATACAGTCAAGACAGCAATATTGTATTGTTTATGTATTTACTATACTGTACAGGACAATCTAAATTCCATAGTTGTGTATATGAGGATAGGTTCACAATATGCAAAACCGAGTGCTTGTGAGTTACGATGGTGCTGAAGTGTAAATCATCATCGATCATTCATACATCACTTATTATCATAACACTGATAGAAATGTCATTGTTCCGTTAACAGTGCAAACACTTTACTGAAAGCCTAATTCAGGGAGACAGTTTATTCGTGAACACCAATAGAATATAATAGTGTCATTATTTTCAGGTTTTTGAAGAAGATCCTCTATTGTTTGATCCAGATTTTGAGTTCGATGCCATGATTTGTCACGGCCACAGTTACACATTCCTGGATGATGAGGATGCAGAAAGGTCTGTACCGCTGCCTCTTTCCAAAAACAACCATTTAATCTGATTTGAGAGTTGTCAACAGTTTTAATTAGAAGACCGAATTTTCAACACTAACCAAACCATATTACATGTATTAGTCACACTCCAACACAACACAGGGACTGGAAATGGGTTATATTTGTTGCCAACACATAGTACCTGTATTCAGTTTCTATCAATATATAGCTATGTAATTATTGCGTCGCTTCATCTCAACTGCTGAAGCAAGCATTGTGTTTGGTTCGTTTGTAACTAACTAACTAACTATGTTTGTAAATATGTATGTATGTCTCCGGACAAGCTAGCGGGCGTACCGATGAACCGATTTCGTTCAAACTTTAAACGACTATGAGATATGAGGCGACAACGAAGTGATTCGATTTTGGGCGCTCTGCCAATTAAATTTTGCTTTCTCGAAGCGCTTTTATGACATTTTTAATGATATTCAATGCCACTTAGCCAGCAAGAAAAAAAATCAATATTCCAATTTCCAACCAACCAGCAAAATTGATTATTTGATTTGAAACTGATATTTATTATCATCTTGTTATTCAGCACTATTGTATGGCAACACAAATATCTTTTTGCTGGATACATTGATTGTGATTCATGCATATGTTTTCTCCTCAAATTCATAGATTTCTTGATTGTAAAGTATACATTATTTTAGTATATATCTTAATTGCCCATAAGTCAACGTCGTTCCAGCGACGCAGTGTTCTTTGAACACTTTTGATCTAGTTTACGTTTTTGATGGTGTTACATCCACTTTCCAGACAAGATTACAAATTGATTGAAGACAAATTTCTTCGACAAATGAGTATTAATCCCAGTATGAGGCCATTTCGATTTTGTTGTGATTTTCAACACTTCTTGCCAGGAAGAGACCACATGGAACAAGTGCATGAGTTCATGTATCGCAGTAGAAAGGTATGCATACTCATGAATTAGCGGAATTGCAATTGACCAGTAGTTATAGTTCAATCTAATTAGGAAAGTTTTGTTATTTCCCAATCTGTAATAAAACTTGCATTAATAGATTTCGTATTACTTATAAAACTTTTTTATATGGTAGGTTATCATCCTCTGGACAAAGAACTTCCTTTCAAGCCCGCTGGGATACTCTGAGCTGGAAGCTGCATTTGGCTATATGAAAAGATCTCGAGGGCATAAGTATGTGATAATATGTGCAATGGATCCAGTTAAGAATATAACAGCTGAAATGCCTGCAGATCTCCGTTCCGAACTCAGGAGCAACCAAGTCATCTGGTGGACTGCGAATGACAAAGCAGGGCAAGAACTGTTCTGGCTTAGACTGTGCAGAAAATTGATGATGCCCAGTCACAGGCCTCAGGAAGGTGACCGTGAAAACATTTCTGATGAGAATATTACATTGACAAGTGTTGAAGTGGTAGATTATTGATTGTAGTGATATATAACGTGTGGGGTAGTGTAGGAGTGGGGAGTACATTGTGGATAACATTATACTGGGGGATGGTTTGGAAAATTAATTGAGAATGTGGTAATAATGTGAGAGAAGTGAATTTTAGTTTTAATAAAATTTTCTGTTAGGAATTTGTGGAGTGGTACACAGTTGTATGAACTAAAAATTCCATAGAGAAATATTATAAAGATGATTGAAGTTTAATATTAAATGTAGTTAATATCACATGAAAAGTTATATTCTTTCTTATTGTGCTTGAAATTTTATAAGAGGTCTGTAGACTTAAATTGGTAATGCAGAAACGAAATTATAATTCTTGTGTGGCAGTAAGTACACACAAATATATTAGATCCTTATACTGTCTACGTAATAAACAGAACTTCGAATAAGGGAATTGGAAATAGCAAACTATGGAAGACAGTAACAAAACCTGATCGGCCGTTGAATATAGTCAATGTAAATTCTGATCGGTCATGATTCACGCTAAAACATATTGTCACCATACATCGATCCTAGGTATGGTCTAACTGTCATAAAATGTAAACACCGTAAATTGAACATGCTCATGATCACTAACAAAGTAACTATGAATGTCTATGGATGAGCTAGAGGTTATACTGATGACCTGATTTCATTCACACTTTACACAACTATGAGGTATGAGGCGACATCAAAGTGATTCGATTTTAGGTATTTTGCCAATTAAAGTGGGGTTTCCACAGGGTCATTTATGGTCAATTTTCAACATTCTTACTAGTATTGAATGCACGATAACAGATCAATATTGTATCAGCTGCAAAAGTCTACTTGGTGCTGTGTGTTGCTACAGGATCAATATGTAGCATGATGGATTTTAGTAAACATATTTACTGTTTATAAGTCAATGTTGTTCTAGCGACGCTGTGCTCTCTGACCTCTGTTGAACTAGTTTGATTAAAGTGTTAACCTATGTTTCCTGAAGACGTGGTACGCGTTGGCGTTTGTCGCTAGGTGCCGGAGGGGCATGGTTGGCCAATGGGCCCAAAACGCAGCTGGAATGCGTGCATTCCATTTTCGTTTGGGCCCTCTCCAAGTGCGTGAGCGCGCACTGCAAGTACATGAGCGTGCAATCCAGTTGCGTTTTGGGCCTGTTGGCCAACCATATAGGGGTGTCTCGCGTTTTGGCGGTTTCCTCACGGCGCGTTTGCCACCCAGCTAGAATAGATCTCTGGCTCTGCTGTAGTACTTTGCCCTTTGATAGCGACATGGTGTTAATGGTAGATGCAGATTAAGCGTACGTACACACATACGCGATATCGCTTGAGCGACGGACCGACGTAGCGATGAGGTGTTCACACACACGCGATTTTGCAAGCGATTTTCACTGGCGATTTTCCTTGAATGTATTAAAAAGTCTTTATCTCCAATTGATTATTTTTTTCAGATAATTTATATATTGGCCGATACTGAATCATTGAAGGTACTGGTTATCAATGAATTGTTTGTTGCTGTGGTCTTTCATGGAATAATCATACACACTCGGTCGGTCTTTTACTAACAATATTAGCTTTTCAATTTTATTTGGGGGGACTTTATCCAAGTTAATTATTTCTTTTTTCTTGGTTTTCTCAAACAAATTTAATACAATCAGGACAACTTGGTGGTCGTTATAATGTCACATTTCAAACCAAATGAATCGGTTTTAATGATGAAAACAAGAAAAAGAGAATTTTTAGAAAGGCTGCTTACAGGGCCATGTTTGTTAAGGGTACGTAATACGTTAAACGTCTGTATATGTCAAACGGGTACGTTGCACGTCACACGTGCACTCATACAACGAGGGAGCTGGGGGGGGGTACGTGTAGACTCGACCAGCCAACCTCACTTTGACAGGGCTCGCTGTACGTTGGTCTGTGTTGCGCGAGACTAGGGAGGGTGGTGATGTGATGGAGGTGCATTTTATCTGCTCCAAACCTGTTTTGAGGATGGGTGTTGGAAGAAAGGGTGTGTGTCCATATGACAAGGGGTGCGGGGGGGGCATGGCCGGTGTCCATATGAGGTGGGATGGTGAGGCAGGGAGGAGCATTTAATCTGTTCCAGATCTCATCAATTTCAACCCGAGCAGCAGCAGAAAGGGGGTGGTTGAGATGCACATTTAATGGTCTGTACGTGTTTACCAGGGGTAGGAGTAGCTGGAGTGAGGGATGTTAGAGGGATCAAGCATTGCCACATACATGTAGTGTGGGTATGGCTGTCACATATGACTGTGGGAGGAAGGTGATGGAGGTGTATGTAATCTTTCACAGACATGTATAGTGACGGGAGCTGGTGAGAGGGATGTGGGACAGGGGAAAGAATGGGAAGGGAGGAGCATTTAATATGTTCCAGATCTCATCCGTTTCAACCAGAGCAGCAGCAGGAAGGGTGTGTGTGTCCATATGGCGGGGGGAGGTGGGCATGGCTGGTGTCCATATGGGGTGGGGGTATGGCTGGTGGTGAGGCAGGGAGGAGCATTTAATCTGTTCCATATTTCATCAATTTCAACCCGAGCAGCATCAGAAAAGGGGTGATTGAGCTGCACATTTAATGGTCTTCACATGTTTACCAGGGGCAGGAGTAGCTGGAGTGAGGGATGTTAGAGGGATCAAGCATTGCCACATACATGTAGTGTGTGTATAGCTGTCACATATGACTGTGGGAGGAAGGTGATGGAGGTGTATTTAATCTTTCCAAGACCTGTATGGTGACGGGAGCTGGTGTGAGGGATGTGGGACATGGGAAAGAATGGGAACGGAGGAGCATTTAATATGTTCCAGATCTCATCCATTTCAACCAGAGCAGCAGCAGGAAGGGGGTGCATTAATTATGGACCTGTTTAGATGAGGATGGGGTAGAGAGGGTTGGGGAGAGAAGAGGGGTTGGGGGGTTGGAAGGAAGGGTAGGGATGAGTGGGACATTTAATCTGCTCCTCACGTGTTTACCATGGGTAGCAGTAGCTGTGGGAGGGATATTAGAGGAATCAATCTTTGCCATATTTAGTACATTTAGTGTGTAAATGGCTGTGACATATGAGAATGGGAGGACGGTGATGGAGGAGTATTTAATCTGTCACAGACCTGTACTCTGACGAGAACTGGGTCGAGGGATGTGGGACAGGAGGAATGATGGTGAAGGAGGAGCATTTAATGTGTTCCAGATCTCATCTGTTTCAACCCGAGCAACGCCGGGTAAACAGCTAGTATATATATAAAGGAAGAGGCAATTTTTTGCGTCACAAAAGGCTTTTTAACCACAAGACGTACACACTTCAAACTATGTATGTAAAATCAGGACAACTTGGTGGTCGTTATAATATCAAATTTCAAACCAAATAAATTGGTTTTGATGATAAAAAAACAAGAAAAAGGAATTTTTAGAAAGGTTGCTTACAGGCCCATGTTTGTTAAAGGTACGTAATACGTTAGACGTTTGTATGTGTCAAACGTACGTTGCACGTCACACGTACAGTCATACAACTGGGGCAGTCAGAACGCACGTGACCTGTTTTGAGGAGGGGTGTTGCCAGAAAGGTGTGTGTGTCCTGCGGGGTTGGGGGTGGGGGCGGACATGGCTGGTGGTGAGGCAGGGAGGAGCATTTTATGTGTTCCAGATCTCATCCATTTCAACCCGAGCAGCAGCACGTGTTTACCAGGGGAAGGGGGAGGAGTAGCTGGAGGGAGGGTTATTAGAGGGATAAAACATTGCCACATACATGTAGTATGTGTATGGCTGTCACATATGACTGTGGGGGGAAGGTGATGGAGATGTATTTAATCTTTCCCAGAGCTATATAGTGCCGGGAGCTGGTGTGAGGGTTGTGGGACAGGGGAAAGAATGGGAAGGGAGGAGCATTTAATAAGTTCCAGATCTCATCCGTTTCAACCAGAGCAGCAGCAGCAGGAAGGGGATGCATTAATCATGGACCTGTTTAGATGGGGATGGGGATGAGCAGGTTGGGGAGAGAAGAGGGGGTGGCGGTGGCGGTCGCGGTGGAAGGAAGGGTAGGGATGAGTGGGACATTTAATCTTCTCCGCACGTGTTTACCATGGGTAGCAGTAGCTGGGGGGGGGGGGGATATTAGAGGGATCAATCATTGCCATATTTAGTACATTTAGTGTGTAAATGGCTGTGACATATGACGAAGGGAGGACGGTGATGGAGGTGTATTTAATCTGTCAAAGACCTGTATACTGACTAGAACTGGTTCGAGGGATGTGGGACAGGAGGAAGGATGGGGAGGGAGGAGCATTTAATGTGTTCCGGATCTCATCTGTTTTAGACTACATGAGATAACGATCGTGTTCCAGGGAAATCGCCTAGCGATGAGGCGATTTTATCGCTCATGAAGCGAAAAAATCGCTCAAGCGATATCGCCTCGATATCGCGTATGTGTGAACGGCTCAATGCAAATATGATATACCGAAAATATCGCCTGTCGCTTCGTCGCCTCGTCGCTCCGTCGCTCAAGCGATATCTCGCATGTGTGAACACACGCTAACTTACAGGTACAGATGGTATGTATATCGTAGTAATGTTGCATATATTTTTAGATATAACAAAAATTCCAATAATCAATACAAGTTTTGTCACACTATTGATTGACACACACATTTTCTATCAATAAATGTAGTACTAGGCGTGCGTTTGGCGTGAAAAAAGGTATATTCAATATCGTTGGTGAAAAGTAATTATGTTGAACTGATGGGCGACTGAAGGTGTCGTCAGGAAACAAGCGAATGCTGTTCTATGGAGTCCGGACGACGACATGCTAGCAGTGAGTGCACCTTGCAGCGAACAGCAAGTACACTAAATAGTATCAAACTAGCTGAACAGTGAGCGTGTTAACGCAGTATCTTATTCTAGCTAGCTTTTATTTTCTAACAGCTACCAGCAAGTGTTGATCTAGTATGATAGACCTGAGACATGGGGCCCCAGCATCGCGAGAAGGGAGGTTATGTACACTATACAGTAAAACCTCCAATTAAGACAAACTACCTATTGAGACCGCAGCTGTAATAGGACTACTTTTAAAGGCACCAAACCTTCAAAAAGCTACCAGAAATAACCCCTGTATAGTACCACCTCTATATTCATATCACCACTCAATAGTTGCAAGCAAGTGTCAACATTGAATTTTTTTTTTTTTTTTTTTTTGTATCCTTCACACTGACCGCTAGTGTAATGTGGATGTGTGCTCCGCTGTCGCTTTTATATGCTTGGACATCAACGTCATTTTTGCTTGTCTGAAAAGGTATGGTATACTCTGATACGAATCGGTTGACCCTTTGAGAGGTTAACTATTTTCATCCTTGTGAAGGTGCCTTGGCCTTTGATCCCGCTTTGACAAGGCTTTAATAAGATTTCATACGCCCTGATGCAATCATGACGCTTTAAATCAGGCACTGTCAAGATTACCAATCTCTGCTGTGTATTGTTACGCTCTGTTAAGCTCTGTTGCACATTGGCAAATGCCTAGATCGCCGATGTCATCCCAGTTTGACCCATAGCATATATAAGACTATAAACTGGTGTCATTTTATGTCTGATAAAATTCGGCATTATGAATCAAGCATTCGAAGTAGCCATATCACTACATTTCAATTTTCATCTAGATGCGCTTGGCATGTCGTATGATTTTTAAACCGAATCTTAACTGCAGAGATACTTGTAGCGTCTCTGTTGCTTGCATATCAGTGATTTCCCACTGACTTTTTTTTATCCCAGGCGGGGTGGGCGTGACCTACCCCCCCCCCAGTCCCAATGACCTGATACTTAATGGCTTTCCCACAAATATTCAACTAAACCTCTCAAATCCACATGGATATCAGGCCTTCAACCCCAAGTATTGGACTTTAAGCCCACTGCCGTATGCGTGTCATGCCCACCCCGTCTGCGGTCTTCGTCTGCCGATAGCACATATATTATAATAATCCAGCGGGCGGTGACAGGGCTTCGTCAACTGCCAATATCTTCTGCTGGCCGGGCCGGCGGAGGGCGTAAAACGATTCTATTACAGCACCTGGCGATGAAAACCTCACGTGACCTATCAGAAAACTAGGTCAGCATACATATTTTTTTCTTATCTATGAACCCTGGGTAATTTTTAGACAAACAATCCAAATCACGTGACTTTTCACATACTTTACAGTGCATTCTGGGAAATTTTAGACAAACATTAATAGAGGCAAAATCAGTTTCCTCGTTTTCGCCATCACACAGTCTGGTTGATAGAGACTAGTCATCTAGCGGCCAAAACGGGTACTACGAACGCACCCTAACATTATGCTAATATTTATATTAGCGAACCGGTGTATGACGTGCTCATTTGTAGTGTCATATTTTAAACGGCATTGATGTAATTAATGTATTTGATTGTTGACCACACGAGTGATGTCTCGTGGAGTAGGTTCCAGAACAATCACGAATATTTGGTATAGTGACCTTTGTGGATATGAATTAATTCCCCAATTGGTAAACCTTCAGTGGGCCCACTCATTATATTGTTCGATTTCCCCGAGAATTGTCTATTAACTGCGGTAGAGTTGAGGTTTCTTAACCAGTTGATATCATTTTCCAGATTGTTATCTCAAGTTTCACATTTTATTGCCCTTTTACGATATCCAAATCGTTGAAAAAACCCAATCTCGTACTCTACTGCAGTATAAATCACACATTCCTCTTATACTTAATCACTATCTCCATATACACATCATAAGTTAGGGAATATGGCGTATTTTTGCAAACCGCCTACCACGTCAAATCATGGAGAAGATATTAAGTGAGTATGGATCGAGTTGTGACAGCTTGAACCAAATATATACATGATTGGACGTATTTCCGGCTGAAGGTGGAGTAAACAAGTTGACCGACCAGTGAAACTGAACAGCTGATCAATTCGTCATATGTCATGTACAGTGTTTATTGCTTTTCAAACTTGGCATGTGATTGAGGAATAGATTGCATCCTATTTGACACACTAATGTGCGGAAATTATAAACTCACTCGTGTCCTTCCTGGTTGGTATATATGTAACGAATAGAAGCGTACATGTTTGCACATGTGATCATTTAACGTGCTATCAATCCAGAACGGTAAGAAGAAAAACATTGTACCAATTTTGTTTTGCAAAAACCCCTTCCAGCTACCATTTTGGTCCTCCTTTCTAGGCTGTTTGTCTTCATTCGTCGGGTGCGGGTATTGATAGATATTGCGATATCACAACTCCAATATACGATCCCCGCTTTTTCTCCTATGCTTTTTCAGAGGCCTTGGAAAACTAACACAATAATTCTTATAGATACATTTCAATTCAACACCTTCTAAGCCAATCACCATCCAGTAAAATCAACACCATTGTAGAAATTGTAGGAACTGTAGGAAATTGGAATATCATCTACGGATGAAGAAGGAACTTGTCATTATATTGAAGAATGAGGTAATTACATCGTGAATTTTTACACATAAACCGTTCCAGAGAGATTGATGAATGCGTTAATTAGACTCGTATTGACCACTTGTAATTAGCTACTCAATCACCATGGGCTAGCCAATTGCATCGGCTTATGCCACCGCGATTGTTGATGTGTTATTTCAATCATCTTTATGTAAACAGCATTTGGTTTAGGGCTTTGCAGTTATAGAATAGTTAGGTGAAGCTGAAAGCTTATGATATTCCACGGAACAAGAATCAGCGGAACGGAACGAGATTTTCACGGGGTAGACTCACTCATGGCCATGGTAAACTGGTGCCGCATGCTTGTTTATGCAAACACGGCAGGCTTATAGATATGGGTTAAATGCAGAAACTGGGGCTGTGAGCGTGATGGAACTAATCAATTTGTCACCTATAGATGGTGTGGAACTAATAGGACTGCAATAGCTTAACCGATTGTAAAATTCGGGATAATGTGTACTAATCTAGTTGAAAAGGAAGCTGAGGCTTCGAAATTAATTCCAAAATAAAGATCATATTTTACAGGGCCGGATCCAGCGGGGGGGGGGGCTCTAGCCCCACGCCCCCCCCCCCGCCTGCCATATTAGCTTAAAGCCCCCCCCCCGCCCCTACAATTTAGCCCCCCCCCCCCGACCAAAGATTTTTTTAGAATGCATTTTCAAAAGCCACTATTAAAAGTTTACTATTTTATTGATTACAATTACTGCCCCCGCACCTCCAAATCCCCCCCATACCATGACCCCCCGCTCTCAAAATTTGAAAATTAGCCCCCCCCCCGGTCTCAAATTTCTGAAACCGGCCCTGTTTTATTATATCATATCTTATTAGAAATTATCAAAATTACTAAAAAAATAAAGTGCCGCCAACAGCAGTACAGTTATACATTAACATTAACACAATGAGGCCAACTGCTAGATTCCAAATTAGACAATTATCTCAAGTTTTAGTTTACATATTATGATATGATGAGAGTTTTCCACAGAACATCACTGCTGACACTTTAGTAAAACAAATTCAAACGGATATGTTTGCCATAACATATTCATGCCTGTCAGGCAGACATCATATGGGCCTCGTGTGTTTCCGTACATTCTATAGAATGTTTTAATATGTGTATCACCAAGCGCATATGCACTACATGATATGCCCATATAATACATTTGAAACAGCCCGTAGTCAACAGTGTCGACGCCGTATCTTCACGGGATTTAATGTAAACCACTTGAGCGGGAGGCATAAGATAGGGTCTCATTAAAAGAACATTTCGTTTGTACGTTGTAATGAAATCTATATGGTTTAAGGTTGGTATTTCAAAGAAACCCCACACCTAGACCCAATGGCATGCATGAGCGGTTCTTTTCAAGCTTCGTGCCAGGCAGGTGTGTATTTTGTTTTTGACAAATAAGTGCTGGTATTCTGATTGGTTTGATGTTGTTATGGGCGGTTATAGAATAGTATGATGTCAACGTCGATATAAATTCATCACACTAGTCAAATAGCAGTAATGCCCCGTGCCGTACCCAGTTATATTGCCAATTGGGGCGCACAAAAGTTGGGGTATAAGGCACATTAACACGGAAGCGGTTGCAGGGAATAAAGCCACAATCGCCAAACAACCCATCCATTCCACCCCGCCAGGTAGACTGAGAGCTTATAACAAAACAAAACCACTGCGCTGGGTTTCTGTCCCTCTTGTTTATAATTGAATTCGACGGGCTGCGATGGCCTGTAAATTAGTATTGCTACAAACCAGGCAAATACAAGAGACAGGCTTCCATCTTTTGTGCATCACTATGTAAACCCACTACAACACGAATGATACCTTAGAAACATAACGCAATCAGCTCACTTCAAAATGTGCATCCTTAGCGTATTCTGTAGTAGCGAGCGAGCAACAATATAATCCGAACAGCAGGCCCGTGCTCAGAGGTGTAGCGTTCTCGTGTGGGGCTGAAGTGTGTAGTTCTTAGGGTTCCTCTTTACCCCTCTTAACTCCTCTTGGGTGCCATATTTCCTTCTGATAAGGCTAGGTATGACACTATGAGGGAAACCTCGTAAAGCTGTTTACCACAATTGTCTGTGCGAAGAAAATCTGACCCCCCCCCCTTCATAAAAGGCTGGACAGTGGCCTTAATAATCTAGGCCGTCCTGGCGGGGTCTTACACATGACGCGGGCGGTGATCTCTCATTCCCCCAAGCCTACCAGCTAGGTGAATAATATTTAAAAGCTAGATTTGTTTTACAATTGTTTCTGTGGACTGGTTTATCCTACCCCCCCCCCCGAAAAAAGATGATATTCAAAATGTGGTCAGTGTCTAATTGTTTAATTTCAATCAAATAATACATCGTGAAATATGATAATGCAATGATTACATTTCTTGTCGAAACATTTCAAATAAAGACTTTTTTTTACCAACAGGTATTTTTATCAATTTAGCATTTTTATCAAATATAGAAAGTAATACAGCAGAAGTAGAAAAAGCAAGACTTTCATTACAAAACGGGTACATTAAAACAACAGGCTCTTGAATCTTCAGAACTTTTTCAAAGACAAAATCTTAAACATGTGCAAGGTAATACAAAGGGTGTATTAAAGTTTGTCTGAGGAAATGTGATGTTAAAATATGTCCACGAAAAAGAAATACATAATTGGTCTTTGAGGGGAATAAACCTGTACGACAGTGTCACCTCCCACACGCAACCCGATCCTATGCAAGCTCCTGTCCTTACAAATACACACAAAAGTATGAAAGAGTTACCTCTGGGCCCCATGATTACAATCAATCGTATCCACTTTTATCTACAGCACGAGGAAAAGGCGCCGCACGCTGCGTTATCCAGGACTTTGGTTCAGGGTCAAAGTATGAAGTACAGCTGTGTGCCGGGCAATCGCCGTGTATCCACGTGTGGTCCACTTGGGACTTGGCATAGTGCTTGTGCGAGCTAGCTGGACAGTCAGACAGTGCAGTTTGACAATTTCTATATTCTGCTTTAAATCTCATTGGATTTTAGTTAGTTTGCTTTTCTCATGAGAAGAGGGATTTTGAGACTTTGTATTTTACACACGTGCCACATTGACTAAGGTCATACTGCTAGGATTCGTATATGCTTGTTATAATGGTTTGATTTTGGTCACAGAACCACTGGGTCTCGGCTGCGACTCCTGCTATTGAGGTAGTTAATAGCCATAAATAAATAATCTCAAAATAGTGATAACTGGTTATTACAGAGACGAAAAAGTGAAAATTAGAATTGCATACGAAGTAACTGCGAAGCTTACACGTAATTTAGTTTCAAACCATGCCCAGCTAATTGTGTTTTATATTTGGTACCATTGATGTTATGTATAAATGACTTATTCGATTTGAAATAATCAATTATATAATGCATCCCACACAATAATTACTATTTAAGATAATTTTGAGGAAAAACACTACTTGACATAAACAGAGGATATGTGATACCGCTACAACTGCCATGTGATTGACTATCAATGATTTCACTTACATATACTAGCTCTGTCCTCGTCGTCCAACTAGTTTTGTCATGGCAATTTATTCATGTAGCACGATAATTTGAATAACGTTGTTCTTTGCAGTTAATACGTATAGGCATTGTGGATAATTGTGAAGTTAGACGGACTCCAAGTGAAGATACAAAAACTACGATATACTGCTCAGAAAAATGACTAGGTTTCCCTGTGTTACTTTATCCATATGCACTGTCTGGACAACATACATTTACTCTTCTTTAGGTAAGCTCATACGTAAGATTCCTTTTAAAGAGGGTCAGAATATTAAAGTTTTTTTTCATAAAATATTAAACAGCGGAATGCAATTACAATTTTTTATTAAATGGAACCAACGACATTAAGAACATTTGTTTTCGTGTTTACACACACTAGTTTGAATGAAACAACATGAATGAAATATACTCTGTAGTATATTGGAATACAGACATTTTACAAGATTAATCCAGTAGGTACTTAACACAAGACCGATGTTATTATAAACTGCAATTGTATAGGCATTATTAAGAGAACAATTACAAAGCTCATCAATTTTGTCATAACATAATGCTTGCAGATTAAGATTTTATGTAAAACAGATGGCCATTTTTACATCAATATGCACGTACCAGTAATACATAAAAGAAACAAACTTTAGGGGACTATGCTGTTTCACTTAACTTTCACTTAACGACCTTGTGTCCTTATAAATTGTTGAAATAAAAATCGGGATAAGTCTACGCTTATAGCGACCGTTGCCAACATAGATCGGATTCTATCAATACATAAACTACAGAAAATGTGTATCCATGATAATTAAAATGCAAGTGTTTTAACTAATTGACAATGTTTGTTTGTTTTGTTTTCATTCCTAAGGATGTTCAGTGGTCAGTAAACTATCCACTGCGGAACAAACCTTGATTCTGACCACCATCAACCAACTACGTGCAGAAGCAAACGCAACCAATATGAAATTTCTGGTACGTGGACTTACAACGACTCTGTTTTAAAAATATCGGTCTATTGCATGTGTGGGTGTTTCCGATCTATTGAGGAAGGTGCGATTATGTTGTTGCATTTTTGAGTGTGCTTATGATTTTTCAATAGAACATTGGGGCTCCTTCTGTTTTGGTGCTTTCACATAAAAAAGAAATATGCGTAAAAATGTTAGCAAAATCTGGGGCCCCATATAATAATAATGTTTACTAGGGCCCCTTGTTATTTGAGGCTTTGGGTTGTATAAGACATTTCAAATAACTTGGGGACCTTGAAAAATATATATACTTGGGGCTTCTGTTTTTTTTTTTGTTTTTTTTTACATAAAAATAAATATGCGTAAAATTTTGCCAAAATATGAGGCCAAAATAATGCTTTACTAGGGCCCCTTGTTATTTGAGGCTTTGGGTTGTTTAACTGATTTCATATAACTTAGGGCCCCTAAAATTATATACTTGGGGCTTCTGTTTTTGTGTGTTTTTTTTTTTAATTTAGTTTAGTTAAGTTTAGTTTTTAAAGAAGTAAAACGGAAAATGCTGACTAAATCTGGGCCCCATAGTAACTTTTATTATGGTCCCTTATAATTAGAGGCTTTTGCGTCAAAAATGTGCACCCGTGAAAATTTCGACAAAATCTGGCGGCCCCTTATTTGTTGGGGGCCCCTGGCAGTCCGCTCAGCCCCCTTTATGATCCCCTTTTAATCGGGTATTGGGAATAACGCACTAGTGGCTCCACTAAGTAAGAAACTGGACACCCACGATTGCCATTATCTATCAAAATCTGACAACGTTTTTACACGAAAGGTCACTAAACATTTTCAATTACGAAAATCCTCTCTGTTCCCACCCAAAACATATCATTTATCAAAATCAGCCACTGAACGAGATCAAAAGTGTTCAGAGAGCCCATCATCGCTAGAACAACGTTGACTTATTATATGGGCAATAAATATGTTTACTAAAATGTTGTAGAAATCCTAATTAAAAGTACACAATTATAATGTATGCAGTCAGCCACAAATAATCTGTGTGCCATTGTAGGAATTGACCACGAGATTGGAGTGTCAATGGGAAAATTGAGCATGCTGACACGACAATCGAGTGGTCAATCACCATTCTATCATGACTAAAATCCATTTTATTTTAAAATAAATTATATTATAACGTTCTCATTGCAAGTCAATTTTGCCAAAAAAGAGCGCGCAGAGACCACTACTACGGCGCTAGTCTAAACTTTTGCTCCCCTCTACATGGGACACGCCTTGCGACATCAGCGGCTGTATTGATAATGTGATGAGTTTAGACTAGTGCCGTAGTAGTGGTCTCTGCGCGCTCTGTAGCGTTCATTCCATCGCATAATTGAGCACGCTGATTGCCCAATCACCGTGGGTTATTGGCGGTGATTTTTGCACGGAATGATAGAATGTCTAATAGTGACTCCTCATGCTACAAAATGATTTTGCAGCAGCTATCAGTTAACAGCACGAAGTAGACCTTTGCTGTAGATGTAACATTGATCTGTCAATGTGCATTCAGTACTTGTAAGAATGACGAAAATGGTCCTGTGGTAAGCACACTTTTTTGGCAAAGTGCCCACATTTGAATCACTTCGGTTTCGCCTCATCTCTCAAAGTGATGTTAAGTTTGAATGCAATCGGTTCATCGATAAAAACTCTAGCTTGTCTGGAGGCATACATAAAGCCATACATAGTTACAAACGAAAAACACAAGGATTTGCTTCAGCAGCTGAAGCCACAAAAATATGAACTAAAATGGACCTACATGTAACTCGTCTTTTTTAACATCTCTTCTAAACTTCAGAAGTGGAATAGGGAGTTGGCGAACTTGGCCCAAGTCTATTCCGATAAATGTGTATGGAACATGGAACAAACATTCTTGGAGTGAGTAGCAAATAATAATTAATACTTACTGCAAACATGCTTACATTGATAACATTTGTTACGGCCAATGAGCATCCACCACATGACCAATGCTCTGTTAACAATGCAATCGCAGCACATACATGTAGGTTTCCAGCCGTAGAACTAGTGACACTAGCCCCATTTTACTGTGTGTATAGTACTATATTTGTTAACATGATTTTTTTGACGATGAGACACATCACTTATATTATCAGTTTGACTGATTTATGTAAACTTAATATCCATTCAAATTCATATAAATATTTTTGCATAATATTGTGAAAATTAGTTACCAAGTTAATTGATACATTTATACAATATTTACACTATGCTATGGATAATTGGTCCTAGAAACAGACGTTTCATATGGCATCCGCCATATTTCGTCAGTGTGGCTTTCTATGACGTAGTGACATAACCCAAAGATTGGCGGGGTTACTTGGGTGCTCCCAGGGCTGGGTCCCACGCGGAAGAGAGTTCTACTCTAAGCCCCCTTCTGTTTAAGAAGGGTTGATGAAGTCTCCCACAGATTGCCTTTTTCACGCCCCGCTCGAACCACCTTGGTTCTCTGCCCAGGAAGTCTGTTGTTTTCATATATTTACAAAGTTCATCTTGACACAACACAATAAAATCTTACATTGATTGACAGATTCAACAACTACTGTTGCCATTTTCAAAATCTCTCTGCGCATGACAGGTCAATCTGCACGACTTCCGATAATGTAAATCGGGTCGTACACATGAGAGAGCTGAAAGCCCCCCTCGTCCCTGTTCATGACCTATCTCTGTCCTCGTATCTTGATCGCTTCCTTGATTGTTCTTACCCTCCAATCACTTTCCCTGTCCAACGCACTCACTTCCTCCCAGCTGTTTTCATGTTGAGTGAATGTCCTTGGTGCTGCTGAATATGATGGTAGACTTTTAGCACAAGTTCATTTTTTTTGTAACTTTACTCATTCGTTCATACTTTAACCATTTCTTCCTTTCAGACTTTCTGTCCGTCTGACTTTCTTTCTTTCATTATTATTCACTTTTTTTTTTCTTTTTTTACTTTCGTCCTTTTAGTTTGGACCATATTTGGACACATTTTTCACTTGAAAAATTTAGTTAAATAGTTACAGGTGTTAATCAATGCAGTAGATACTCCACCATCAGGCCCGTAGAGCTCGGCCATACTAACCACGGATCGTACACTTTTTAACTTGATGCCTTGCCCCCAATCTCAGATTAATCTAAAATGTTCTGAATATGAGTACATCATTATAAAAGAGCAGTCTCAGACACCTCGTAATTTGAAACAACTATAAATTAATTACACATAGCACTCCATCGTTTTCTAAAAGATTTTACTTGAAAACCACCTGTGTGAACACCTCACTACTTTGGCCACTTACATTGCTTCCACCACGGTCCTCGATAGAAGGTCTACGAGTTCTATCACCTAAGAACATAGTGTCCGAATCACTGTTTCATATTTCAGCTGCTCGGGTAAAGAAGTGGGCTTTGCCTCTGTGGGTTTGAACCTGAGGGCGTTCTCGGAGAGCAACATGTCTGTGCCCGTGTACAACTGGAGGGACACGGCCGGAGGCTTCTGCACACACTACCAGGCTCTGCCAGGGGCGCAGGGACTGTGCAGGAACAGTAGACAGGTGTGTGAATCCATGCGCGCACACGAGAACCTTCTGGTCTCATACACACACACACACAACACGCACACGCGTTTACACAATATGATGAAAACAAGTGGGAGCCTCGTGTCTCGATGATTAATTAATTAATAATTAATAATTTTATTTATATGGCGCTTAAATCCATAAGTTCAGAAGCGCTACACACACTAGCAATAATATAAAAAGATAATACAAATATACGCAATAAAATCCAAAACAATTGTTAAGCATACAATGAGAGTTCATAGAGTAAAAAGACATAAGACATTACAATGATAAAATATGACTTAATTACATAAAAAACAACATATATATGATATTTCACGACATAAAAAGATGAGTCTTAAGATTTCATTTAAAACACTCTAATGACATAGACAGTCTCAAAGGCAGTTCATTCCATGCCCTGGGCCCTGCAACCTGAAAAGCCACATTGCCATATGTCATCAATTTTGTTCTGGGTACTTTAAGAAGATGGGCTTGGGTAGATCGTGTCTCACTTGCATGGTTATATGGAATTAAAAGATCAGCAAGATATTTTGGACCCTTATTGTTCAAGCACTTGAAAACCAGAAGTAGCAGCTTGAAATCTATTCTTTTTGATATTGGTAGCCAGTGAATCTCTGATAACACTGGTGATATGTGTTCAAATTTTCTTATCCTCTTAACCATACGAGCAGCGTTATTTTGTACCCATTGCAATTTTTGAATCTGATTCTCAGGCAGACCAACCAGGAGTGAGTTGCAATAGTCAAGTCTGGAGGTTACTAAGGAATGCACCAATTGTGCAGCAGCAGAGTCATTTAAACACGATCTTATGGAACCAATGTTGCGCAAATGAAAGTTTGCAGACTTACATGTACCGGTTACATGTGCATCCATTTTCAAGGAAGTATCAAACAAAGGTACAGATGCAGAATTTAAATGGCCCCATGACAGATCCCTGTGGGACCCCAAATAGAAGTTCCACAAGTTCTGACATTACATTGTCAATGGAAACACATTCCGTTCGTCCGGTCAAGTAAGACTCAAACCATTTAAGAGCTTCCCCAGTGATGCCAATGGTCTCTTGTAAAAATGACAAAAGAATATTATGGTCCACTGTGTCAAATGCGGCACTCAGATCAATTAGTGCCATACAGACTCCAGACTCTTTGTCAATTCCCATCACAGTAGCTATTCTTTCATTCATCCAGGGGCGATTGTCTCTTTCTATTACATTTTTTGTAATTTCTGGTGCATGTTTATCCACCAGGCGCTTAAGGATACTATTGTATTGCTCAACTTTGGCTTGGAGAGAAATGGGTTTGTTTTTCATGAGATCAGATTCAAGAAGATCTTTTCTGAATTCACTTACATCAATATCTTTTTTTTCTGTTTTGCGATAAGTAATGGTTTTCTTGGGTGGGTGTGACTTTTGGCAGTTTGGGTAGAAATGAATAGCTGAATGATCAGAAAGAAATGACTCTACTATGACATCATCAACCAGGTTATCATCGGATCTGGAGATAACAAAGTCGAGAATGTGACCATCAACGTGTGTGGATTTTTTGACATGCTGTGTCAAATTAGCACATTCTAGCAGCTGCTCGAATTGAATGACTTCATACTCATCTGTATACCAATGAATATTAAAATCCCCAACCAGAAACAGTTTCCCTGGCTGAATGAAGCGAAACCTTTTCCAATAGATCTCCAAATTCTGACAGAAAAGTAGTCCTTTTAATCTTATTCTTTGTATTCGGTGGCACACGATAACTAACAATCATATTAATCACTGACGATGAGGCTGTAAATTATATTTCCATGCTTTCAAATGATGTTGCTTTGAAAGCGGGTTTCATTTTAACATTGAAATAATCTCTATATAGTATTCCAACCCCGCCACCCCTGCATCTCGTTCTGGGAATGTGTTGAAATTTATAGCCAGGAAAAGATAAATGGCTGATAATTCCCTGGTCAGTTTCAGAAAGCCATGTTTCAGTTATTGCCAACACATCAATGTTTGAATCAATCACATGGTCAATTGAAATGTCAGTCTTATTTCTAACTGATCTAATGTTTATGACACCAGCTTTGATATTTCCAGGCAACTGAGGTTTAATGTGAATAAGATTTGCATTCAATGATCCTCTCGAATATGAACTGCTATTTTGATCATTACATAATACTGCAATGCACATTAATAGATTCCAGTAATGGGGATTCGATCAAGTTGTTTCTATTTACACTACATGGCTGATCATGTCATTTATAATAACCATCATAATACTCAAGTGCCCCAGATCTTTGAAAGGGACGCTGACCATAAACAACTGGTATTGGTTTCCTAGCTATGGCCACTGCCTCTGCTCCTACGATATAGGTGTTTGTGCTTGTTGGGTATGTTTGCTTTTCCTGCGTGCATTGGAGTAGTGTGCGTGTGGAAATATAGGCCTATTGGGATTTCAGACCACTAAACCACGTGGAGATTGAATCGGTATAGAAAAGCCACTCATTCAAAGAGTACTTTTTAACCTGAACATTATTCAAGCCGTCCGCCTATCAGATCAGTGATTAATTATTGCCATACACTTATTGAACATGATTGCAACCATTGGAGTGAAAAATCTTAAAATCTGAACTACAAAGGTTTTATATATAAAGATCACTGTACACCCCACCACCACCCCACCCCGAGGGTGGGGGGCACACCCTTCACCATGAAGTAATCTGAGCCGTTCCTCCCACTAGCTGCTGCACGCTGGCACGTCCCAGGTCGGCTGCGGGATGTCAGCCTGCGCCCGCCTCACCATTGAGCCGCACTCGTACGTGACTCCCGGCGGCGCCAGGGGCTTCCTGGTGTGCCTCTTCGACCACAAGTAAGTGGTGTGATCACTCAATCAACGGGCAAATATTTGTGCTTTTTCTGATGATAATGGCATTTGACCATTTGCTGGCTAAAGTGCTGGCTAAAGTGCTGATATGTACGGGCAATTTAAACAGTTGTGTTTTTTTGTGTGTATTTTGTTCAGCCATATGTAGCCTATTTCGGTAGTGAACATAAATATGATCAGTATGATATTTTTAATTCACAAAATCTCATATTTTCCAGCGCATACATTTCCTGGAGTGGTATCACAGGGTAAACACATACCAATTATCAAAGCCATACCCATGAACTGGCGCTTTCTTTTGTGATGGGGCACCTCCTCAATCTAATGGGATGTCCATACATGTGGGACATCAATAATCTATAATGATAATCCCTATGTCAATCAAATGATTGTAGCTTGAACTTAGTATTAAATCTGATTTGTGATGTGTCCTATTGGAGATTCAAGCTTTCAAAATGGTTGGCGAGATTCATAATATTTTTATACGTGCATGTGGAAGACATTGTCGATAACGTGAATGGGTGTTTCTTACTATCTTTTTTCTTTTTCTTTTTTTGTCGGTGGGGGATGGTGCAAGTGGGGTTTCTGAATCGTGTAAGTGTATTCCATTTACCGCCCCATCAGACCTGGGGTTCACCAACGGATGGGTAACGTGTTAAGCATTTTTCCAGGTCCGCATTGATTTTTTACGTTTCGTGTTCCTGAGGGTTACATAGTAAGTTTGAACAATTAGTTTCCGGCGTGATATCAATACAGTGGTGTTTTATCTCATGTTTTGTTACCTTTTATTCTTCTCACTTATTGAAAGAAAATACCCCATGGACTATACATCAACAAACACATTTTAGTTTGCTAATATCGTGGGGTAGTATCACACATACATTTTTAAACTTTTGGGGCGATACATTAGTGCCATGTATGACTACCTTTTATTTTAAAGTAACAGTTTAATTTACGTTTAATCATTTCAGATATGTGCACTGTGTGTTCAATAAATTCATATTTATCAGTTACTTTGATTTATCACTCATAATTTTAGCCCTGCTGCCAACTAGTTTAGAGCTATGTAAAATGATCATAAACGACAGAGAAATGTGTATAAAATGAAATCATTGTCATTTATCATGTATATTTTATAGGCTCATTACGTGTAAATGTATTTCAGAGTTGAAGATCTTTCCCAAATGCCGTACATAGAATCCACCAAGATTGTGAAACCTTGTGAGGATTGTGCCAGCCACGCGTATGACGGCAGCGGGTGGACGTGTGAAAACAGCCTGTGCAGTGAGTGCTCAGCATTACTCACTTATAGCATAGTAGAGTACCTTTGTCTTGATTGCGAATGTAGTCTTATTTTGTGGCTTTAATTTATCACAGTTGTTGACTTTAGGCTGATATGATATGGTATATTTGTCATACCTGCTGATTTGAAATCTTAATTAAACATATTACATACATAATTGATTACTTTGCCATTCTCTGTCGTAGGGGCGGACTTGTGCATATGTGTAGGATTGCATATTTTTTATTGTTATATTATGAAGCACATTTGTAGCTATACCAAAAGGGGACATGTGTATTCCCACCTGGATTGTTGGCTGAGGCAAGACACATCATAGGCTTTATTGCTGTCTGTTAGTTCCGTTAAAACATAATATCATAGTGTTATATGGGATATATTGAATCTATACAACCAGATTTGAATGCACTAACGCAGACGTTGCACAAGGCATCCGTCTTGATTCTTCAGTGTGCGGCGTGATGTGTAGTACGTTTAAATCCAGTTGGATGGATTCAATAGTACTCATATATCATTAGATATTAATTTATAATCTTCATGAAGTTAGTAGCTTGGTTAATTTCACATCATTGTTACACATGTGTGAAGCTTATGCTACCAAAACGCTTTTTTTTCCAAATCACATACTACATGTAGGATTGTATTCAATTGCAAGTATATGTACTTGTTGCTGGATATGAACGATTTTCGTGAGAGTCCAGCCGAGAGGAAATGTATTGGTGCATATGGTGTGACAATAGCAATTATTAGATATATAGATAATTACACCTTCGCCAATAACCTCGATCAAATTGACAATGGCCGTGTCCCACTTGATCGACTATTCATAGCAATGCGAGGGGTACACTGGACAATAGCACAATGACATTCGTTATCATATGAGGGACATTAGTATAATTTTATTATGAAACTACACGCGTACATGGCCCAATGATTAAACCGTATTCAGAAGCACACTATTACAAAGGGGAGGATAAAACATCGTTCCTTTTTCTATAATTGATCGTATATGGTGAGTGCTTCATGTCAAGGTTTTGGCTTTATGTTTTGGATGGTAGCGTATGCTGGAGACTTTCAAAATAGTGCATATTGTGACCGGGAAATACATGTACTATACATGATCATACATGGACATGTAAATGTAAATTATGTAAATGTGGTGGTTGATAGTCCTGATCCAAGTCCTGCGTTCACGACTTTATAATGTACACCTGCTTGCATCGCAGCGATGCAATAATGTCTAGATCAAATGCTCTAGATTCTAATGAGCATTTATACGGGCTACTACAGAAACTGACCCACTTCTACACTTGTTATTGACACGGGCATGCGGCATGTGTCGTATGCAGGACAAGTACAAGTATACATTCAATTGAGCACACAATTACTTCTTCCTGAACCATTTTGTACACATGGGCTGAATGCCTATTTTGAAGGACTATTTTGCCTAATGATAAAAACTGTGTGACCAAATCAATCCAACGATATTCTCTGCCACACTTTGCCCATTTATGTCTATAACTTGAGGAAACTGAATATGTAGTATAAGTCTTATTGCGAATGTACCACAACCGCATAACGCATAACCGCAAAAACAGCAACAGTGCTAAAACAGAAGCTGTGTAGACATTGTATTGCCAATTCAGGAGAACAGGAGAATTCCACGAAAACAACGCAAACAATGTTTGTTTCCCCATTCATTTCAGAAGGCAATACATTGACTACTTGAGTGGACTACAATAGCGTGATTATTTGAACACTAATTATTTGTACTAATCAGTGTGTGAAACACGTCATAATAATATAAATATATTGACCACAAGTCAATTACCATGACAGCTACGTTTTAGACCAATCAGCATGTTAGAACTTTCTCATCTATTTCGGGCTGATCATTATATTCTCAAGTGAATAGCGTGTCATCGATAAAGATCCTTTTTAGAAAGGGAGTATTTGTATATATGTGTATTTCATTGGAGATAATTCAGGCTGTGCTGTGATACATACGAGTAACAAGTGACTAAAGCCCTTGTTAAAATACATTTCGCTTTTAAAGTTAACAGTATATTTGCTCTTTTTCAGAAACCTGTAATGTCGTTGAAGGCGAAGAAGAAACACTCTGAAGATGTACATTGTAAATGTTGTAAGTACAATGGGGCTATACACGGTTTATCTGTCCAAAATTGCGCGAGTTTGTTTTAAAATACGCTGCGCCCTTTTACCTGTGAGTCAACCATTCTGGAAATAATACTATTACTTTATATTGCTTGTACAAAATATATAACGTTATTGTTGTCATAGGTAGATCCGGGAGAGTCGACACCGCTCCCATATTCCACCAAAATATCTTATTGTTGTAGTCTTTGACATGTTCGCTATCGAACGGGCAAACAAAGCCAATGAGATCCCTTAAGTGGTGCCCCACCCCGTTTCTGAAAACCTGGATCTGCCAGTGCCCGTGATGCATATAATTGGACCATTAATGATCATGATCATGATTCAAGTTTAATTTGCAATTGATACAAGTATGGTTTGCTCTCTTTGATTGAATGCCATTTGATGCTATTTGATAAATTCATAATACTAAAGTGTGTATTTGTAGGCAAGGGAAAAGATGACTTTGTTGAGTTGGAACACTTCAAAGCAGGTAATTTTATTGACATGACTAGTTCATTTTTCACAACACTGGATCTATAAATGACTGCTGTTGGCAGTGTCGCCAACAGCTGATGATATTTTCAAAACCCCTCCACGCATGCCAGCTCACAGGTACAGGTCAGGTCTGTTAACATTAGTGTGAATGATGAACAGCAGACGTTTCTTTAGCAATTGATATACCCCCTTTTTTTTACTTCCTCTATAGGGTTAATAAGATGTAGTATGACAACAGTGCCAATGTTCCTGGTGTAGACGTTAAGTCGACTGTGGGTATAAATAGTGTACATGCCCATGATACCATTGTCGGTTTTCACGGCTTGATCAATCACACTGCTTGTACCATGCTCGTATCAACCGGCCTGGCAAGAACGAATCCTGATAGAATAAATCATGTTGCACAACGAACCCGGTTTTGTATTTGTCATTCTTTTCTAAACAATTACAACACTGTTTTTAAAAATGTGAAAAAGTAGTTCAGCTGAGTACAAGCATAATAACCGTGGTATCACCCCTCCTCGAAGAGGGGTGATAACCCTCTCCGGGTTATCGGATACTTCTGGATCATGAAAACCAATGAAATTGGTATCAGGGCGATTCGCCGGTGTGCTTATTCGCCGGTGTGGTAGCGAACCGCCTTTTCACCGACAAATCACTCAGGTTGCTATCGGCAAATGGACCACCTAATACCTTTATAATCAGTTTTCTAACATAATGGCCGTTTTGCCAGTATGACCATTCGCCGTCAGCACTCAGGCTCTTAATATAGACTGGTCGTTTTGCCGGCAAGACCATTCGACGAAAATGAAAAAAAAGATAAATACGATTATCAAAATAATCAGAAAAAACGTAATAATCAGAATAATTTCTTACACTTTCAAACAATGATATTTAACCGCTCATAAATATTCGATTTTTTTCTGGCGTTCTCGTTTATTTCCACCACAACGACAGCACCGATTGGTTAATAAAAAGTGCAGAAGCCATGATACAGACACCCAAATAAATGAAAATCTGTCAAAATATCAAAATATCCGGGTTGGTTATGGACTTTAGAAATTTTTTTTTCGGAGACCTCTGTAGAATGCGTAATAAAAGGGGGAAAACTGGAAAGAAAAACGTAATTTCAGGCAAGTCATGAATAACCCCGTAACTTGCGGAAGCAACGCAACGTGTTTTCGTTCGTAACAGTCGCAACAATGAGAAGAAAGTGGAGAAAAAACGCAAGGAATCGTAGCGTAATTCTAAAAAAAAACGGTCTTTTGCATCCATCTGATGAAATCAGTAATGTAGGTCTCAAATGAATTCGCTGCGGAAATAGAAAAATTAAAACACTCTGGGAAGGAGCTCTTCACACGAACATCCGTAAAACGCTCTTAGTCAGCAGTTGCCTCTAAGTTTGACAGATATACCATGTTTATATGATACATTGTGCAGAGCAGGATTGTGTAACAAACTACACTGCAACAGACATCTTACTGAGTCATTTGAGAACAAATTAAGTGTATACTTGTTATGAAACCATCAATTTAATGGGCTACTTTACTCAAAAGTGTGCATGATCCCCAGGCTTTGGCCTACCATTGTCCAGAGAAAATAGAGAATCCATGGCCATGTCACCAGATAAGATTTACAGATTTTGAAAGGTAAGATGTTCTCATAGTGCATGCACCCTACGATAATTTAGAGGATTTTACCAGTTTCCTCACAAAAACATTTTGTGTGGTTCTTGATCGCTCAGTTCCTCTCATTCACAAACGAATGTTACGGGAATTACACACGAACGTTACGTAACGATTGAACGCCGTCTTATAGGAATATTGGCACAGGTTAAAGACTCACAATTGGTCTGTCTAAAATGAAGACCTCCGACAATGTGACCTCGCCCTGCAAGCAGCGTCACATTCTCGGAGATCTTTAATTCACAAACAAACCAAAGTGTGAGTCTTTAACAGACTTAATGTACTTAAGTATATGTATGTATATTAGATAATTGTAAATACACATGATTTCGTTTGCCTGTCTAATAATTACCCACAAATCATATACATGAAAACTGGTCTATACATTTTCAGACTGCCCCACATACTGCTGTGTGCACGGCGTGGCCCACAACTCCACCACGTGCGGCTGCCACTGCCTGCCGGGCTACTATGGTCGCACGTGCGCGTGTAAGACCCTCTTGCTTCTTTCTGTACGAGCTCTAGTCTCGCATATGTCGATCTCCCTGGCAAGCACGTAGATTTGTCTCACATACAATCCATGTTTAAAACATTCAGACTCACCTATCATATACATGTATATATACAAATCAAGGGTTTACTTACCTTTTACGCCGTCCAACAGATGCCTGCCCGTGCGTGGACTCCGCTGACTGTCCAGTCGTCGCCTCCTTCTGTGACTCGTCCCCCTGGATACAGCAGTTTTGCCCCCAGACATGCGGGTGAGTGCTAACAACCATTCTGCTCATTGCCAACACCCCACTTCACTCATCTCCAATATTCACGAGTTCAGAATAATCGGGACCATCGATCGGGACCATTTGAGCCGTGACAACTGACCCAAGTTACGACCTCAAATTTTTGCACATTATTTAACATTTTTTTCTCGTAAGCCAGGGCATCACATCAAATTGCTTAAAATTAACATGCATCATCCTGAATTTGAGTGAAATATGCTGACAAAAACACCAGAGAATTTGTCTACTCTTAATTCATTACTCTTTTCAAGGATTATTTCCATGAACCCATAACACTACCTGTAACTTCAAATATAAGGCACCAACCATTTGAGTATGGGAGGGGGGCCAGGCAAAGAACTTTGGCGAGTAATATTTATTTTTCTACATTGTCTTCATGAGAAATATTCTATTTTTAATACAGAATTTTTCGATGTTATTTCTCATTATCTTTGAACATGTAATAACCTACTTTTTAACTAAACAATATATGTATGCATATGAATGGAGAATTCACTGAATATTTACTGCTGATGTCCGTGGCACAAGCAGTTATAGGAGTATTGGGGTTGAAAAAAAGTGGAAGACCTTAAGAAACAGTTGAGATACAGTTTGCTTGAAACCCCTAAGCATGTGTGTGGTGTTTCAAAGGAATGCCATCGGAGAAAAGAGACATGGTGGTTGGACCAACACTTAGAAAATACAGTGCAATAGAAGAGAAAACTACACAACTGTTGGAAAGCTTGAGGTAGAAGATAGGCATACAATGTGGCAAAGCTCATTGCAAAATGCGTTGTGTAAAGGGGCGGATCCAAAGCTGAAGTTTGCATGCTTTTGGATTTAACTGAAATTGTAATCTCAACAAGTCAAATAGATTTCTAAATATGTATCCATTGATAATTGACAGTAAATAAGTCATTGCAATACACTTTAAACAGTTTTCAGGGAATTTGTCCAATATCCAACTTTAACCCTAATCAGTACATTCCGTTAGGGGTCCGTTCGGACCCCAGGGGTATACTTTTTGTGATATATCTTTATCCGCTTGGTATTTCTTATTTTCCTTTTAATTAGTTGTCACCCGTTATCTTGTCTTTATCAGTACCGAAGAGTATTTGATTTAGTTAAATATTAGGTCCGCATGCACCCCACACCCGTTGAGAACAGAAAATGCAGGGTGCACTTTTTTTTTTTATTGAAGGCCTTTAATGAAGTTGTCAGCTCTTATCTTCCTTTTATCAAGGATGAAAATTATTTTCTTTGGTTATACATAAGGACCAATAAAAAAGCAATTTTATTGGGGTCCGCATGGACCCAAACAAGATGCGTACAAAGAACACAGAGTTATTCTATAATTTGACCTACTGTACTAGAATATGTATATAATAAAAACATTACTCTTTATCTCTTTATTTATTTATTATTTTTATCTGACACAGTCATGATTAACATATGGATGTATTTGTATCACAGAAAGATCATGAATTGAAAAGAAAATCCCATCAAATGATGGGGTCCACATGGACCCCTATTGTACTGATTAAGGTGTTTTGGTTAATGTACTAGTGAGGGTTAAAATACGAAAGTATGTCAGTGTTCATATTTATCCGGGTGTGCGTGTGTGGTGTTTGTGTGGGGCGGTGGGTTGTGGGGAGGGGGCTGCACAGTTTCTTAATGTTCATATGGGTAGGGCATTCAATTTCAACGTAGAGAGTTAGGGAGGGCGTTCATTTTTTTATCTCGACAATACCAAATCCCCCCCCTGTACAATTAATGATGGTTGCTTCCTTAAATATTTTTGAGCCTCCTAGATAATGTGACCAGACACCGACCTTTCTGTTTCACAAGATGTTACGGGCAGTACTGCTAATGCGTCTAGCACTTTTTTTATACCATTTGGAAACAGGTCAGCGTCTGTAGCTGTGAGCGCTGCTTTCAAACCTGTTGGGATGTGATTTCCATGGTCTTATTCCCGACTCCAATAAATTCTCACGTATCAAGTTCTTCTGTAAGTGAGGCATAATTAGGCAAGTCTCCTTGCAAAATCTCAATAGAATATTTTTTGCAGAATCTTTATCAGGTTCCAGAACGTTTGTAAACTGGTATGCATCCACCCCTGGTTCATGTAGCAACATATGCTCAAGAGAGTTGCTCCTGAGAAAGTTGATCCACTAACTGTTGGCAAATTAGCCAAACATACAATGTATAAGCCATGAAAAGCAACGAGTTGTAGGGGGAAATTTGTGGAAAAAGTTTGACGGTGCTCTCTGAGAGGCTTAAAAACTATTTTGGAAGCAACGCTATGAGTAAATTTCGCTGGAACCAAAACATTCTCTCATATGAACCTCCCATAGAAAGTTCCAGTGTCGAAATCACTCTGGGGATGATATCCAAGGTTTTCTCAAAGATGGGAATGGGCCAGGCAGCTGGTCCGTAAGGGAGACGTGCAGAAATGCCAATAGTCAGGTAGCCAAGAAGATAAGACCTGCTGACAAGAGAGGTGTTCGTCTTTTTCATTATGTGATTGAAGAGATAGTTTGTGAAGTTCGCATACCATCTGAGTGGGAAGAAAGCCTTATAGTTATGCAGTTATCCTCTACAAAATAAAGGCACTGCGCTAGAGACGGTAAATTACCTACGGCTCAAGTTGCTCGATCAAGTGGTGACAATTCTGGAGAGAGTAGCCCGAACAACTGATAAGAAACAGAGTAGATAAACAGCACACAGTTGGGATTCATGCCTGGCAGAGGGACGACGGATGTCATTTTCATTGCTCGCCAAGGGATAAATTCTTAGCACCCAATAGCCCTTGTGAATGTCCTTTGTGGACTTATAGAAGGTGTTCGAATGTGTTCCTAAACAAGCCATATGGTGATATATGTGTGAGCTAGGTGTTGAAGAATGAATTGTAAAGTTAGTTAAGTCAATGTATGCGATTAGTGTATACACTAATATCACACCATGGACATAACTAGGTACGCTTTAGACATGAGTCAATACTATTCAATCCATTTCCAATTAACTGGTTTGGATGTTCCGATGCCCCGGGGTTTAATGCTAATCCGGGTCACCGCGTCATAGCTCATTTTATCAAGACTTCAACTAACGAACCGTTTAAAAACTCATATTTTCCTTTTTGGCACCTCAATTATCGAGTTATCATACATATACAACAAAAGACATAGAAAAAGTGTTGACAAAGAGCCCACTTTTTGAATTGTTTGCTTTGGCTTCGGCCTTGATGTTTTAGCTGAACATTGTAAATGTAAGCTCCGTTTTGATTGCAATTACCATTGTATAAAAACAACAACACATTATTGGCATACGTGACAGTGTGTACAGAGTTCTTTCTTTCGTTATGTAAACATATATGTATATATTATCGATTATTGCCATTCCATATACAGTGAATTATCACACACGGTAACGAAGGCCATAGTGTGTTTAATCAGGTATCTACCTCCCTCTAGCCTACCTCTGAGACGATGATCTGCAGGAAAACAACACGGGGAGTGACAGGGTATGATATGCAATGTAATTTGTGCAAAGAGGGAAACAAAAATAGTTTTTTATCATGGCGAAGCCAGCAGAACCTTATACATGTGCATAAATGAACACTTCATCAAAAAAGTACAATAGTACAGAGACACTAGAAATTAGAGCCCTCATTAAACATAATATGACCTTCCATCCTGCTTCACTCCCAATTTTTATATCAAAGCAGTAAGTTTTCACAAAGAACTCCTCAGCAGACATATTCACAAAGGAATAAGAATAAATACCACTAATAATCAGACATCAGGATACCTCATGAACTCAACGTCAGAGTACCACCAAGGAGAAGTTACCTGAGTAGCCATTGTTAGAGGACTATACTAATATTTCCCGCCCCCTCCTTTTTACACTTGATTATTGTAAAAACTACCATGAATAATGGGTGCATTGTTCTAAACAGTTTTTATGTTGCAAAGATACATGTCACAGAATACGAATGTTCATACCCTTCTCAAAAATACCCATTAAACAAACAGTCACTGATTTCAATTAAATGGCCCGCGGCTCTTGCTCTATCACATCTCATCACCAATACCTATCAATAATTGTTAATTCCTAACCTTCTTCACCATCCTGCACAGTCTGATTGTATTTCTTCTAAGCTATTGTGCATATGATTTATCAACCCTTATTCAAAATCATTTATAATTTTAATCAATATTTATGTTTAAAAATCTGTTTGTGATTATATCTTAGGAGGGTGAAACCGAAAAGATAATAAAACATTTCTATATTTTTATCAACATTCATACAGCAGTGACCAGAAGACAATACTAATCCCAATAATAATTTATTTGTTGTATAAACACAATGTATGATAAATAAAATAACACTTTCGTATCGACGGATATCATGCGTTCGCTGTATACAAAACGCCACGTGTTATTCTCTATTTTTCTAGGGCGACGCACACACATCCCGTGAGTTTTTTTAGTGCACACTGACCCAGTGAATGGCATATACAATTCTATTTTATTGATAAGAAAACCGCCGAATATAAAATATTCAAACCAAGCATTATCAATGGTGACAATGGGTGTTGAAAAATGCGGTTAGAGAATGAGATTGTTTACTATATATGGTTTTGAGTGAGATATAGCATTTATCTTTTGTTTAACCTCACTCCCTTCGCTCGTACGTCTACACAAAGGATAAATCCTATATCACACCCAAAACCATATGATAACCCTTAATTATCGTGCATTTTGTAATGCCCTATCCATCGATATAATAACGTCTAATGTATACACTAAATCATTTAAGTTTATAGTGGACATGCCGTTTGTTATTTTGCGGTTGTGTTTAATTATAACAATATAATATGGTGTTATTTTATTTGCAGATTATGCCCGTGTTAGAATACTAGTAGGATTATCAAATGCACGAAACTGCAAACATCGAAGAAGTTTGATTTTCACTGAGTTGTGAGTTAAGTGTATGTTTGCGAGATACTTGTTTGTAGTGCGTACGCTAGGACCAAGAGGACAATGGGTTTGATCAGAATGAAATGATTTAGTACTTGACAAATAAGGTTGATAACATATTGCATTTAGTATTGTTTGTGTTTTTAACTTTCTTTAAATACGTCCAGTTCCAAAATTTATTGTAACAGTCGCTAAATATACTTCTAAATTTTCAAGTATTGAATATAAACCGACGGTGGCAAAGCAAATATAGCACAAA
>CM032659.1:21614700-21639992 GCA_019095985.1 Streblospio benedicti
CAATTGACGTCAGCCTGACGTTGATTATGGTTGTATTGTGTTGTGACGTCAGGGAACGTAAATTTAACGTCACCCCCAACGTTGATTGCCTGACGTTGACACAACAGCAGATTTTCAACATCACCCGGACGTTGATTGCCAGTTGATCCAGCGTCAGACATCAACTTTGATCAACGTTGATCCAATGTCTTGTGCCCGCTGGGGATTATTGTAACCAGCTGTTTACCCGGCGTTGTTTGGTTGAAACAGATGAGATCTGGAACACATTAAATGCTCCTCCCTCCCTCATCCTTCCTCCTGTCCCACATCCTCCCGAACCAGTTCTCGTCAGTGGCATACAGGTCTGTGACAGATTAAATGCACCTCCATCACCGTCCTCCCATCGTCATATTTCACAGCCATTTACACACTAAATGTACTAAATATGGCAACGATTGATCCCTCTAATATCGCTCTCCAGCTACTACTACCCATGGTAAACACGTATGGAGCAGATTACATGTCCCACTCATCCCTACCCTTCCTTCAACTGCCCCCTTCTCCCCCATCCTCTCTACCCCATCCCCATCTAAACAGGTCCATATTTAATGCACCCCCTTCCTGGTGCTGCTCTGTTTGAAACGGATGAGATCTGGAACATATTAAATGCTCCTCCCTTCAAATTCTTCCCCGGCCCCACATCCCTCACACCAGCTCCCGTGACAGCCATACACACACTACATGTATGTGGCACTGCTTGATCCCCTAATATCCCCTCCCTCCAGCTACTCCTACCCCTGGTAAACACGTGAGACCATTAAATGTGCATCTCAATCACGCCCTTTCTCATGTTTCTGCTGCTGCTTGGGTTGAAATTGATGAGATCTGGAACATATTAATGCTCCTCCCTACCTCACCACCAGCCACCCCCCCCCCCCAACCCTGTCATATGGACACACAGACCCTTTCTGCCAACACCCTCCCTCAAAACAGGTCCGGAGCAGATAAAATGCACCTCCATCACAATCACCACCCTTCACTCAAAAAGAACTGAAAAAGATCAAAGGGAATTCGATCAATAATCCCCGCACGCGCGGAGTGGTCACGCGAACTCAAATTTCCACTTCTCCAGAGAAGTGGAGGGAGTTCGCCCCATTTTTGGACGCGGAGATAGCGCGGAGGTAGCGCGGAGCCCCCACGGAGGCCAAAAAGTTCGCAAGAGTTCGCCAGACTCGCGCTGCGGGAGCCATGCAAATCGCGTTGTCGATTCGACAATGAAAGTGTTAATTTTTTCATATTTTTCACCATTTTACGGACTTTGTCATTTTTTCGACCTAAAAATGACGCGGAGTTGACTGTTCGCGTCCACTCTGACAGGGGGGTAAGCGAATGGTAAGCAGTGTTAAAATTACAAACCTTCTTCATGTTATCTTTTTAATGCTGACCGTATATACATATTTTTACTAATAAAATATTTTCAAATAGTTATGTACAACTTTTTATAAACAGTTATGGACAGCGTTTATGTCAAACTTTAACATGTTTATAATATGGTTTAAATATTTATTATTTAAGAGCTAGATATTCAAGTAATCTGAATAATCCACTACACAGCGCAAAAAACAGGGGTAGGTAGCATAATTATGTACTATCCGCTTTCACAAAGTGACATGGACGCCCCACTTCAACAACATTTAAAGAAATGGTAGCCAATATTTGTGACAACGGTGCAGCACCTAATACTTCGAATTTAGCATCAGAAAATATTTGTCCATTACATCTGTAATTGTTATTAAAAATGTCTTAGTAGAAATAGAATTTTGTTGAATGTATGGTGGAAGGTAGAGTCTAAGGTTATGTGAGTTTAGTTATTTCCAAATTGCCCACGGCACAGCTCCAACTAATGCTAACGTTACCTCTAGAAAAGGACCACCTTAACAACAATACCCTTTATCCAGTTCCAAACCGTCACAAAAAAGACCACTTCAACCCTCATAAAAGAGACCACCTCCCTGCTGACACAAGCTGGTGCCATAGTCTAAGTGGTCTTATTTGGAGGTTGTACGGATATACCGACAACTTACTACCGGTCACTGGTAACAAGAAACCACTGATAAGATTGTCACTTATTGAGTCGCAGATTGGGATAATTCTAGTGATAAGTTATTTTCACTGAAGCGGTTCCCTTGCTGTTCTGTTTTGAAGACTATTGCTTATATATGACATTAATAATCACCTGAGATTACTTTAAAGCTTATGTAATTTGCACACACAGTTATGTATGCATAGCTAAACCAGATATCACCAGTTTACTAATATGTAAAATAAGTGTTTTGATGTGTACATTGCAATGTACTTTGACATCAGCCTCAGTGATACGTCTGATTTAATCATGTTATAATCTGACACTACAATGGTGATACTAAATCCACACACTATTGTCTTTTTTAGTAGACGGATACTAGTCAAACAAGGATTGCTAATAAGATGAAGTCAACAGTTGAATGATACATTTATGTATAATATATACACTGCGTAAATGAAGATCATTGTCATAATATTAAATTAAAAGGGCTCTACAGGCTGAAATGATGCATACCAATAATGTTTCCATTCATGGACTTTACATCAAGTGAACACGCGAATATGTTTGTACACATAGTTATTTTGACTAAAGCCTTACCTCTGGAATATTACGACACTTTACCAAAGCATAGCTTGAAATAGCTATACCCTGAAGTTGCAATACTCATATCTTCATATTTAATCAACCTTTACTGACTGATATTTTAAACGAACAATCATGGATGGCTCAGAGGAGAAAACACCTTTACTGACGTCACATGGACAAGGGACTACCAAGAAGAAACGGAGAGTTACTGTTAGTGAGTCAGCGCCCATTGTAACAGAAATAGAATCTGAGTTCGTCATATCGCAGGTGAGTTGATACAGTGTAAAATAGCTATACACAATTATTACACATATTATATGGCCCAGCTGGTGTTTGTCCATTTCGTTTTGGTTTACTGTTCTGGCATTGAACCCTAATTTAGTCAACTAAGAACATTATTAATATTGTCCTTGTCAGGTCAACTCCTGCACGTGTTTTATTCATGATAAGGTACAATTTCGATAAATACCAGAACACCACATAATTATATTGATTACTTTGTTTGTCATTATCAGTTTGACCTAAATTCTAGTAGGCCTACAAACACAATGGGCGTTCGATCAATGTTAATTATATGATTTAGTGTTCAGGTGCACGCTTTTTATGCGAAGTCTATCCTCGTAGATGATAAATTTCTAAATGGAGCTGTTTGTTTTTCCTCTCACTTGTATGGTCCCACACCAACATGTTAATATATGGATAGGCGAACGAAATGGACAGCACTCAATTTACATTCATATAAATAACGTTCTACCGTTCCACACCGGGCGGTTAAGCCCGTTTGACAAACACGGAGTCTAGGCTAAATTTCACACACCCACACTTGCCTACGGACATTACCAGTGTTCACAGCTTAAATGATATAAAATATCCATTTTAGGTCTATTTTTCTTTCTTTTGTTATCTACATGCACCGGCAGATCCAGGTTTTTGGACGGTTAGGTGGTCGGTGGGGGAGGGGACTTTTCTTGGATCTGCACACGTGATCGATAGACTAGTAGACAGCCACAAAACCAATGAAAATTAAATATTTGGTTCCCTGCGCCCCACCCTCTGGATCTCCTGACAAGCACCTGTATATTTCCACTAGGAAGTCCGCCTCCAGAAGCACATCACTCTGCCCGTGACATGTGCCATCATCATCGGCAACGTGATCGGCTCGGGCATCTTCGTGAGCCCCGTGGGGGTGGCCGCGGCCGTGCGCTCCGTGGGCGCCACGCTGGTCGTGTGGGCCACCGTGGGCCTTTACTGTCTCGTGCAGGCGCTGTGCTACGCCGAGCTCGGGTGAGTGGGTCAATATGCCGGTTTACAAGGGTACTTGTGTGGGATTTTACATAGCGTATGGATTTGTATTCTAGCATTCTCTGAGCTATAGACTGTGAAAATGATTAATGGAAGTTCGTGGTGGTTTCCTTAAGAAGTTTTGCAACCACGAGAAACGGTGCTATTAGATAGATGTTCTTAACTAATTGATGAGTCTACTGGAGGCTACCATAATATACATTGCACGTTCCGCTCGTGTTCAGGACGATGATCCCCAAGGCAGGCGGGGACTACGCGTACGTCTACTACATCCTTGGCCCGCTGCCCGCCTTCCTGTGCGTGTGGATGCACGTGGCCATGATCTGTACCTCCAGCAACGCCGCCATAGGTGCGTGATTATGATGTGGTTGTTGGTTGTTTGTGATTGCGATTGTTTATGAGTATGTATGTGTGTGTGGTGGGGGGCGGTCGTGTCGTTCATGCGTGTGATGATCACTGGGTGTGACATTGGGTTGAAACATGTTTTGTTTTGTTTTGTTTCTCTTCTGTGTATATGTTTCTTTTTTTTATTAAAGATGGGTCCTTACCACAACTTTAAAGTTGTTCTTTTTCATATAAACCGTTATAACTCGTAAGAAAACCACCTATTGTTACGCTTAAAGTGACACAAAGCAAAAAGATCTACCGGTATACGACCATGTTGCGTAAAATAAAAACAATAAGTGAATGCTGAAAATATTCTTGAAATCCCACACAAAATTGAAATCTCACTGGAAATGCTGTGTTCTAAACACAATGTCGGGATACAATAACTGGAAACGCAGTAGAAATGCTATTCACATTTTCCATTCGTCACCAGGTCGCACCGCTGCCATCTACCTCGTCAAGCCGCTGGGACTGGACTGTAACCTCAGCCTCGTCATCCTCATCTCAATACTCATCATAGGTGAGGCGAGCAAGCGCTACAAGCACGAGATTGTGAATGTTTTGGCATGTATATACTATTGAGTATATTATGTAATGTATGCCATTGACAGGCATTCATTGAGTTCATCTTAACCTACACGAACCACCGTAACCATATCATGCTTTTATCCTAGTAATGGTAATGGAATCACCAGGAAAATCCTTATGATTCTGCATAACCTAACGCAGACCCCAATGGCAGATCGAGTTTTTTTTTTAAAGTGCGGGTGGAGGGTGGGGCGCATTTAAAAAAATGGACATACAAAAACCCTACGACAATAAAGTATTTTGGTGGGAACAGGGAAGGCGCCCCCTGCATCTGCCTATGGAACTACTAGCATCTATTCAATAACATGTATTTTAATAGCGGCTAGAGCTCGGATGTGTGTGTGTGTTGGGAGGGGGGGAGTCTTTCCTTAAAAATTGGTATGATATGCTAATTTGGCATTCAAAAGTAACCATGTCTATACCTTGACGATGAAACAGTGACCCATGTATATACCTATAAATAATGAAACTGCACAATGTTAACATTTTATCAGCAAAATATTCAAAACGATTATATCAGTATAAAACAAAATGAAACTTACACCAACTATATCTGTACATTAAATTTCAAACTCATAGCTATGTCAAAAATTATAAAATTTAGACCCATAACCGCACCAAAAATCACAAAATTTAGACCCATAGCTATACTAAAATCACAAAATTTAGACCCATCACTATACCTAAGATGTCAAAAAGGTGACCCATAGAAATGGAACACCCGTACTACCCGGCATATAGTAAGACAACCCCCCGCAGTTACAAACAAGTTGACATAATTGTATACGTAAACAAACTGTTATATGACTAACTACTGAGAATATGATCGTGAGTAGGCCTACATAGAGCGCACTTTTGTACTGCAGCGACGTTTGCGGTACTCAACATCCGCAGTACTATCCTGGCCACCAAGGTGCAGAACGTGTTTTCCACGGGCAAGGTGGTGGCGCTCGTCATCATCATCATCATGGGAGTCATCCAGCTCGCCAAGGGTACGTGAGCAATGGGGCTCTAACTGATAGTAAAGGTTGAAGAGGCAGTAGATGCTTTGTCATGTATCATATTTCAAAATACGTTCATAGTTGACCGAGAATGAAGGGGTTCAAGTTCGTATCTTTGATGTGCCCGTCCACTAGTCTGCTCGACACGTGAGCCCACCCGAGGTCCAACTTTGCCTGGGTGTGGGATGGCTAGGATGGTGATGGAGAAACCATTGTGGTGTCATTTGAAACCGATCTAGCTGCCCCATACGCCTATGATGACGGGAAAGGGGTTTGAGGGCTTGAGAGCGGGTGGCAGTCGTATAATGCATCGTAATCAGTTTCAAATTACGATGGTCACAATTTACGGCAGCCTATTTAAGGAGTCAGATCACATTTTACGCTACGTACATAATGACTGGTCACAATTTACGACTGGTTATATTTCAGGGTCTAACAAATGTTGCAAGTGCATTGTTTCTTTCATAAAATATGTCATGAACGAATCTATGAAACAAATGACACGACAGTGTACAAAAAATGCCCCCCCGCCCCCTTCAAATATCGGTGATAAAATTTGATGCCCCCGTCTCTCATAATTTCTGAATGATCTTTATTAAATTGGCGCATATTTTTTGCTTTGTGATAAACAATGAATATGATAGCTGGCGCTGATATAGCTAGATATATTAAGTTCCTGAAATTTTGATAGGTTTGTTTTTTAGTTTTTTTTTTGTTTTTGTTTTTGTTTTTCTTTAGAAATTTGAGAACTACTCTAACAAATTTGCTTGTGCATGCATCATGCTGTAAACCATACTTCCCAAACCTAAAATGCCGACCTGAACTTTAGTGTCACGCAACTTCAATTTAAGGCAACACTGGCAACTTCCAGGATCCATTCAAAGGAACAAGCCAAGACGTGGGTTTGTTCGCCATTGCTGTGTTGGACGGATATTTTGCATTTAAGGGATGGTAGGTGTTTTATATGTGTTGATAACTATACCATAATTGCCTCATTCAAATAATAAAATATATGTATGTTATGTATAAATAGAGTGAGAAATATATGCGGTCATCCAGCATGTACTCAATACTGCAGTTCTGTTATTCCATTATTATACCAATGAATCTCAACTTCATTTGAATATTCAGGGAACTCGTGAATACTCTCCCAGAAGAAATGGTCAACCCAAAAAGGTATTAGATTTTGTTTTAAGACTAATACGTGTATGTAATTTGCAATGTTTTTCTGGGTTCTGTATCAATTTGGCATCCTTATAATGTGCAATTAACATTGGGTGGGGGGACTAAAATGATTTCATATATGTGTGATATTATAACATTACTGTGAAAACCCACATTTACAGCACCACGTTTGGTTAAAATCAGCGTTATCACTTTGCTGGCTGACGTTTCAGAGATCTTCCACTGGGCATCGTCATCTCCATGGTGGGCATCACCTTAATCTATGTCCTCACCAATGTGGCGTACTTCTCGGTGCTCAGCCTAGATCAGCTGATCACCTCCGATGCCGTTGCTCTCGTGAGTAGAACCTAACCGCAGCTGACAGAGATTGCCTTTCAAATTTTAATTTTGTTTAACATACAGGCGAGAAATGACCTGGATTTGGCGGGAATAATGTATTCTAATATCATCAAAGGGTACACTTTGCGCTTATGTGTGTTTTTCCCACAGTGCAACAATCGATTTGTAATTATAGTTTTCTATTTGCGTACAAGCAGGTGTGCTATCACATTTCGTGATTAATGTTAGCATATACTGATAATTCATGAGCGGTGTTCAAGAAGGTAAGATAACATAACATAGCAAAAATTAATTTTATACATAAAATATCTACCATTCAATGCAATATATCGCAAGGACTTCAACTCCCATTTCATTCGCTAGTGTAAAATTCCACTTGGTAAGGATTTTTTTTTAAATTTTACTGCCATTTTCCAACTCCATGTTCCATTGTCCCAGAAGGTAGAATGCAAACCAATGTATTATATAAAGAACTACACTGCCTCCCTTGTGTAGAGTTTCTCCGAGGTTGCGATGCCGAAAGCTTGGTGGCTTGTGTCGCTCTTTGTCGTTGTGTCGTGCTGTGGCACCATCAACGGACACCTGCTCTCTGACAACAGGTGAGCTGGCCTACATTTGGCAGCACGTGATCACTGCATGTTGTTCAATATCACCCACCCCACACCCCAGTTCTGACACTGAATGGCTTTTTACCGTGAGAGAGAGACAGACCAGAAGAATAGAACAATGGTCCATATAACTTCGTGGTGGTGGGCACAACGTAACCATGTTTTGTTTTGTACTGGCAGATCCAGAATTCAGACAAGAGGGCACATCCAAATTATTTCATGTGGTTTGTACTCACCGGGGCTATGAAACATATAATGTCATAATCGACATATGATAATGCTGTCACATGTTACTTAAGGATGATGTGAATTATAGCAAAGAAAATTTTGTTACCTAATAATATAACGATTAGTCGATATTTGGATGAAAACATAAAAACGTGTGACCCACTAATGTACAATGTAATTCTGAAGAATTAAGACGCAAAAATGTAATGGATGCCGAAATTATGACCTGAATATATAATGAATGGATGGGAACATTATGACACAAAAGTATAATGGACGGCGTAAAAAGGTTCTCCATATCCGATGGAACGTCTGTAACCGCCCCCCCCCTTTCCACTTTTGCTCGGCCCCTGGATCTGTCTGTGTTTTAAGTGTTTTATTATACACTTTTTATATTTTTAGTGTTCTTTTATCCCACAATTCCTTGCAAGAACACTTACAAGAATTTGTTCTGCCGTCAATGAATACAGCACTCAGCATTCATCATGAATGAGCTTTCACATTATGTCCCCAAAAGCCTAGCATACAATCATGCGACATACCGTTGTAACATTTTGTACTTGTAGACATTTGCGGACATAATGATCCCCATAATCCCCTGGATTATCTCCATCTTTGTGTCTCTGTCGTGCATGGGCACTGTGAATGGCAGCTTCATGGCAGACACCAGGTATATTATGTCTCATTCTAATAGATGTATGGACAGTCATTGGCAGATCCAATGGGTGAAGGGAGAACCCCCCCTTTATTTTTCAACTCCAAAATTTCACTTTTTATGGATCTCCTGGCATAGCCTCAAGTCTTCTCGCGTGCATACCCCATGAAATCTACTGGGTGGGCCCAGCCCACCTCCAGTCTAAAAACTTGGATCTGCCAGTGATGTCACTAAGTGTCTCCCCATTCCCAGTGGGGGTTAGGAGGGTTGATTGGGTTGTAACGGAACCCTTTCCCCAAAAATACCTTTTCAAGTTATCTTGCTTTCTTTGGGTACATATTTTCTTGGCATGACTATCTAGCTACAGTCTTGCCGCATCCCCACCCCACACCTAGAGTTAGGCTATTGCTTTGAGTACAGATGTCATTGCATTATATCATTGAATCTAATGCCTAATATTCTATGATGCCCTACTCCGTCTGTTCTGATTACCTATCTGCCACTGTTTGATGGTGCATTACACCTGAAATTTTACCTGCTTCCCAAGTAAAGTGTAAAGCCTAATGGTGGGGTGTACATCACGCTTTGTAGAACAAATTGTGCAGATTCGGTGAAAACTACATGTACATCATTCTAATATGAAAATGTCAGTCTTGTCAATCATTGCATAGCATTGACTACATCATTCTGTTTCCTCTTTTTTCTTTGACATCAGTTTTTGTATATATATTTGATCTATTTGTCTAACATTTACTAACCAGTATCGCACATGATTTTTTTTCTACAAGCCATGCAGTCACACGTACATGTATGCAAATAATTTTCTTATGAATAGTGTCACATGATGCCTGATACATTTCTATAATTTGTATGAAAGAAGAGATACCCCAACAGTTTTTAGTACCAGCCATAACATGCATTTGTAAAATACTTATTGTTTAGAGTGGAGTGTATGTTAGACTAAATCTTAATCTTATTGTGATCTAACGTAGTATTTATCATTCTGAACTCCTAGAACATGCAACTTTTTTTGTATACCAGTAATTAATTTTACCAGTAAGTACTATATAATGTTTTCTTAAAGTGAGCCAACGACATTAAAAACATAAATTTGTATTTTTATGTTTACACACATCATCAGTTTGCAAAACAATACAATTAATTAAATATACGCTGTAGTATATTGGGCGTTTACTATATAATGAATATATAAGTACAAACCAACTCCTATGCAATCATGTTAACTGTCCATTTTTGTTTTAGATATTTGTTTGCTGCTGGCAGATTTGATCAAGTACCCAGAATGTTTGCCATGCTCAGTTACAAATATTTCACCCCTGTGCTATCCATTATCATCATAGTAAGTAACAGAAAACATAATTAACATTTTTTTCAAAATCCCCTTCCCATTGGCAGAGCTGCATTCGGAGCACATTCAAAATACCCACTGTCCTGTACCCAATATTCTAATGTGCACAAATATACACTGTCCATATATAAAGCACCGAACGGGCTGCTGCACGGGTTTATTTCTAACTCTTGATTAATATCCAATATCCTCATACACGAATATCCAATTTTCAAAATCCTATATCTTCATTTGCACTATTGGGCTTATTTACTGTATGTATAACTCCACTAAATGCCTTGACCTGCTGCAGGCGCTGATCTCGTGCTGCTACACGCTGATCCCCACCATCTCCGAGCTGGTGGAGTACGCCTCCCTCGGCGTGCAGCTCAAGATCATGCTGTCGCTCGTCGCCCTCATCTATGTGCGCTGGACACGGCCGGACATACGGCGGCCGCTAAAGGTGACTGAAGACCTCTGGCAGATCCAGCTTTTCAGAAAGGGAAGGGGTGCACTTAAGGCATATCATGGGATTTGTACGAGCTCTCAATGGTGAACATGCCAAAAGGGCCTATGAAAATAAGGTATTCTGGTGGGAAAGAGGGTTGGGGTGCGTTCTGCGACCCCTGAATCTGCCTATGTGATGACGTGTAGAACATTTACAAGATCTGTATAAATGAAAGGGCCCTAACTCGGATAAACGTGACACGGCGACATAGCCGGCATTTTGAACCGAAACCGTTATGATGTGTGACGACTGGGGGTAGTAATTACATTGTATTTTGTAATGTAAAGACTCATGATATAGTTCTTGAGTTCATGATAGTGTGGTGCATAGTTTAGCGACCAGTGAAATACAGTGTAACTCGATAAAAAAGGGTGTATAGGCAATTTGACAAAACTTATGTTTACCGCTATGTAGCAAAATGATTGATATTCGCTACAGAGTAACGGGCATGTATAGTTGTGTAGTAGTCTAGATGGTCTAATGTATACAATTTTTATGGTGAAGCTCACGTCTTCTATACTACAAGTGAGCAGTGTACCCGCATCATACTTGTTATGATTCCGCACGAGACGCACTTGCCTACAAAGCAATGATGGTATCCATTTTTACAGAAAAGGAGTGGTCAGAATCATTGCTTCGAGACCAACCATTTCAATGAATACTGTTGACCCCCTCACCCCCACCCCTTGATCTACCTATGCGTATAATTCATGCCTAATAACCCTTCAATGTTCTAGGTTCCGATCGTGGTGGCGTGGCTCACGCTCGCCTTCCTTCTCGCCCTCATCGGCGTGAGCTTCTACAAGAACCCGCGCGTGACGGGCACGGGCGTGGGGCTGTTTGCCGCCGGCGTGCCCGTCTACCTGCTCGGCACGTGGCTGGCCCGCCGGGAGGCCGTGCTCGGCATAGTCGGTAAGCTGACGGCAGGGGGTGGGCGGGTATGCAAAGTTCATTAATCAATACCCGATGTAGGACTGGCTTCGAGTGTATCAAAAGGAATATGGTCTTGTTGTGCAAGTACATATAAACTGTTGTAGAATATGAAAGCTTGGTGTCGCGACAAATGGTGTTTTTATAGAAGTGGTCGTAATTGGAGATTTCATTGCATGAAATAACCTCTTTGTTAAGACCGGTTGTTGGGGTTTTCGTGGGAGGGGCGCTCCACTGATATAAGGCTATGGTAATATCTCTTCATTTGTTCAATTTACTTGATATTTTATAATGAAGATAGTACATGCAATCGTAGTACTTAATGGTATCCCCCCCCCATTTTCCCCCTGACTTTTTTTTTTTTACCAATATCACATTTTAGTGGGTCAAATTCCACATTCAAAAAAGTGTAAACTCCAAATCCACTTACTAGATAAAATATAGTTTAGTTACAGTTTGATTTATGCTGTTTCAGATAACATTACAGTACTTGCCCAGTGCATGCTTCACATCGTACCAGAGAGTAGGAGAGGGAGAAAATATACTCTGAGGATAGAGGACATGTTCCCAAAGACTCTTGATAAAGCAGACGACTTTGAAAATAAAGCTATAGCTTCTGATAAATTTGTACATTAGTACATACATGTAGGAAATGGAGAAAGTAGGTAATTGGCATAATAGTAATAGACAAAGAGATTTGACTGCAATAAAGTGTAATAGGTGTGGTAAGAAATGTGCATAATTATATGAATGTGACAGTACATGCATGGATGGGATTATTCCAAGCAAGGGATTTGTTTGTGAAATAGTTGTTATATGATGTGCCCTATTCTCTTGTGATGAAATTACTTGTTTATTTCGGTTATCTCGAAAATTATATTTCCATGTCAAGTGGAGTGTCCCCCTCCCCCTCCCGCCCACGGAGGGTTGCACTACACGTATTGTTGTATTGGTATTGGTGCTATTTAATTCTCTAAGTGTGTAGTTGTGCCCTTTAACTTGTTCAAACTTGGAAAAATAAAGCTATAAACAGATTTTCTTATAAAGTGTGTATAGAACAAGATGGTTCTAGGGGAGCATAATTTTGCAATAAAACGTTTGTGGTTGAACATGAATAGCACTTTTAATGAAAACCTTTTTTTCTATTACACATAAAAACATATGTTGAAAAAAACAGACCCTTATAAGGAACACAAATTGAGAATTAAAATTTTCACGATGGCCGCCATAGCCCAGGATGGGCTACATATTTCACCACTGATTTCCAAGGGTGCGTCTATAAAGTTTGTTTTAAAATACGCAAACAGTGGTAATGTAAGATGATTTTTATATAATGTGGCTCTTTGGCTCATCAGAACTAGGGAAAATAAGGATATAAAAAAATCGTATTAGACTGTGTAGAAAATGAGATGTTTCTATGGTTTCATATTTATACACATACGCATACTGATTCTAAAACATAGTAATATATTTGCCTCTGCAGTAGCTAGAAACATCAAACTTTGCACTTATGTACCTAATAAGAAACTGCTAAAGCTTAATTTGTTTCATATGACCTAACATAGATATAAACGAATAAGAATAAGAGGCGTACATTTAAAGCATGTATTTATCATAAATAAAAAGATGGGTAATCAATGGATATTCTAATTTTGTTTAATAAAACAAGAGTTCAAGTAGTATGTTCACGGTTATGTTGACGGTTACATTTTGCAATATCGCATGATGAAGAAAAATGGAGAAATCTGATTGGCTGAGAAAAATGTCACAATCTGATCTATCTCTCTCCTGCTGTTTACATAGTAGTTTGAAAATTATGTAGTGCGCAGTGCGTTAAAGTTATTGCAGAAATGTACGTTTCGCGTTATCATTTGTACGTTCTATGTACGCCTGTGTACGTCAGTCACTTACTATTCTAAGAAGCGTGTCATTATAATTTTCGTCAACTGCTTTGTGAATTTGAGTTAACATTGAGTAAAAGCACATCTATCAACATGGACACTGCTACAACTGAATGAGGTAAATGCGATATAATAAATGGTGCCCGCTGTTTGGGGATTCGCGTCGGGCAACATTGTTCCTTCGGGGCGACATTTCGGCGTACCTCCCCCAACAGCGGGCACCATTTACATATTGCCGTTTCGTGGTCTCTTTTTAGTCCCAACATGCGCAGAGGCTGTAAAACCCGTCTACAGAAAATTCACGCTGCCCAAAAGACTCAGATCCAGTCACGTGTATCTACAAAAGTATAGTGGAAGCAGTCTTTTGGTACCTAAACGCTCATACGGAACGAAACAATAAAATGATTCACAATATCTACATGTAGATTCACACTAATAGATCTCAGTGACCAGTCATGAAGCCATGTGACATGTCGGCGCCTAATAAAAGACTGGAGTATGTGGACGGTTAACCGGATAACTGGCTACGGTCGATTTTCTAAGCATAACCGGTCCCTACATTGGCAAACCGGTTATTGATTTTGATGATTATTTTCATGCCCAAGCTATATCTATATCCATATATTTCATTAATTTTGCGTGATTTAACATTTTTTGGCACTTCAAATCACGGGCGCTCTTTAAATGAGTAATATATCAGTAGTTTGGTGTATATCCCACCTATGCGTATTGAATGCACACAATAAATTTTAACATTATATACACATATAAAGAGCTCCGTGCTTCAAATTGCTTGCTGGTTGGTGTTCAATAGACTCTGTTCATATCCAGACCGCCATTCTGTATTGCATATATCCTGATCGCTGTACGTTGGTCTGTGTTACAGAGAGACTAGGTTGATCGAGACTATGCTGGTGAACGTAAAAGACGAAATGCATAAACCGCGATGTTTTTTTTTCAAACGCTAATATTGATACAGGGTGTCCAATCAATATATTCAGTCGCCGTATCGTTTCGCTTTACGTTTCTTGACTACGTGGCGCATTTGTACAAAAAAAACTAGGTGTTACGTATCTAGATCTACAGTACTACGGTAATCGGTTACGGTTCCGTTACATAGAGCCGATTAACCAGTCTCAATTTTCTCGAACCGTCCACACACTGTAAAAGAGAGATAAAGAATCTGACTGGCATATTTTATTGCGAACACAATTTTCACATTAATAAGACAGCACTATCAGCATGTTAAAATTACACCACCTACTTGCGAATATTACTGGTAGTTTATGTATAATTGTAGAAACTCTATTACCTTTCCATTTCAGAAATTACTATTTCATATATCCATTATAGTATTACTCAGTAATTCGATTTGTTTTCGAGATATTACATTTTTACTATCTCGCACTTTATACAAGTGAACAAATATATGCATGTATTTGTTTAATAACTCATCCACACATTTTGTGTTTTTTTTTCTCACCAAACGATTATGCCCATACAAAATACAAAACCACAATCACAAAATACATGTCCATAACAATTGGAGAACATTGTTAAATTCTAACAGCAATCACCTGAACACCCTATTGTTAATTCACCATTGTTTTCATCTCTAGTCCAATCATAACCAAACTGCTCAAAATCTAGTTTGTACTTTTTGCCAACAAAGTCCACATAAGACTGAGACATATTCGCATAGTCAGATAACACTTTGGGAATCTTCAAAGCATCAGCATTTACGTTGCTATTGCGTTTAGTTTCGATTCCTCTGCCTTTCATATGATTTGTAACAAGATAATCGATATCATGTTCAAAAGTTTCAATCTTCCCAATGTAATCATATTCAAGCTCACATGGCTGACACATATTGCTATAAGGCCCCTGTAGATGCATATCTCCCCCTCCCATTTGAAGATACTTTATAATATCAACAAAAGGTATGCTAATATTGATCAAATTCTTCTTTCTAGTCATCTCCCACGAGGGGTCAAGCACTTTCATAATTCTTGGAATCCATTGCTGAAAGTAGTTTCCAAAGTGCCAGAATTCACTCGTTTTGTCCATTTCAATAACTAGTTTGTCCCTCCAAGCAGATAATATTCTGTCAAATGGATGTCGCACAAAGAAGAACTTGTAGTAGTTTTTCAGCCGATACCTGATTTCGTCTGTGGTATAGTTGGACAACCTAGAGTTAAGCAAAAAAAGAAAATACGATTCAATAAAATATGCCACTTAGTGAGGTACTGCACTCACAGAGCAAGCTTTCAATTGAGACCAATTCACGCCAATAGTATTGTCCCATTTGCACTCCCCCGACACTGTTCTAAGTACCGTGAATCTCGTTTTCGGATGTCATGTATGGTGTGACTGGACAGTTTTTCATTTAATATTTAATGATTATCATTGTAAAGTTTAAAGTGTGTAGATGTTAATCAAAATAGAAAAAGTCGCTCGTTTTGAAATTTTATTACCAGTTCAATAAAAAATTTTACTATTACCATTAAAAAAACTGCTCCAAAATGTTTTAACCAAATGAAAACTCGTTTTTGCCCTGACCCAAAAAACCCGTTATTTATTTTATCCAATGAGGTTTTTCAGCCTCCATACATGTTTACCCTTAACTGAACTCTACTTTCAGCCTAGTTTCCCTCTCCCCTTGTCTTAAGACATTGACCTTTGGTCACGTGGCATTCAGCCTCGTTTTCACCTCTCTTTGTGTTAACCCTCCCATGTGACCAGCAGTTAGCGATTTTCATTAACAGCATTCAGTTCAACTGTTAATTTCAAAAGTTTTTCGTTCAGGATTTTGAAAGTTTTCATTGTTGGAGGATTAATTCAGACTTTTAGTTAAAGTTTCGCGTTGTGCTAGTGCAGTTTACTATTTGTGGAGTATTTCTTTGAACAAGGCTGGCGTTTTCAGGTGTGTAATTTTGCTTTCATTATTGTTACACGTGGTTTGGGCGTTTGTCGTTGTAACCATGCAGCCAAAGATTCTAGTAATTGGCCATTCGTTTGTAAGTCGTTTTTCTCAATATGCCATTCAAGCTAATAACAGAACTAATTTGGGTTTGCGTACATCTTCACACAAAGTCCATTTGCGGGGTTTCTCAGCAATGTTAGTAGATCACTTGAGTTACCATAAAAAATTGGATTAAAGCCCTATCACCCCAAGTAGTTTTGATTATATTGGCTCAAATGATCTTGATAATGGTAACATACCCCTACATCTCTTGGTACAGACGCTTGAAAATTTCGCAAGTATATTAAAAAGGCAATTTCAGGTAAAGGTGGTGGCAGTTTTGGAAGCATTTTTTAGGACTAAAGTGTGCCGTGGAACATCCCTGACGGTGACTGATTTGAATCATTCTATTTATGAATTCAATCATTTATGTAGGTCAGCACAGCAGTTTAAATTTTGGCATCACGTGGGTCTAGTTGCAGATTGGCGGCGGTACATTTCAACAGATGGAGTTCATCTCAACACACACGGAATGGTTAAATATTTTAATCTGTGCAATCAGCTTTATCCATTTTTCATCTATGTCACGCTATGTGTAACCTACTCAAAGTTTTGTTATTATGGTATAGCTTCATTTCAGCTGCTGCTTGTGTCTTTTGAGCCAGGCTCAATTATCTCAACTAATATTTCCCGTTATTACCTTTTTTTCCAGCACAATCTGCCAGCATCCTTTTAACTTGTGTGGTGCCATTGTAGAATTCTTTTTCATCTACCTTTAGCACATATTCGTACTTTATGCATGTACCTTTTAACTTACGATCTTTTTAGTAAGTCAGCCGTGCCTTTAGCACATAATTGCACTTTATGTACTGTTAACTGACTATGTCCTTTGTAAGCCCGCGTGCCTTTAGCACATATTTGCACTTTATCCTTGTACCCTTTAACTACCATGCCCTTAGTAAGTTTGTCGTGCCTTTAGCACATAATTGCACTTTATCCATAAACCCTGTAACTGATATCCCTAGTAAGTGAGTCGTGCCTTTAGCACACTTTTTGCACTTAATCCGTTTATCTCCCTACTGACGATGCCTTTAGTAAGTTAATCTCGCCCTGACGATGCATTTAGCAGACGTGCCTTTAGCACATATTTCGCACTTTATTCGTGTATCTCGCCCTGACGATGCCTTTAGTAAGTCAGACGTGCCTTTAGCACATATTCGCACTTTATTCGTGTATCTCGCCCTGACGATGCCTTTAGTAAGTCAGACGTGCCTTTTAGCACATATTTAGCACTTTATTCGTGTATCTCGCCCTGACGATGCCTTTTAAGTCAAGTGCCTTTAGCACATATTCGCCTTTATTTAGCACGATATTCAGACGTGCACTTTTCGCACTTTCGTGTTCTCGCCCTGACGATGCCTTTAGTAAGTCAGACGTGCCTTTAGCACATATTCGCACTTTATTCGTGTATCTCGCCCCTGACGATGCCTTTAGTAAGTCAGACGTGCCTTTTTAGCACATATTCGCACTTTATTCAGTGCCTTTATCTCGCACGCCCTGACGATGCCTTTAGTAAGTCAGACGTGCCTTTAGCACATATTCGCACTTTATCGTGTGTATCTCGCCCCCTGACGATGCCTTTAGTAAGTCAGGCGTGCCTTTAGCACATTTAGCACTTTATTCGTGTATCTCGCCCTGACGATGCCTTTAGTAAGTCAGGCGTGCCTTTAGCACATTTACTTTATTCGTGTATCTCGCCCTGACGATGCCTTTAGTAAGTCAGACGTGCCTTTTAGCACATATTCGCCCTGACGATGCCTTTAGTAAGTCAGGCGTGCCTTTAGCACATATTCGCACTTTATTCGTGTATCTCGCCCTGACGATGCCTTTAGTAAGTCAGACGTGCCTTTAGCACATATTCGCACTTTATTCGTGTATCTCGCCCTGACGATGCCTTTAGTAAGTCAGACGTGCCTTTAGCACATATTCGCACACTTTATTCGTGTATCTCGCCCTGACGATGCCTTTAGTAAGTCAGACGTGCCTTTAGCACATATTCGCACTTTTATTCGTGTATCTCGCCCTGACGATGCCTTTAGTAAGTCAGACGTGCCTTTAGCACATATTCGCACTTTATTCGTGTATCTCGCCCTGACGATGCCTTTAGTAAGTCAGACGTGCCTTTAGCACATATTCGCACTTTTATTCGTGTATCTCGTACGGACAATGCCTTCAGTAAGTCAGTCGTGCCTTTAGCACATAATTGCACTTTGTGCAGGTACCTATGTATAGGACGTTTCCCTCAGTAAGTCAGCCTTGGTGTCTACATTTAACTGAACTTTCTTCCAGGTAATGGTCTAGGATGCCGTAAAACTCATGCAATGTATATCATACAGTGGTAATAGTGCCTACCATGCTACCTATGTGTTCACTTATCAATCTTTCACACTGTACCCCTTTGATCTGCCGTTCGGTTCTGTTTTAGGATGGCACCAAAGAGAGCAGCAAGCGGAACAACCAACGAAAAGGGTCCACCAGCAAAGAAAACCCTCAAACAGCAACGCAAACAGCAATGCATACACGACGAAGTGTTACAGCAGGTGGCTACGCATTTGCCTGTAACTGACAGTAGCCACCAAAGTGTCCAGGATTCTAGTGTTGCGGAGGCTCCTATGGAGTTGTCGCAAGTGGCTATGCTCACACAACGCTTGTCATCCGTGGAGGCTCAGCTCCAAGCTGTGGCCCAGATATCCTTACAACAACAGGAAAATCTGGCGAGTCAACAGCCCCCTATTGGGCACACACAGGAAGTAGCTTCACAGCCAAATTTAGAAGTGTTAACAGAGGATCAATCGCTTTCGAATGTACCCGGGGTTAATGGTGCTATCCAACCACGCTATGGGCCAGGGGAGCATCCTCTTCAGGAGTACAGTGTGCTAGGTACAACTTTAGATGTCAGGATAAAGTCTAAGATCTTGCAGGCAATTACATAGAATTATCCTCGCTGCTCACCAAACACGAGGATACCCTGGCCCTGCGCATGTCTCAGGATGGCAAAGAAATTGTTTTGGGTCGCAAAGACTCAAAAGCTATCACCAGTATTTTTGAATGGTTGCGCCTGTTCAACATCTTGCAGCCGTTTTATCAGCAGCTAAACCTGCACTAGGACCCCACCTCAATACTTATATGGTACGCATTATGGACCTTCATCAATTATATCCTGGGACTAATACCTACCTCAGGTACGACGAGGAGTTCAGGAGGCTCAGAGCGGTTAATGAAGAGCATCATCCATGGTCGGTACTGCACATGGGTACCCTTGTTAGGTGCACCACACCACTAGCTTCATTGTCAGCACCACCTACACCGCTTAGGAAGCCCTTTCCATCAAGCTCCACTGGAAAGGGGGTCTGCTTTGACTTCAACTCAGTCAAAGGTTGCTCAAGGTCTCACTGCAGATTTGAGCACAGCTGTGATTGACTGTCTCGTTTTATGATGGTTAAAGCTAGGTCTTGGGCTCCATGGTTGGACCCAGCATCCCAGCCTATAAAGGAAGATTGGAGCAACTGGTTCTCTTCCAGTTAGACTTGTGTTTGTGTAAACTATTGTATTATATTTTGCATTGTAGCTTGTTATCATTGTGTCTGTAATCTCTAAGTACCCCCCTTTTTTATTGTGCAAGCATGCCTTGGGTGGGGCTCTGTGTGTCGTTTTTTGACCCCACCTAATTTCCAAATAAACTCGTTAGCATTGTCCTGCTCATTACAGGCAGGGCGATGCTTTCATGAACAACATATTTCTACTTCTTTTATTTGTCAATTACTTAGCTGGCATGCTTGCAGTTTGGGGTTTGGGTCCAGGGCAAAAATGTGAGTTTTTCAACCAAATGAAAAACTCGTTTTTGCCCTGACCCAAAAAACCCGTTATTTATTTTATCCAATGAGGTTTTTCAGCCTCCATACATGTTTACCCTTAACTGAACTCTACTTTCAGCCTAGTTTCCCTCTCCCCTTGTCTTAAGACATTGACCTTTGGTCACGTGGCATTCAGCCTCGTTTTCACCTCTCTTTGTGTTAACCCTCCCATGTGACCAGCAGTTAGCGATTTTCATTAACAGCATTCAGTTCAACTGTTAATTTCAAAAGTTTTTCCTCCACGTTCCCCATCCGCCACCCTTTTCTACTTACATAAATTATTTATGTGAGCTGCTACAGGTTCAGTTTATCCGGTTTTAAATGTTTGTAACTTAATTTTATTTTGTAGCTTGATGTTTGTGTTTGGTAATCATGTCAGTGCCCATATATGGGTTTATTTCCATGTTTTAGCACAATGTGTTTAGCAATTGTATACTTTTTTAGTTTTTATTTTAGTAAAAAGTGATTATAACGGTCGTCTGTTGTCATGCAGAATTCTTTTTTAGTACAATGTTCTTTCTTTAAACATATTTTGTAAATTTGTTTTATGTAGTCTCTGTTTACGCTACAGCATAAGTCAGTTGAACACGGTTATTTTCATCTATGCTAATTGTTTCATTACGTGTATCTTGATATACTAATCTGGTGTGTGTCGTTTTTGACCCCACCTAATTTCCAAATAAACTCGTTAGCATTGTCCTGCTCATTACAGGCAGGGCGATGCTTTCATGAACAACATATTTCTACTTCTTTTTATTTGTCAATTACTTAGCTGGCATGCTTGCAGTTTGGGGTTTATGTGACAAATACAAGACTACATGTTCACTTCTGGCAGAAAGCATTAAACTTTGCATAACGGGGTTTTAAGGTACGCTGGTTCTAAAATATCGGGAACCACGCTCCAATATAGTTGGTTCCTCCCGAAATCCAAGATGGCTGACAAGATGACTGCCGGTACATAGATAGTAAGTAACTAATTTTACTATTACATGTAGGTCTAGAATAACATGCAATACCACTTTTTGCACTGAATTTTGCATGGGAAAATCCAATTCTAATGTAATTTTGATGATTGGATGTGACGAACAAGGTCAAAGGTTATGCTCATGATTGAATAAGGGTTGATTTTTGACACAAACGCAAAAATGTCTGCAGACAAAAAATTCCCGAAACACCGATTATATATTGTTCATATCAATATTTTCCAACATAGCTTTGACATAAAGTATTTAAAAGCATAATTTTGACATATTTATTCTATTTCAAGAATTCTATGAGTTCAGGCTAATCATCTTTGCACCATCTTCCAGTGAAATTGGCTTCGTGTATATAGTCCAACAGCTCAGGACTTTCTGTATGCATTTTTAGGTCCAGAGAATTACTCTTCATTTTTAGTAGAAGAGCACTAGGAGTTCAAGAATATCGAGGGTGTCATTGCAGCAGCTTCAAAATATGAAAGAGAACCCCATACCCCCCCTAAAGCACATATGGAGCTTGTGTGACCATCCTAGGGTTTCAATGAGAATTGAGTGCCCCCTCCCTGTACCCTCCAAACGTCATTGCAGTGCAATCTGTCAAACAAATATACCATTTTGCAGCATATTTTGTGCATATAAAATACCTACTTCATATAAATCAACACAATGACGATTCTTTCTACCTGCTTTAACGTCCAAAATGTCCAAACTTTTTTTTTTCAAAATACCTGAAGACATTAAAGCAGGTAGAAAGAATTGTCATTGTTTTGATACATATTAGATAAGTATGAGATGACCTGCTGCAGCTCAAATATTAAAGCTAGCAAACAGATAAAATACCATAGACGATATACAAGGCTATATTCTCAACAGCCCAAGTTTGTACATTGGTGATTCAGGCAGAAAATTTCGACACGTCACTCAAGGAACACCAATGAAATGTGGAGACGCATGACCAGAGAGGTGTCCGCACCAGAGTCACTCCCCTCAGTACTAGTGTTCCCCAATTGGGCATACCAGATCACATGGACAACTTCAAGCATGTAACGGATTGAGATAGTTCTAAAATTGTGTGCAAAGAGTCGTACCTATTGGACAGGCAAATCTCAGAGTCTATAACGATCCGAAACACTGTAGAAAACATTAACATAGATGAAGGAGCATACCAGTTATCCCACGCCAATGACAACATTCTGAGACCTAGGGCAGTCCAAGAGCACAGGAAACACTGACTGATTTCCTTCATTGTCACGTGCTGCCACCCAGTGACAGAAAAAAATCTCAGAAGATGGACATGGAAAGATGTCTGAAAATATTCAGACAGTAAACAAAAATTGATTTACACAAATTTAATCAATCAATCTAAATCCTATCATGGTATAAAATATTCGGAAAGAACTTTCACTTGACAACAAATACACAGATGAGGACTATGTTTTGCTCTTTATGTTTGGGTCTTCATTTACTTATATAATATATACCTATTGCATATTCAGTATCTTTTAAAAACTTCTCCCAGTAAAAGTTTTCATCACAGAATCGGGAAAGTCAAAATAATTAATACACTGTATGCGAAAATTGTGTAGCTCAGAGTTCAATTTGTGTAAGCTATCATAAGTAAAATCAAATAACTGAATTTGAGTGCAAAACATATATTCTAACATAAATGGAATGTAAAACATCTTAATTCTTAGGTGACTGTATTCACTCTATATATTTGATATGAATGTAATTTAATAATGATACTGATATTTCCTCAAAATTGCAATTTTAGTGATTAATTAGATGTACAAAATTAATGAAAGCTCACATATGTTTCCATACCTATTATGAATGCAGGGATGGCAGTTTTCTTTTTTAAAGATCTCAATCTAATTAAAATATTGATGTAACACAACTCCTCATCACAAAACAGTTTACGCGTTCAACATGTATGATTATCAAATTTGGCGGTCGAAATTAGTGATTTTACAAGAAAAAAGCATGGTTTACAAAATCTAAAAAATCTGTAAGGATAAAATCAGCTTAAAATAGGCGACGTATTGTTGCTAAGATATATTTTACTATTTAATACCATGTAAATGGACCTTGATTCAATAAAAAATGTAATTAGATAGTGTTTTAGGTATTGATCATGAAATGTGGGAGATTGGGAAAAAGGCCCTCAAAAGAGGGATGTGGAAATTGATTAAAGAAAAAGGAGGGATGGGATTTCTCTACGTAGAAAGGTGCTCTTGTGCTATTCAATATTTGTTATTGAATAGTGGTGGGGGATGTGTGGATGTAGGCACATGCTATCAGGACAGGGGTGTATATGACAGAATGGGAGAGGGCATTTGTTACTATAGTGGTCGAGTGTGGGGGAGATGGCTGTAAGACCAATGCTATGCAAGCAATATTTGTTAGTGAATAATGGGCGGGGTTGGGGTTTGGGCCGTGTTTACTTCAGAAGTAGCTGTGTGTAAGTCAGAAGTAGGGCATGAGATTTGAGTACCCGCTATTGATTTTTCATCCCCACGGATATAATCTAGTTCTATAATGTAAGCTTAAATACAATAAACATAATCAACCTTCTCTCAACATTTATCATACCAGCTTAACATATTGTCGGATTAGACATATACGGTTGTGTGCATTGAGTGCTGACTTGTGACCAGGAGGTCAGTTACATAGATTCGTCCTAGGCCGAGATGAGAAATGTTTTGATTGTGTCACTAGTGCATGTACCTATTTTGAAGTATTGACTCTAGCTAAGGTAGACCCTCCAAATTAACACCACTTATGTAAAGAGCCACCTCTCTGATAAAACTCACAATCGTGGCTATGCTATTGAGCAGCGAAAATGGGGGTAAACAGTGGTGTTGTTTTCACTGGATTAAAAATCCTCCTGGTGACATCTCAACATATCAATATGTTGTATAAGTTCACTGTTTTGCGGGATTAGTAGGGAATTTTTAAACCCCTATGAAAGGAATGTGACAGTGCAACTATGCGAAACGATCTTAAGGGTCAAGGTGTCTAGGAACATCAAGAGGAAGGACTTCATGTGACTTATCTGTTGGATCATGTAAAAACCTATTCTAAAATAACCAATAGTTTAATATTTTTTCTAATGTGATTTTGAATATAGTGGCAGGAGATTGCTTGCCAAAGAAAAGAGTGAGAGAAGAAGAAAATTGAGTTCAATAAATGCTACCATATACATTGAAAGCTTGTACTTGTGATGGTGTCGGCTGAACTATGTTTGGTCAATTTGTTTAAGGCATACACAAAAACACTTGGGTACACATATTGATCTACGGATATTATATATAGTGTCTTAACCCTTCCCCTAAAACACAGGCCCAATATTTTACATCATAAAATATATCCCCAGAATGATTTGAATCACCTAAATATCCCACAGAAGTTCAATCTTTTTAGAAGGCTGAGAGCATATGAACGTTCGTCATTTTTCAACCACAAATTAATCCCAATGTTTTCATGTACGTGACCCTAGACCTTGTTCTTGACCTCAAATCACTGAAATACCCTCAGAAATGGCTTTCTCATGCTAAGTGTAGTGCAGAAATTGGTATTATATTAAATTCTAGACTAAATAGTAAAAAAGTTACTTACTATATATGTACCGTTCGCCATCTTGGCAGCCTTCTTGGCAGCCATCTTGGATTTCGGAAGGAACCTATTATCTGGGAGCGTGGTTCCCGATATCTTTGGAATGAGCATACTTCAAAACCCCAATGTACAAAGTTTTATGCTTTCTGCCACATGTGCACATGTTAATTATCACTTATCTGTCCCACTATTCA
>CM032659.1:21640092-21692654 GCA_019095985.1 Streblospio benedicti
GAGACCACTGCCATGGACCGCACACTCTGGCGTAGTAGATGTAGTGAGGGCTGCATACTGTTCGAGGAAGAAAGAACAGAAAGATGAATTGAAAGACGAAGGCTCCGCCATGCTGCTGCTTCAAGTGTTCCACAAGTTGGAGGCTCACCATTTGTCTGTGGAGACTGTCATCAGACCTGCACTTCACGCATTGGCCTGATCATTCATCGCAGACACAAACATTAGACACATAGGTGCAGGAGACAAGACATTCATCGGACCGATGAGTCAATCCATCAATCCAAATATAATTATAATAATAATTAGGTATTTATTTGCAATCATACGATCAGTTGAACATATACATAGTATTTACATAGTAGGCAGAGGACTACAACCACTCCAGGTCATTGGCATCCTTTTCACACCCTATATATCCTTTTCAACTCACCGGGGAGCATACAGCACATCGCAGCTATTGGAGCGCAGACGTGCTATTCACCTGCCAGTCCTGTACATATTTAACGTGTAGGTGCCACGAAGCGGACCATGTATATTTTAGCGGACCCAAATTATAAGATCAATAACTTGCCAAGAAAAAACATTTGGAAACACATTTCTTTCTCTATTAGAAAGAGAAACCTTTTCTGTGTGGTTCTAAGATGTTTTTATAAAGATTGACTTACATTTTGTGCTTCCTCTGTTTTGATTCAAATGCCTTCTTTTTATATCTTGCACGAAACAACAAAAGTGGGGTTCGGGGGGTTTACCCCCCGATAAAAACACTCAAAATAGTCACACATTTTCAGCGGCTCGTCTACATAAGCAGTAACCCTTTATCCACAGTTTTCACAAATCGTTTTTATTTGTGTCATTAATTTACTAGTCAAATTATCCATGTTTTAAGTCCATGTAAGATTTTTGACAGGCGATCGGTAATAACACTTTGCGTCACTGTTCTGTGCCAGTTTACAAATCGATAAAAAATCAGGTGTGTTTCTACATACATTGCACTTTAAAACTAATAATCATGGTTAGAGTTTCGACTTGAAAACAGTGGTCCTCAGTAGCTCTTGGTCAAGTACGACTTGAAAACAGGAGTTGTTTGCGTCGTAATCGCGCCCCGGTTTACAGTGTCGCCAAAACCGATACGTCGTACGTTGCCACTGAGTTGCTGATTAGATACGTCGCCACCGTACAGTGTTACTACTAAACGGTAGCGACGCCAATTCCGAAGCCTCGTTTGTCCCGTGTAGAGGAGAGCCACACCTCTGACGTAAAAAGAACTCACCTAGTTTGAAAACTATAGCTAGTGTGATCCCCCCACCCCCACCCCTGAGGCTCAGTTGGCTACCTAGCCTGCCTTTGGAGGTCCATACCAACACCACGTGGCCTCCCTCTGCTATAAGCATCAGAAATTGATGGCTGCGGAGTACAAACAAACCAAACCAAACCAAACCATTTTAATGTATTATATCATTTACAGTACAATTGCTTATTAAATTTTCGTAGAAAATAAGTACAACAGTTTCACGTTCCGTAGTAGTTAGATGTTTCTTGCACATGCAAGATGGCGTATGACGTAAAGGCATCAACTCCCTTGCGATCAATTTGTTTTTAAAATCATTTGAAAACACCCAACAAGCGTAAATGATATTTAAGTTCATATAAAGCCAAATATAATTTGAAATCATATAAAAGTAACCATGATTTATTTTTAAACAATTCGGGGTTCGGGGTTTACCCCCGATAAAAAACCTCAAAATCGTCACACATTTTTAGCGGCTCGTCTACATAAAAACGGGTGCATATATGAAGTGGAAGGACGTAAATGAGCTCTGTGCAAAAACCGTACAAGATGTGCAAGATGGATGGCGAGTATCAAAACAATTCCGTGTTTATGTTACAAATGATGGATTTTTTGGCCTATGAGTAGAGCGATGTACTAGTTCAATACATCAAAGAATAATGGAACCACATTTTTTCTATATAGAGACAAAAATGTGGTTCCTAAATATTTTTCAATGTCTAAAAGTAGACATTTTATTTGGGTCCGCTAATCTGGACATGATCCCCACGAAGCAGTGTGCCAACTGTTAGAGGCAAGTTTGCTTAACACTTACCACCAGACCCGACCGGGAATCAAACCCGCCACCTTCTGATCACGAGTCCAACTCCCTATCCACTCGGCCACGGAAGCACACAAATATATACGCATTAGAATAGGAATGACCATCTAAGTATATGCAAATTCCAAGATGGCCACCACAGGAGTGCTTGCAATATGTGATTGTTTGCAATATTTGAATAATTATAGATGTTTTGTGTATACAAGGTTTGTGTCTCAATTGATGATTCCGTGAAAGACAAACATTCTTGGCCTGACTCATGCTTAATATATAGGGCAGCAAATAACTTTACTATAATTGTATTAAAGCACTATTGTTGTACAGGTCTCGTGTGTTTCTGGAACTAAACCCATGGGCTGCAATATTTATATGAAAGAGTAAGATGTCAACGTTCCGTCAGTAACCACTTAGTTTCCCTATTAAAATTCAGTTATCTTCCATTGATTAACTCATGATAAATGGTAATGCATTTTGCATTTGTCATTATTCATCACTAAACACTGCCACGTGTGTCCCTAAAACTGTGCCTTTGTCGGCTGCTCTTTTATTCAAAACCGATTAAACAGTGTGGAAAGTGTTGTCAGTAGTTTCAGTCATAGTCGGTATGACAGTAAAGAGATGACACCGAGAGCAATAGTCTTGCCTGCATACACTAGTAATCCGTGTATGGTGTAAATCAAAAGATATGTCTCCAAATTGATCTAGATGATATTGTTTACGTGAACTACTCACTTGCGAGCGTAGGTCTTCTTATGCTTGTTGAGTTTGACATCTGTGGGCAGGGCTTTAGGTGCAGAATTGTTGGTTAGGATGGCCCCCAGACTGGACCACGCCACCTTGAAGTGGATGCACGCGATCACTTTCAGATTTTCATACACAGTCAAACCGCGGGCTGTTGATGAGAAAGTACGAAATGCGAATCAATGGGTAGCACTCATTATTTGAGTGTATGGGCATGTACCGCTCCCCCTTAAGATCATGATTGCCACTTTGGTGACATTTCAAGCCTGAAATACAGAGATAATATTTATCAGTGAGGGTAGTTGGTGTCTGGGGGAATTTACAGCAAGACTTTCGCCGAGTATGAAAATCTTATCATTTCTGACTACTTTGGCTCATTCTGCACAAAACGATGTGCCTTTTATGGAAAACGGGTTTCATCAAGGAAGTTATGGGGCAAAATGTGAGTTTGATGTTTTTTATGGAACCAAAACCTTGCCATGTCATGCTAAATATAGCGCAAGCGAATTCAATAGAATTCGGGCACACCTGCTTGCGCCCTTTGAAAAAAAAACCCAGAGACAACTGTAGTATTGGACGTAGATGAGGTGGTAGTCAGTTTTGATGCTGTGACATTATACATAAATGTTCCAGTAAGTGAAGCGATAGGAGTGTGTGCCGAGGCTTTGTTTGAGTTACCCATTATCGTCCTATGATGTACTCATGTACGCATGATGATTTCTATACACAAATTGATGGCCTTGCCATGGGCAGTGCACCAGCGCCCCATCTTGCTAACAGTTGGTTGAGTCAATTTGATACATGCAGCAAAACTAGAGGAAACTCTAAGTTGTATTTTCGAGATATGGATGATGTTTGAAAGGAGGAAAAACAATCACAAATTGAAAATAAATTGACTGAGATAAACCAGTTCCATGAAAATTTTAAGTTTACCATTGAACGTGAACAAAGTCACAATGTATATGTTCTCGATATGAGAATCATGCATGATCATACAAATGGAAAGCTATCTTCGACATGGTACAGTAAGCCTACATATATCGGGCTTATTATGAACTATTATGTCCTCGCACCTACATGTAAAAGATACAAGCGTTCTGTAGTGTCTGGTTTCGTATACCGAATCTACCGTGCATGCAGTTCATGTTTTTTTTCATGGAGCTTAGAGAAGGCTAAACTTATCCTAGAAAAGAACCAATACCCACTGACATTCAACGAGCCAATTATTAAAAAATCTTTAGGTAACATTCTGGGAGTTACTGCAAACAAGGCCCCAAAGGCAGTTACCACCAGCAATGTGAGAAAACACATGCTCAAAGTACAATACTTTGGTAAATGCACTGAGGACTATGCGCAAGCTTTACATAAAATCGAAGCTCAATTCACGGTTATCATGACACTTCGAAAGTTGAAAACTGTACTACCCTCTACCAAACCTCGAGTAGACAAGATATTTGAAAGCGGGGTTGTTTATATGTTTGAATGTCCACACTGCACACCGTGCTACGTCGGTCAAACGGCACGTAATCTACAAACCGCCATAAATGAGCACAGAAACAGACCTGGCCCAATGAGGGATCACATAAGACAGTGCTGAAGCACTTTATAGGAGGAAGATGAGTCATGCACCAGACGTCTCACAGTGATAGCTTGTTGCTGACTTGCTGACTTTGGAGGCTCTGTACATACGGCAGTAAAGACCGACCATCAATCCTAAGGACGGGAATAGAAACAGGGTACTTATTATGAAGTTGTTGACAGTGTAATAGTTCTGTTATCCCAATAATGCCTATACAAATGCAGATTATAATAATTGTTCTTGTGTTATCCCAATGTATGTATGTATGTATGTATGTGAGAATATGTATGTAAATGTATGATATACGTATGTATGTATGTATGTATGTATGTCTGTATGTGTATGTATGTATGTTGGTATGTATGTATGTATGTATGTATGTAATATCTTGTATAAAACGAAGTATTTTGTATTTACGTTCCACAGAGAAAACTTTACACAACTTGAGGTGGACCCCATATGAGGAGAACATCAAAGGATTCGATTTTTAGTAAATGAAATTGTGTATTTTAGATCTTCCCATTTCAAGAATGAAATTTTACTGATACAAAGAGAAAGAGAACACGCGTAACGTATCACGTTATAACACGTTAACGTCACGTTTTACGTCATATTCTACGTCACATAAAAAACTTCATATTCAGCCACAAATGATATTTTGCATCATTGATTTTTTTTGGCTTATTAAGTGCAATTGAATATCAGTAAAAAATCAATTCTAAAAAGCTTAGCAGCAATATATAGCCAACATGATAAAATTTACCTGCTACCAAATTTAAAATCAATACAGCATACTTGTAAATCACTGATTACAGTATTGTGTACTTTTAATCAAGATTTCCATAACGTTTTAGTCAAGTTTTTTCAACGAAGATGAACTTGATTAACAGTAAAGTACCGATTTTGTATGTCTTTGCCCATATTATACGCCGTGTTTTTGACTTTGATGTTCTTTATGAAGTTTTGAAAAGTGTAATAGTTCATTGAAACAATTATCCCAATAATGCCTATACAAATGCAGATTATAATAATATGTGTCTTGTGTTAACTACCTCCTGGATTAATCTTGTAAAGCGTAATATTCCAGTATACTACAGAGAATATTTCATTAATTTTGTGGTTTTACAAACTGATGATGTGTGTAAACACGAACACACATCGGGTTCTTAACCCTAATCAGCACATTTGGGGTCCATTAAAATTTTGACCTCAGGGGTATACTTTTAATATAGCTTTATTCGCTTGGTATTTCCTCTTTTCCTTTTAAGTAGTTGTCACCCTATATCTTGTCTTTATCAGTACCGAAGATTACTGATTTTGTATTTGATTTAAGTTTTTGACTGTATTTGATTTAAGTTAGGACGTACATAAAAATATTTGCTTGAGGTCCGCATGGACCCCACACCCGTTGAGAACAGAAAATGCAGGGAACACTGGATGTTTTTTTTAGTGAAGGCATTAAATGAAGTTGTCCGCTCATATCTTCCCATTATCAAGAATGAAAATAATTTTCTTTGGTTATACATAAGGACCAATACATAAGCAATTTTATTGGGGTCCACATGGACCCCAGACACGATGGGTACAGACATCACAAAGCTGTTCGATAATTTGACCTATTAAAATATGTATATAATAAAAACATAACTCTTTATTTGTTATTTTTATCTGACACGGGCATTATTAACATATGGATGTATTTGTATCACAGAAAGGTCATGAATTGAAAAGAAAATCACATCAAATGATTGGGCTCCACATGGACCCCTATTGTACTGATTAAGGTATTTTTTTAATGTACTGATAAGGGTTAATGTCGTTGGTTCCATTTAATAAAATAAACAGATAATGATGAAACGCTTTCTACCCACACGTCTGAAGTTCTATTACCTATACTCAAATTAACTCCCCTGGACTGAAGGAGCAGATATATAAGCCAAAAATTAGTATGCATGTTTCAAATCGCAACAGGGTAGGGAAGCAAAGATGAACAGGCCACTGGTTGTAGTGAGAAACTTAAGATAATGCATTGTTGACCCCGGCCACTGATCGTAAGATGTCTCATTAGGGGAGGCCCGGGAAGAGACAGTACAAACCTGTATCTGAAGACGACAACACAAAATAGGGTTCGCTTTAATTAGTTATTCAATCAATTAATTAATCAACTGATCAATAAATTAATATTGCAAACATCAATAAGCAAATAACAATAACTGAGAGGCATACAGATATACGGTACAGCCGGTAAATTGTACAAAATAATTTCATTACTATATCAATTTCAAAGGAACCGCGACGTTACCTATTTGCTTCAGTTTTGAAGTTGCCATGGAATCTACATCCATGAAGTGTGTATCAGGACAAGTCTTGTAGAGCGTTTGAAACCTCTCTTCTTGACTGCATATGCCGGTAGCAGATTTTCCTGACATTCTTTTCTCTGGGTTGTTTGAATATTTATCGGATTCATCGGGTTCGCCACTATTCCATATGAAGACATTAACTTCTGAAAGAAAATCTTGATTCCATATTTAAGAATAGCAGCATTACATTAATTAAAATTCGAACGTCATGATGAAAACGACACTATCAATGTAGCGCGCTCATGTGCAATCCAAATATATAAGCCTTTTTGTAGAAACGTTAACGACTATGGGATTTGATTAGTAAGTTATTTGATGCATATATCCGTGTATGTCTGTCACGATAAAAGAATCGCACGGTCACTGAATATACTGGTGGATTTAATTAATATGTGAAGCGCGTACGCCCCATTCCCATTTTTCCTATATACCATAGACACTATGGGGACCAAAAGCGGTCCTCATATTCTTGCTTAATGTACGTCATACTATCTCAAAATGCTGGATCTGCACCTGCAGATCATAAGGAATACTGACTAAATCTAACGTATGCCTCGATAGCCAGTGATTACCGTACGCACAAGCCAATATTAAGAGTAAAGTATAATGACCACAAACACACGTTTTGACAGCCCAAAATACAAACATGCACGTATTATCCTCACCACCATTGTCGGCCAGCCACCTGGGAATGAGGCTCATGCTCTCACCCCCACCTGAGAGGCGTTGGCTGACGAGAAGTCCGGTGGCACAGCACAGGCAGACAAGAGCCAGCAGCAGCCGCAACTTCCGGCTGACAGGGGGCGACGCCATCTGACGGCAGAAAATGAAATGCAGGGCTAGATATAAAAACAATGGTGAACAGTGCATTGCATAATTAGGATTTGTTGATAATGCATACAAACGATGTGAAGGGCAAGAGTTGTCGGTTACAGTGGGGTGGTGTCAGGGAATCATAACATCATCATTGCACATTGAACAGATCCAGGTTATGGGAAAGAGAGGAAGGGGCTATCTGCAGGTAGGATTAAAATACCCAGTCTACGCGAGTTTACAGAAGGACCCTTTGGCTGCCATTTTTTCTGGTCTGTATTACTTATTTATACTTATATTTATACTTATATTTATATTATATTTTATGTATTTATACTTTAAATAGTGATTATTAGTCTATATCAGAGTACAGTATAACATTCCTACATGAACATATGAAATATAAAAAAAAGACAATGTTTGCAATTTCTGAAAGAACACATTGACTGTTTACATATTAATTTCTAACCAATCATCATCATGCCAACGCTTTACAGTTTTAATTATTTCTCATAGTAATGTGAAAATGATTCTGTATTGAGAAAACTAGATGCTGCCCAAAATGTTTGGCACCCTGTATAATATATAGTTTAACAGACTGCTAATGCATAGGGCACATTACGCCGCAAGGTTAATCTACAGTCAGTCTACAGCCAAAAACATATAGAAATCGTGAGGATCCGTGAGTGTACAGGGCAGCAAAGTATTTTTTCAAGGCAATACTAGTACGGTGGCAGCAGAAGAAGTTTGGCACGTCAAACTTCTGATACGTAATACGGCCACTAATGTCTAGAACACATTACGCCGCAAGGGCTGTCTACAGCCAGTCTACGACCAAAAACGCATGGAGATCGTTAAGATCCGTGAGTTTTAAGTGCGATAAACGCAGCATTTTTAAGTCCGTAGGGTCGCCGTAGAAGAAGTTTGGCTTGCCAAACTTTCTGCGGCCACCGTACGGCATTGAAAAAAACGTACGTTTGCCGCACTGTGCACTCACGGATCCTCACGTTCTCTATGCGTTTTTGGCAGTAGACAGGCTGTAGACCCACCTTGCGGTGGAATGTGCCCCTCGCTCCACATGGTGGGTAGAGCGTAAGTTATACGCGAGTACAACACACGTTCTATGCATTTTGATCACACAGCCACCTCAATTATAAAATCCTTCCCTGTGCCGACGCACTCATAACGCACGGAGCCCGTACTGACGTGTCCACAACTGTGCTTTTGTCAATGTATGCGGGAAACGTCGTAGACACGGCCGACCCCAACACGCCTTGCGGCGAACACCCAGCAATGTCAAATGTGCTCCTCGCTTAAAACACCGCTTTACACTATAGCGAATTCCACCTACGTAGCTCTACGTGCAATGGCGAACAGGCAAATTCGTCAGGAAATTTTGAACATGTTTACTGGTTGGTTTCGGTTCGTTAAGAATAGTTATGCTGCGTCTAGGGATCGCAGAACATTCGCACGTACAAGTAACACTTCGTTTGCCTCAGCAACTTGTACCATGCATTTTTACTACGTTCAATGCCGCCACAATACGCCCAAGTTGACGACGTGACATAATACGTACAGATGCGTTGCACGGGTTCGCCCATGATCGCTCTATCTAGTGTAAAGTGGGTTTAAGGCAAGTATGTAAGCACTGACTTAAAAGACTAACATGCTGGTTGCGTTGTAAGAAGAAAAAAAAAAAAAAAAAAAAAAAAACGCTGTGAAAGAATGTTCGCGGTAAGCAATAAAATGGAAAAATGAAAGAACCGTGAAAAATCGTCGGGGTGCGCTTATTACTAATAATATTATCTTTTTTTTTAATTTGTTTTTTTAACGCACACTGTGCGCTTATTAGAACGAATATGGTATAGCACAATTAAAACTGCTTTCATAGTCAGCATACAATAATGCAAAAACTGCTTATAGTCAATTGTAATTAAAGTGGATAGTTGTAAAGAATACATGGAAATAATCCTTAGTAAGTTATCTATATGTTAAGAACAACATGTTTACACCCGGAATTTACAAATTCTTCACTAAATGCAAATAAGTACTTTTTTCTGTTCAAAATAAACTCGACAGACCATAACATTTTTGTACAACAAACATATAGGAACAATACTACATCACTATAAAGCCAAGAAGCACAGTTATCTTCTGATACAATGATTTTACATAGATGATGTATATTATTATATTGGCCACAATAAGATCATGAAGGTTTATACATTTCTAGTTGAACCACATGTGCGATTTTCGGCCATCTTGAGAACTAACAAGCTCTTCTCATTGAAAGGTTATATATATGCAGTGACAGGGTACATTGACTTGTATTATACAATCATATAGACCAGAACAGTTAGACACTTCAAATATACATATACATGATATATTATTATGGGCCAAGGAATAAATTTTCTGAAGTATGTTATATCCATATGTGTAAGTTGAAAAAAACAACACAATTAGTGTTTATGTGTCAAGTTGAGGACTTTCAATAACATAATCCAGAAGCTGAGGTGGATTCCGTGTGCAAGTGTTGTCCAGAGAATTTTGTTTGATATTCATGAAGAGGACATGTTTGGGCAATAAAGTCACGAAGGTAGACTTTTCCTACCCCGGCACTAAGGGAGAAATTCAAGATGGCCGCCGAAAATTCATCATTTTTTAAGAACATGAGGGAGTCTCTTTAACTCATCAGTTTTCAACTTAAATTCCTAATTTTGTCAACCAAAGTTAGGTTTTCATGGCCCAGAAAGATAGTAGTGTTGAGAAAATAAGAAAATACCTACTACCTCATGATACATTTCAAGATGGCCGCCATAATATCTGACATTTTGTGTAAAATTCGCCTATGGAGGCTATGTCGTTTGCTCTATTTCAAAATTATATAATGATTTTGGTCATATTAAGCAATATTCCAATGAAATACAATATAGTGCATTTAAAAAATGAGGTTAGGCTTCCTTCGACCTTGTTAGCTTAGAGAAATCCAAGATGGCGCCCACAACCCCCAAAACAGCAAATTTCAATATTAACGGTTTCCTACCCACACCACTCAAACCCTTTTGAAAGTTTGATTATTTCTCACTTGATTTTGGTACAAGGATAACTCATAGTGAATTTGTGTTGTTATTTCCTTCTGTCAGCCCCTGGCAATTACAGATATCCAAGATGGCCGCCGTTGGGGTGTGAGGATTGTCAGATTGTCTATAACTATTTTAATATTTGTGATAGAGTTATGGTTTTGGTGTCTACATGCAGGTTAATGAATTGAAAGAATACAATTTTAGCCATAAAAAGTAGATTTGCCATCTGAATGTAGTGAAAATCCAAAATGGCCGCCAGCTAGATGTTAAGAATCACAGATTGCCTATAATTTTCTTCATAGTTGTGATAGATTAATGGTTTTGGTGTCTATATGTAGGTTTTGTAGGTTAAAATTTCCAAATATAGCAATTTCATTAACATTTACCAGTCAAGAACTATAAAAATCAAAGGTTGCCACTAAGATGTGACATATTATACTGATTAATGTGTAATGTCAATAAAACTTTCCGAAAAGTCGATAAATTTTGACTATGAAACATATTCAATTGCTAATGATGTATATAAACATTTATTTCACCATTCATTTAATTTTAAAATCCTTTTCATGTTTGATTTTTTAACTTACATCATAACAATGTTTGTGTTCTCATTCATAAAAAAACATTCATAAAAAAACTTATCTTAACACAGTGTGTAAGAAAAAAAGTCCATCAATTTGGATTTTTACAGATGTCTATATTTTCACCTTGTTGGACCACAAATTTACATTTACAAAATTCACAGCATGGTACATAATTCTTTCTACATGCACATCGCACAGTAGAACAATTTTTGCAAGTACAACTAGGAAATAAATCAAATGGGACAAGCTTCATGTCCCTCACAGGCATCATCAACTCATCAACTCTCTCAAAACCAAAGGACTGAGGGTCTATTGTCTCTCCTGATAGGCAGCTTACTTGCATAAATGTGGCATAGTAAGATCTTAGAATATGCTGGTAAATTTCACGAGAAGTTGGTGGTAACTGAGTAATTGTTACATTTTTGCCCTGGTGATATATCCAATGACGAAGTTCGTCCATTGTTTTGCAAGGTGTTCCTGCCTTAATTACATTCACCAAGTATGTTTCAGCAGCTTCTATACTATTACTCATTTCAGCCTCATTCGTTGTTTTCCCAAAATGTTCTAGATATTTTTCTGTTCCAACTTTTAAAGCAGCAAGCTTCGTACCAACTTTGCTAGTTATATCGCATCCTGTCAAAGCATTGCAGCAGGTAGAACCTTACACAAAATTAGGTACTTTTACTCCTAATATGTGTAGTGGAACATCTGCATTCCGATTGGAAACAACAGCTCTCATCATTTTCAACAAGACCATTGCAAACAAATTCAAATTTTATAATGCACCTCTACTCAGTATCATCGAAATAAATTTATCATTATTCTTGGTAGATTTCATAATAGCATCATTGCATGTTTTGCTCATTTTATCTATGAAACCAAAATTTGATTGTTAACTAGGCTCAATCACTAATGGCTTTTTGCAAAACATTCACCCTAAAACAACCGGTCTTCAATTAGGCCTTTCATCCAGTCAACTCACCTTCCCAATTCATCTCAAGGTTCCCCATTATACAAAACCAAATTCAATGATTTGTTATTGATTCTCTAAAGGCAGCTTTTCTTCAAAATTATGTTCGCTCTTACAGCTAATCATCTGACCCGTCAAGTGCAAACGGTATCTTGAAACATTTTTCAGTGATATACAAAAACGAAGTTCGCATTTATAGGGTGAACAACTTAATAAATGATAATCATGTCTTAACCAGCTTCTATACTAAACAAATTTCAGCCTCATTCGTTTATTTTCCCAAATATTTGTAAAATTTTTCTGGTCCAACACTTTTAAAGCTTTTCTCTAGCATTTAGTAGTTATATCGCATCCTGTCAAAGCATTGCAGCAGGTAGTAGCCTTACACAAATTAGGTACTTTTCCTCCTAATATGTGCAGTGGAACTTCTGCATTAATGCGATTGGAAGTTGTTCACAAAGCCAATGACGATTTATGGTTAGGCATCATGCATGTAACTGAGCATCCTGTGTGGACGTTACAGAAAGCCCCGTGTAAAGAAAGCATGTGTTTGCTGGTCATGTGATTGGTTTGCAAGTGGTCACGTGTATGAAATGGCAATGGCAAAAACCCACAACGGAGCAATCCTGTTTGTGATGTGTCTATACTAGGAGAGAGGCAGGTACATCAACATGCTGTCCATTTGCGAAGGTTTTATTTTATACAGTGCGTTATTGCATCAGAATTTCAACTCACCATATGTTTTCTGGTGATAAGAAATTCTTTTCATAAAATTATGAGATATCAGATGAGTAAGTTATTATCATGATCGGCAGAGGTAATTAAGTCGTAAAAACAGTCTCCAGTTATCTGAAATCTTGATGTATGAGCTCCTAACGATCGAATTACACTCTGTGTTAAGGACATGTTAAACATTATATATTGCACAATACAATACTCAAATAGAAGCATGTCCCACAACATTGGCGGATACATGATTGCCAAATAGGGGTGTGGGGGGTGGGGTCGCGATTTTCCGAGAGTGCACATATGTCCTAGCTGTTATCTGTGTGAGGCGAAGTCACCAGAAGTGTAATGATGTTCAAATGGATGGTCATGTAATGTACAAAATCCTCTCTACCACTTGACTAGAATGTCACTAGCAATATACAAGGGAACTTTGGGAGAAGTAAAACATTGGCAGATCCAGTTTGAGTACAAGTGGTGGGGTGCACATGACCACCTTTTTCATCCGCAAAATTTCATTTTCATGGGGTTTGGGGGATCTTGGCGAACCTTCAAGAGTAGATAACCCATGAAATCCCGGTTGAGTGGATAGGATGATGGCTGCGTCACGATCTCGAGTCCACATTTTTTGTACCCAAACTCAGCCAGCTATAATCTCATGATTCCTAACTGCCTCGAATGGTGGATATGTTTCTGGTGTCGGAGCCATGAGGTTGTGTGTTCGAGCCCTATCAGTGTCACCTCGTAATCCAGAATTTAATCTATTCGAAGGTGCATTTTCAAAAAAGTAACACTTCAGAAAACTGGCTGTACACTTTGCACCTAAGGTCGGCCGAGTAGAGGCAAGATGGGCAATTAATGTTCAATCCTTCTCACTCAACCCTACCTGTCTTGGCATATCAGTCTGATTGAGGTATGAGTGAAAAGGATTAAAGATGAAAATTGAGCCAACATGAGGCAAGTTGGCTTTTTCAAAACAATGGACGAACTTCGTCATTGGATATATCACCAGGGCAAAAATGTAACAATTACTCAGTTACCACCAACTTCTGTGAAATTTACCAGCATATTCTAAGATCTTACTATGCCACATTTATGCAAGTAAGCTGCCTATCAGGAGAGACAATAGACTCTCAGTCTTTTGGTTTTGAGAGAGTTGATGAGTTGATGATGCCTGTGAGGGACATGAAGCTTGTCCCAGATGATTTATTTCCTAGTTGTACTTGCAAAAATTGTTCTACTGTGCGATGTGCATGTAGAAAGAATTATGTACCATGCTGTGAATTTTGTAAATGTAAATTTGTGGTCCAACAAGGTGAAAATATAGACATCTGTAAAAATCCAAATTGATGGACTGTTTTTAGTACACACTGTGTTAAGATAAGTTTTTTTATGAATGAGAACACAAACATTGTTATGATGTAAGTTAAAAAATCAAACATGAAAAGGATTTTGAAATTAAATGAATGGTGAAATAAATGTTTATATACATCATTAGCAATTGAATATGTTTCATAGTCAAAATTTATCGACTTTTCGGAAAGTTTTATTGACATTACACATTAATCAGTATAATATGTCACATCTTAGTGGCAACCTTTGATTTTTATAGTTCTTGACAGGTAAATGTTAATGAGATTGCTATATTTGGATATTTTAACCTACAAAACCTACATATAGACACCAAAACCATAACTCTATCACAGCTATGAAGAAAATTATAGGCAATCTGTGATTCTTAACATCCAGCTGGCGGCCATTTTGGATTTTCACTACATTCAGATGGCAAATCTACTTTTTATGGCTAAAATTGTATTCTTTCACTTCATTAACCTACATGTAGACACCAAAACCATAACTCTATCACAAATATTAAAATAGTTATAGACAATCTGACAATCCTCACACCCCAACGGCGGCCATCTTGGATATCTGTAATTGCCAGGGGCTGACAGAAGGAAATAACAACACAAATTCACTATGAGTTATCCTTGTACCAAAATCAAGTGAGAAATAATTAAACTTTCAAAAGGGTTTGAGTGGTGTGGGTAGGAAACCGTTAATATTGAAATTTGCTGTTTTGGGGGTTGTGGGCGCCATCTTGGATTTCTCTAAGATAACAAGGTCGAAGGAAGCCTAACCTCATTTTTTAAATGCACTATATTGTATTTTATTGGAATATTGCTTAATATGACCAAAATCATTATATAATTTGGAAATAGAGCAAACGACATAGCCTCCATAGGCGAATTTTACACAAAATTTCAGATATTATGGCGGCCATCTTGAAATGTATCATGAGGTAGTAGGTATTTTCTTATTTTCTCAACACTACTACCTTTCTGGGCCATGAAAACCTAACTTTGGTGGGCAAAATTAGGAATTTAAGTAGAAACCTGATGTGTTAAAGAGACTCCCTCATGTTCTTAAAAATTGATGAATTTTCGGCGGCCATCTTGAATTTCTCCCTTAGTGCCGGGGTAGGAAAGGTCTACCTTCGTGATTTTATTGCCCAAACATGTCCTCTTCATGAATATCAAACAAAATTCTCTGGACAACACTTGCACACGGAATCCTTCTATGTCAAGAAAAAAATTTGTTTACAACATATATGGGTGATATAATTATCTGGTTTGGGGCAAAAATTTGGCCCCATTTCATTCACGACCTCCTCTAATAGGGGCTTGTGTGAGTACATATCTTTCAGGTGTTGTAACTTAGGAACCATACATTATTGTACAATGTTTTGCTTTGAAAAGTAGATGACCGTGCCCTACCCATATTAAACATTATGCAGCAAATACCAGTGAACTGAAGGTCTCAACTGCCTAGTTTTTTTGTTGTTGCTAAAATTCATCAGCATTGTATATTCATATGCATGTGTAGGTATCAGAAGAAGGATTATGGCGAGTCATCCTCCCTTCCCAGCACCTCTGTTATCATCGTGTTCCTCAACGAGACCTGGTCTACACTGCTCAGGACAGTGCACTCGGTCATCAACCGGTCACCACAAAAACTGCTCGCAGAGATCATCCTGGTGGATGATGCCAGCGAAAGAGGTAGCTATACACGTGCACCTCAAACCTTTATACCATAATGCCATACATGTATGTAACCATCTTTGATCAAGTTAAAAGCTACTTCAGTGAAGATCCGCGACAACGGAAACCAATTTGCAGTTACAAACCGTTCCATTGTAGAGGATTTCTGGTCCTTCGAGTTCTCTGATTTCCTCCACAATTTACTTACATAGGTAATGCATGAGAAACCTTTCCGGTATTCAGTTTTCCTGCAGTTCACTCTTCCGTTGTTGAGGATATTCTTTGTAGACCATCGAAATAAAAATGTTTAGTATATTATGCTTCATGTATATCGTTGACCATAATCATACCAGGATAAGGCACACATCGTTAATTCTATTACTTTCTAGTGTGCAGATTGGTTGAACACAAAAACTGACAGTGTGCAACTTTTAACATCATTTACTAAAATTGTCAAATGGAGAAGTATAACTCCGCCAAGGAAATATAATAAATAAACAGTGTACTTGAAAATGCACTTACAAAAACCAAGTACCCTGGATTTTACTTTAGTCCACCCGTAAGTACATTTGATTTTTCCCAAATGTACTTGATTCTCAGTGCAAGTACATAAAATCATTGCACATGTATTGAAAATACCGTATTTGCAACTAGTATACTTGAGGAACAACTCTGCAACTCAGAGTGCAAAGCTTAGCTGGAACAGCAGAGTTATGTTCTATCAATGTACAATACAGATTTTTGCTCAAACAATTTTCATTTGTAGTAGGGCTGGTATATTCTTAAACACAACAACATATTATATAATATGTGCCTTTATTATGTTTCAAATAATGTACACCATCTCCATACCTTAAAACCCTTTTGAATAAAGCGCACACTTTAAGTAGAATCTTGGTGAATCTACGGATGCGCTTTTACAAGAGCTTTTAACATTTTTATAATGCAGATGTTTGCTATGATCTATTATTGAGATTCACCACTTGACGCGCATGCAGTAGAAACGACAGAATGGAAATCTACTAAACAATCACATTTTTAATTGATGTTTACCATTTGTATAGATATTTGTCATAAAGAAGTTCAAAAGGTGTACACGTGTGGACTTTTTCTATGCAATCACTCAGTTACCTAGTAAAGTAGAAAAAAACATCACAAAGTATGTCTAATTGATAATGTCGCACGCTTCACATAATCTAATCCATGTATGTTTAATTACCTTAGACTGTGAATGGCATTAAATAATCCTCTGAAAAATAACTCCCTGTTAGTGGTAATAACCGAACAATTATATATTCTTAGATGTGTTGTGTAACCGCTATCAACAAAGCGTATAAGTATCTTTACTTAAGACAATATTTGACTGAGAATCAATCACAACTATCGCAATATATCACTTTCCTATCGACATGTCGCTTACTTGTAGCATATATCTTTACTGGTAGCGCGATTTCAGTGAGTCTACTCTACATCCAATATGCGAGATTGTGTTAAAACGTATTGATAAAAAGCAAACATTACCCAAGCAGCTCAAGCACAAAAAACCCCGTTGGTATAAGCACAACTTACGCACATGTATGAAACATTGTATTTATTAATTAGTCCGTTTGCCAGATTGACCACTTTGCATTTGTGAGAAGTGTAAGTTTGTTTAAGTGTTTTGTTGTAAGTGTCTCATGTCGCTGATGCTCTAAAGAGAATATTTGCCACCACCACCCCCTTCCACCTGTGCACCCAAGCCAATAGCATTACATTGCTTTTTCAGTCACACCGGAGTCGGGAGTTAAGGACAACATGCTGACAATTTTGAAATTTGATTCTGTAACTCATTGATGAGTTTGACACGTATTGAAATGTACAATCTAATCATACATAAAATGTTGCGACATACCCAATAGATAAAAAAATGTCAGTGTCAGAAGTTTAAATACTCAACAAAAAACATTCGAATGGAATGACCATGGCGCCACCTTTGCTGGGGTAACTTGGAAGTGAGTAGTTGCCCCCACGGCTTTACCCCGGTGCATAGAATGTGCATGCATAGAATTAAATTAATGCAAATCAGATTAATGTATTAAATTAATACATTAAATTTGCAAGTATCAAAACAAAATTAATTGGTGACACTTCATATTTCTGGCTGTGTCTGGCACTTATATGGTGTGGAAAACTATATTTTCTAAGGGCCATTTGAATAAGTCAAATGGAAACTTAGTGTCGAAAAACCTGTCTTCAGCAATGTCAGAAGAGTGGTAGGAGTTTGCTTGCCATAGAATAGAGAGAGAATGTACTTGAAAATTATATTGATCCGACATATATTTGATTTATAACCCTCTCTCATATCACATCTGTGGCAAGCATCTACATGTACAAACTTAGCCATACCTGAATTCGGGACTCAACACCTATGCTTATTATTTTTACTACATCAGTGGCCCTGCAGGGACGGGAACCCATAATACCAAGGTTGTGAGACCAGCCTGATACCATCATCCTCAGAAGAGATGTGTAAAAAGTTACTCGGCTGAAGCCTTGTCGTTGTAAACCCCAGTGTATATACTGTACTAAGTCAGTTGTAATTTCAACAGCTGGTCAAAACACGCCTCATTATCAATGAAGACAGATATATTAATATTGATCTACTTTTGAGGCTCGTCAAATCAAGAGGCCACTCCACTGACACACCGGCCTATACACTCATCAATTCCAACGTGATTCACTTTTTCTTGACTTATGTATATACACAGTATATTTACCGGCAATCATTGAAATTTAACAGTCATTAATTAGAGATTATCGTTGATTAATAGATCCGTGTAAAAGAAACAAATTCAAACTAGATAGAACTTGCGAATAGCATGCTAGGGGCATATGCGTTGCTTTTTTACGCTGCTTCATTTTTCTCGTTTTTGCCACAGGCCGCAGCATCATGTATAGTGTTTGTTAATCATAGTAGAATACATAACACACACTTTCCCATGTTGCTCGGGCTAATAGTTTTTGCCACTTCCCTTACTACAAAACAGGGTTGCCCAGGCTATTGTCGCCGAGACCAGCAGTTCCGGAATTTGACCACTCAACCGCCTTCTCAAATACCTGCGTTCCACAATATGCCGCGCAGTTTGCATTTTCTCCGACAAAACAGATTGTCTTATCCTCGTGTGAGCTAACGCTAGTTAGAGGTGCGGGGTGGGACAATTGTAGCATTGCCTCCATCAGCTAGTCAATCCCTAATTGACCCCGCACCGTGATGGCCCGTACGTCCTACGCTCGCACTTTCCATACATACGTCATTTTGACGTACGTGTTGTTTATGACGTGTTTTTACGTCGCCCGATGTGTCCCAGTTGCTAGGTTACAGGACATTTTTAGTGGTGTTCTGTCCCGTTGCCAAGGTGATGGGACAATTTAGTTGACTTTCCATTACCAAGACGGAATAGTGGTCAGTTTAGCTTGAGAAGTTGTTGCGACAACATCGTAGGAACCAACACCCACGAATCTCGTAGATTCGGGGCCTTTTCAAACTATAACTCACGTATTAATAAGGATACTAGACCCTCGTGCATACGTGTCTTGGATCTAGTACCCTCTTTGATACACATTCAGCTTGGCGTGTGCCACGGTCTGAAGCCGTCGCTACCAGCACCAGTGCGAAGTCTCCCCCGTGTGTGGCCGTCAATCTGGTCTTGGGAGAGGCCCCTGTACGACCGTAGTGTGGGCCTACATAGGCCTATCATTGGGACAAACACAACGAGAACCCAGGCGATGTGAGCGCCTCGACCAGTACCAAGAGCCGTGTACAAGTCCAAAAAGCTTATACTCGCATATCAATGCGCGGTTAGTGATTTATATAATTACTGTTGTTAATCACAGGACGTTAGTATCAACACAGCGAGTGTGTTGTGTTCGTTCACTCCGGATTTTGCCTCCTCTATATAAGCACGGCTTTTAGTACTTTCAATACGTTCGTTTTAGTTTTACGGCCCCTATTCCAAATGTTATCAGAGGTTTTAAAATATCACATACTTTTGAAATCAGACCAAATGTTTCCCTTCTGTAACACATTAAACATCACCACCATACTGAGTTTACAACGTCTTGACTGCAGCGCTCTTGCTTGCAAACGATAAACCCCTCTACAATTAGGCCTACTACTGATTATCGCCGAATTGTTATTGGTGAGAGGAGAACATGATAAATGATGTGGGGATATGATTCTACCTTTTGAACAAAACTTCTCTTAAAAGACAAGGTTTTAAAACAGTGGAATCTCAGCCATGTCTGAGGTGGCTTGAACATTTGGGAATGTCTGACCCTAGCTCAAACATATGCTATATTGTTTCTTCGCTTCATCATCACGGGGATCTGATTGGGTTGTTGGGTGTTATGTATTAGCCTGTACGGGGCTCATTGTGTCACATTTAGTAATTCCCACCCATACAATGGATTACGTCATGTCAATACTCACTTGCAGATCACACGATGATTGATAATGGTCAGATACAGATATTGGACACTGTGAGACACGGACGTGTGTGCTGTATCGCCATCAACTACCCAAAGTCGCACGGCGTTAACATTCATTAACTTGTTTATGTAAGAGCCAATGAGCCAAGCCCAACGTAATACTGCAATATGATTGTTACTCATAATGTAACATCTCGATGAGATACAATATAATATATTACGCTTCAGATCATTGTTAATTTGATGTCTCGTATCTCAAATACTTTACTCGGTGTTAATCAGTATTCTTTGTAGTTCTGATTGACGTGCTAGAATGTGTCTGTCTTCCTTCCAATGTCTGTGTGCTGTTTTTAAGACTGGACTATTTAAGTACAATACATGTACATCTGTCAAAAAGTAACCTGCTGCAATGGCCTAAATGTTCATGATTTTGACTGAACTGTACTGGATTTTAAGGCATTCAAATAGTTCGCTTTTAAGGGTCATGAACACCCCCCAATTCACCAACACACACATCCCCCAAAATTCAAGGTACACTGTATTCCGTGTTGTTGCTTCATCAAAGCTAGGAGTGCTTCCCCTTGTGCTCAAAACATCCGCGTGAGAGTGGTGTGAACAATGGTACGGGCCACTTCCTGTTCCTCAAGGTAGAGCAGGACAGTCTGCTGTATGTAAAACGGTCAATAGCAAGCCATTAACTCACATGGTTAAAGTGGAGTTAGATAAATGTGTCAACATTTCGAAGAAAGCACTATGTAAGTACAGTGGAATCTGTCTTAGAAGAATTTTATAAAACCTACTCATTTTGTTAGTTAAAAAGAAAATAGTTTACCGTAAATATGCCTGTTTCTTAGAAGAGCATGACAAAACACTTTTTTCTATAATTTTGAGGTAGTTGAATAACAAATAACAACTATAGATGTGCCCATCAGTGTCACTTTCTTGGTTCTATATGCATTTCACTGCCTCATCATCATTAATTGATCTACTGTTTGTCGTAGCCACAGTGACCATGAGCATGTTTTCGCAAACATTGGAACCATTGGAAGACCACGTCGTCGCCGAAACGCCTCTTCATTTTTGGAAAAATACATGTAGGCCTATCGTGTGCGCATAGAATATTGAGCTCTGGTCGAAAAGTTTTACATGAATATGTGTAGTGGGTGATAAAAAGACTTTGGCCAATAGATTATCTATCTTCAATGAATTTTCAGTGGATGCATTATAGAAATAGGAGCATTCTGACACATTCTACTTCTTCTATTCACGAGCACTGGTTTGTGTGCCAAAACAGCAACAATGAATATGCTTCTATTGTCTGCTACCATCTGGATACTGCTCTGCTTGAATACTGCCGCCAACGCCGTATGTACTATTACTTTGGCTGACTGTGTTGATTCAGAAACCAGCATCCTTCTAAACTCTCGTGATTTGGAAAATGCGAACTTGACTCAGCTGACAAGGTTCACACAACTACACACTCTGGAGCTGAGAGGCAACTTGCTCACAGAGTTTCCAACACTTGTAATGCCATTTTTGACAGCAGTGTTCCTCAGTTCAAATCACCTAGCAACCTTCCCTGACTTCTCGCATACGTCATTGATTGTGTTTGGTGTAGAAAACAACCGCATTCGAGAAGTTCCTACGGAAAAGCTCTCGCCACTCTACAGCATTGAATACATGGACCTCTCATTCAACGAACTTACAACTTTTCCTGACGTGACAGTCGTCGCTAGCACCCTCCTCACTCTCTCGCTCAAACACAACAACATCGCAGTAGTGAGTCCCAAAGTCCTATACAACCTGGACAAACTAGAACAGCTTTTTCTGTCGGGAAACCCTCTCGTCAGTTTCCCACTGTCCCCGTGGAGCTTCACCGAATTGAATAACCTCGACATCCGAGACATCACTTCGCTTGATCACCTCCTCCCGTTTGACGTAAAAGTTCCTAGCAATCTCATGATCGACGTAACCAGCTGGCAAAACAACCTCTGTGAGCCGCACGCTGCTTGGCTGGCATCTGTCAGGCCCAACATCCTCATGAACCCCACCTGCACCGCCGGCGGCGTCTCCATGCCGTGGTCCACCATGACCAACGACGCATTTGTGACAGGCTTCACCGCCAAGAGGAGCCACGCCCGCAAGACCACTGCCCTAGCCGAAGCCATTCATGAAGGAGTAGCCATAAAGGACTTTCTCTTGCACAGCTATTTATCCCAGGCATCTCGAATGGAGTGCTTTAGGTGTTGCTTGTCAACACCGGGCTGTGTTTCATTCTACTGGCGCCAGCATGGTAACCATTCATTCGCGGGCTCTTGTGTTACCATGGCTCCTGGAGGAAATGTCTTGGATGCACTCGGTGTGTCTGGTGCAACGGAAACCGTCTGGTCGTACTTTGTCGTGCCAACTGCTGAACATCATGACTGATTTCGTGCATTGTATTCTTTAGATTTGAAATGAATTAGCTATTTGTTAACACTTTGGTGTTATCTTGTACATAGTTGGTAGATATGCAGGAAATAGTACAATATATAGTTTTATACATGTATGCTGTTTTCGAAGTATGTAACTTTATGTCTTCTTTTACGATGTCAATTTTATTATTTGAATGATATATACCATTGATAATTATATGCATGAACATGCTCAGTATATAATCTCAGGTAATCCATCATACACGCCACGTGTGCATGTTTCCCGGTAACTGAAATCGATCTACTACTAAGGCATCCATGTTTTGCTTGATATAATTTAGAAAATATATTACCTAGACCCAGAGTTTGGATAGATCAATTATTATATTTCATTTTTTGCTGTAAGCGTTTATTTGCAACCCCGTTCTGTCTTGAACAAGTCATGTTATGAATAACTTAAAAGGTCACGTTACACATATTAGGCCAACCATGGAATTTGGCGTTCTTTTACAATGCAATACTATTTTCAATAATCAATTAATTATAATTTTCTGTTACAATTAACTTAGATTAACATCATTCCTAGTCTAGGTCTAATTTAACTGACATCTTCAAACATCATCTCAAACATTTATTAGATTGGGAAATCAGCATTTTTTTTTTGACAATCAGGACTGCTACTAACATTTTCCACACACACACCTCCTATTGTCTAGACCCAACTAACCCCACAGTGTACCCCCGTCCCACTCACAAATACATGCACAATTACACATTTGGATAGAAATTTCAGCATTCAATTGGTGTATATATAATTTTCTCCTTGGCAAGTTCTATACATGATACGCACGATACCAAATAAGATAGGCGACCTAGCTTATTTGGTATCGCGAGCTTCAGGTATAGCACTTGTCAAGGAGACCTGAGGTGATAAGATAAAAGTCGCAGTGCTACTCCGTGACTGCCACAAGCGTAACCCTCTTTAGCCCTACAAGTTAGGGGCTCAGTGCGTTATGCCTTCATTACCTAATAATTTGAACCTCATAATTTGAAGCTGTCTTAAAATGTAGACCATTGACTAGCTTAACATTTGCAGTGTTGTATTATATACTATTATACACTTTTAGAACCAATAATATTTATGTATTTTTCACTCTTCATCATATATCATGGCACAACAATGTGTTGTCATTGGGTCACGTGTTGTCTGATAATATTCTGCAAATTTCAGGCGATTTGCAAAAACTATTAATAGAACCCTAACTCATAAGCATTTTGCTGTTTGGAAATATCAAATATATCTAGTAAGTTTACAATACAATATATATGTTTTCCCTAATCAGTCCCTCTGATTTTATTTATTTAATTTAAAGAATGGTGTTACTGTAAAGTTAGTAATGGTATTTGAGCATTCTGCAATGTGTTAGTTTACCCCCTTTTTATATATATATATGGGTCATTTGACCGTCATTGTGATCTGCAGACAATATATTATTATTCTCATTTAGGAAAATATTGTACCAGGTGTACTTACATGTAGTTAGGTTTATTTAGAGTATATACAATGTAATTTGTTGGTCACTATAATAGGTATATATTATTCTATTTCATTTAAGAAAAATATTGTACCAGGTATACTTAGTTAGGTTTAGCTACCACATTACGTTTCAAGCATTTTGTTTGTCACTGTAATAAAGGCTTTATATTATGACTTTGTCTGTTTATACAAATAACTACATGTCAATGGGAAAGCAACACATTTCTACTTTTTACCAACATTGAGACATCGCTATCTGAACTGATAAAGAGTCATTATATGTGATAGTGATGGGATGAGTTTATTTAAAAAAGACGCATAGAATCGTATATGCTATTCGTGCCTCTCATGGCCTTATTGTAAACATGTTGCATATTTTACTCTTTCTTGGATTTGTAGTGCACGTTTCTGGTAAAATAGAGTTATCTTGTTGTAGTAGAATGTGTATATATCATGATATTACACACATATCTCACACATATATTGAAAGTTCACAGTAGGCTGTCTCACAAGCAACTTAAGTTATACGCCACTTTACAGAAACACATAATAGAATCATAATAACCCTAAATTTAACCTAGTAGTTAGCATTTTACGATTAGACATATTTGCAAACTGCAGTGGGTCAGGTTGCGCCCGGCTGCGTGGCCGGGGTGGAGCCGTCCTCGGAGGTCTGCGGCCATGTGGGCATCGACAGCGCCAGCTGCCAGGAGCTCGGCTGCTGCTGGCGGGAGAACCAGTGCTTCATGTGGGGAGGTCAGTGTGCTCTATTATATTGCTAAATCTGAGTGTATCTATAAAATTGAATACAGTGTGTTGACCACCGTGTGCAGAAAAAGTCTTATATTTGTGAGTGTTTGCCGGGGTTGTGCTGCAAATGCTTATGGTTAGTTTCACTTGGAATACAATGGGAATACCTTTATAAGCACATAGTGAGAGGTTTAATGCATGCAGCTTGCGACACTACAGATTATATTTACGCTTTAAAACAATCTGCATTATGGTTTTGGTTCAGTAGATCAAACTTTCATTTGCAAGGCAAGAACTGTTGTTGATGGAATATACACTTTCAAGTCTCGGGTGTTTTCTACATATTGTATACATCTTAAATTGAACAAGTATTAACCGTACATTGCAGATCAATCGAGCATCTTCCAAAAAGGCCTACGCCCTTTGGACACTCCAGTCCAAACCCACGCAGGCTTTGACGTGGCCCGCTGTTCAGCAGAGACACACTTCGTAGGTCAAGGCTGGGACTGGGCGTACTCGGTTGATGCTGAAAGCGTGTGTAGGATCTATAGCTCCAGGTGGCACATCTACAGGTAATGTTTATTAACTTCTTACAGCTATTAGTATCTTGGGGTATTATTGGTGCCCAACGTGTATTACTCTTTTGCCTATGACCTATTCGGTACGAATATAGTGCGATGGGAAATCGTTAAGAGCACGGACATATTTCAAGATATGAAAAGATTGTGTGGGAATTTCCAACCCAAATCTGCCCTTACTCGTAAGGCCATACGATCGAGTGGTCTATGGCCTGCCAAATACCGCCTGCTACATAATGAGCGCGTACCACCTCAACCGGAGGTAAAACTATCGCGTTTGTGACTTTTAAGCTGAGTGCGAAATGAATTACAATTAATGTACAGTTCACCTATGATAAAAAAAATTAACCAAGGCGCATATGTACAATGATCAGAGATTTCTATCAACTTCACTCTCAGAACACAGGGATCCTGGAATAACGATGCCTCGTATGACACATTTGAACAGCTCACCTGGTCCAAAGGAGCAAGGAATGCAGGTACGGTCCACTGTAGGGTTGGGTTCGAATGACAAATGAACTTCAAATGTGTTAAAACAGGATGTTGGATTGCAAACAATTTGAGCATTTAATAAATTCTTAAAATGAATATACTTCAAATCTTCTCGTATGGTGACTTCAAAATTCTACAAAAGGACATATTCTGATGTGAAGTGAAGTGCGCACCTCCCCAATACACATACATAAACACCATTATTATAATGATAATGCGATGGCACCAATATCCGTGCACCTACCTACACATCCTTGCAATGATTTCTTTATATAGATGAAGAGTTTGGCAACAAATATTCCACCCTTGACAACATCTACATGGGCTGCTACCCCGCGGTGGATACGGTGGAGCCTGGCAACGTCGTCGGTGTGTAATCCAATTTTCCAATTTGCAGTCAACTTTTATTACATAATCACCTATATTGCTTGGAACTATTGTATCAATTGCTGAGATTCGTTGCACTAGGCTCAAGTTTCTCAGTTAAGAATTGTGATCACGAACCCACTGGTGTCGGTTATGTAATTTATATTAGATTAGATTCGTGTCGGTATTACTGCTACAGGTACGTGTAATTCTTGAAAATTTGAGCAATTACTCAAGACTCAAGAAAAAATTACCAAGCTTGACTAAGACAACAATAGGGCTAATTGTCGGATCATCACTTGATGAATGTATGTGAGTAGTACCCCATTACATGGGCGTATGCACATACATTTATTACAATCTGTGGAAGAAAGTACGGTGTTTTAGTTCCAATTTAATCAGCCGCCCCACTCTAACATTGTGTTATTAGTTGCTTATCTGTTTAGACATTGAAGTATTCCTCTGGGACTGGAGTCAGAATACGGCGGAGCAGTGTATTAAATCATGTCGGGCAGAAGGCTACCAGTTTGCTGGCGTTAGGGTAAGTAACTTGAATCTCACCTTTTAGTAAGCAAATACAAAATAAATGCTAACACATATTGAAAAATATCTGATTGGCTTTCATGATCATGTATATGCATGGGCATGTAGTTGTATATCTAAGTTTTGCACAGGATCAAATATGAATGACAATTGTTTGGTTGTGACCCTAGCATTGCATAGTCACCTAGCAGTCCTGACCCGTCGGGTGCACGCACAATGCCACAGTTCGGTCTGGAGTACCATGGGTCTATTTCTTACCATAGCCTCGCCTGTCAGTGACCATCCTTGACCTACATACACGTGATGTACATTCATAATATACTCGTCAAGATTTGACAAATAAATTACTACTGGTTATTACACTGTCCTGCTCTGTATCCTTATTCTTGAATATGAGACCTGGGGCTAATGTGATGCACTGCTTTATTTACATTTGTACACGCGTGAAATCACCCAACGCAAGGGAATAAATACGAATGAAGGGCGTCAACGTGGATACTATGAGAATCGCTTATGCCCGCCCGAGAAATAACACACAATATGATTTGATTCTACATTTGGTTCTTCATCTTCTTTGTGTAGGGAGGAACCCAGTGTTACTGCACCAACCGTACACTGAGACGAATGAAGCCCGTGGCAGACAGCATATGCAACGTGCCATGTCCAGGGGACAACCAACAGAACTGCGGAGCACAGACAGACTACAACGCTGTCTACTTCGGCTCCCCATGTAAGTAAACCAAATTTGTCTAATTTCTGCGATGACATCAGTCCAATTCGTGAAATGCATGTTTGTTGGCAGTCTCCACAGACAAATGGTGAACCTACAGCGTGTAGAGTAGTTGAATCAGTAGCATAGCAGAATTTCTTTCTACTTGAAACTCTTTGCATATCTCACCATATCTACTACACCAGCATGTGCACTCCATAGCGGTTGCCTCAAAAGATTGCGGGTAGGTGTTGTAGATTTTTTCAGACCTGGATGAAGCACATCAGCGTTGATGGAATCGCTTAATTGGTTTGATGTGCTACCGATATATAGTCCATGTTTCACGGTCATTACGACGCATACTAAGTACCACAGCTCTGTACATATGGATGTATGTCATGATCTGACCATAGCCCGTGCTGCTAACGACAGTCACAATAATAACTGGTATTATGCCAATGTGTGCTGTAATGTTGTCATCAATATTCGCAATCTGTGTACGGATTCCTACAAGATAGCAAAGTTTGTGTACACATTTGAATTTATCTCCATTTACCTTGATGATTTCTGCTTGGATGTTGTCCTCCTGACTTCAGATTGCGTACTACTTAATATTCTGTCTTATTGAACCTGATAGTAATGCAGCATATGTTACATGATATTGAAACTGTGCTAAGCGTCCTCAAATGATTGCAACACATGCACAATCATCACCACACAACAGGTCGTGGATCACCGTTGAAGATCTTTTGGTGCGGGCCTAAAGATGCCTTAGTCGTATAGATAGAATATGCCCCAATCCCTTCTGAACCTGATCACCCCTTTGTCATTCCAGCGAAACAAAAATAGTTAATTTTCATTGTGATATAAAATTATTATTTTTTTGTTTGAGCTTCATTAATACAAATGAACTAGTTTATTATAGATAAGTGATAAGAGCTGCTATGAAGGGGACATGCTTGTTTATGAAAAAAATAAACACTATTAATTTGTTGTTAGTGTCAACTCAGCTGCTGAGTATATTGGCAGTGACTGAAGTTGACATTTATCAAACCCTCCCTGCCCTAACCAACATGCACGTGAAAGTTATAGGTCTGTTGCTTTTCACACCTACCATTCAACTGGCCACATTTTGCACGTAGCCTATCAGTATTATACAATTAGGCCTTTATCAATAGTGTAATCCTTAAATAAACGGGAGCCCGTACCCGGAGTCAGTACATGTATGTCAATATTGCAATTGATTAAAGAGAGGGTTCTTTGCATTATCATTTGAAATGCAAAATTTCAAAACTATGAAATGAAATATTGTTTTGTTTTGTGTATGAAAGAGCTAATTTAATTTAGTCTAATTTAATCTGCACGTGTTTTTATTTTTATGACTGAAAAGTTGAGCGTTTTGCTGGATGCTTTAACGACACTGCTGCCATCCGCCAGTGGGTAGAGTGGGATGCTGCGTCAGGCCACACGGCGGAGGAATGTATTGACAAGTGCTCGGAAAGAGAGGATGTTTCAAACAGGGTAATTAATACCTTCTCTATTAGAATCTAAGATCAGGAAACCAATTTAATTTTCAACCAAGGTTCAATTCTATAAATCAATTAAGCTTTCTCACCGATTTTCAGCGATACTACCACCACTACGCTTTTGTCTCTAACAATGGCGATTGTTTCTGCGCTGACCAAAAGACAATTGTAGCCAACGCTTTGAACACTGATCCAATGGAGTGCATGGGGAGATGTACTGGAGATTATGCTTCCAGACCTGATCAATATTGCGGGAACCCGGGAGTGGCGGCAGGCTATGAAACCTTCCATAGTAAAGACGCATTTATTACTTTATGCTCACCATAAAATTATATCATTTTCTATATTAGAAATCTATATTTTATACAAGCTTGGAAAACACACGTTAGATTACCGTAGTTCTAATACACAATTGTAATATTACTTACGGATTTTTGTCAATCAGGATTGTATACATGTATTTTACCACTATTTTTCGCGTAACAGATTTGCCACAAAGACCCAACTGGTCCCACACCCCGAACGACTGGCACCGACCACTCATGAGAAGAATGTACGTCTATTATTCAATTCTACTCTCACTGTTATGGCAAGCAAGCCATTTACAGCCAAATGGAGGCTCTGTCTTCAACTATTCCAATACAGTGGTAGGAGCTTGCTTGCCATAAGAGTGAGAGTAAAATTGAATTCACAAGCAAACTTGGGGAAAATATAAATTACAGTTGTTCATACGTCTATTATTGCTATCAACATTGAAATAGTGACATTGCCTACTAATTATAATAATTAAAAGATACATACTCATAGTAAATCATGCTTGCTCTTTCTAGGAAGTTTACTGAATCGTCTAATGTGCCAATAAGCGACTCCACAATGACTGGTATACCTCTTAATCTCTTCACCCTGTTTCCGGAGCTTCAAACTATTCTTTCACCAAGGTACATGAGTGATTGAGTGATCAGCTTGTCTAAATCACTCTCCCTTTTTGGATTGGTTGCATAATTACTTGATTAGGTTCACATGAATGGAAGAGCCTTAATAATATGTATGTTTGCATGTAAAATATATGGCTTGATTTGAATTATCCATATCATGTGACAGACAGAAATACTATTTGTAATCGCATATGTGACTGCAATCATTCTGATGCATTTTATGAGCATTACAACGTAACCGATTTAATCTTTTAGGGTGATTTTGCATGCGACTGATGCTGTGCTAGCTCCCTTTGAAGCAAAACGCTGTGGGCCAGAATGTTTTACGCCATGTGGTAATATTTGGTATGAAGAGAGCATTGTGGACAACAGAGACATTGCTAGCATTAGGGCCTGGCACATCAACCTCAACGAAATTTCTGCACGAGTTGGACCACATGTGAAGAGAGTTCAAGTCTATGCCGAAACAGTGGTTATTGATTCCAACCTTCACTTCCCCTTCTCCCTTGTAGTGAGAGCTAGACACATAGTGATTGACAGGAGCAAAGCTCACTATCTCACTGTGGATCGTGACACTAGGGTCCTAGTTGACGAGTACTTCAGTGACAATGACAAGTCTCCTGTTGCAGACAATCTGTACCAGAAGTTGGTTCAACAATGTGCCAGGATTCTGATGTCAACCAACAACCCAGACCACATCACTACTGCCTTTGAAATGCTGGACAATGTGGTGCAGGATTTCCAATATGATAAGGAACAGGCATCAATGAAAACCGCGGTAAAACTAACCAAGGCTCAATTTACTGGCATAGTGAGGTCTGATCTCAGACACGTCCCCCATTACACGAAAGGTTATTTTCGGGCCAGACTTTCCATTCATTACAATAGACTGTCCGAGTGGCGCGATAAGTATCAGCAAATATTGAACGTTAATCTAGCCATTGATTTATTCCTTACTTTCACACAAGATATGCTGGACATCTTTGTGAATTGCAATATAGACCAATGGAAGGCGATGTATGAAGCACAAATGGTGGCATTGCGAATTTCCCAAGCAACTTACAATGCTATATATGTAAATTACAGCGCATCAAGAGTCAATATGGATGAAGCAGAGGTTGCCTTTCAACAAGGCTTAAATGATTACGCCAACTCCCAACGACGCAGCGCTATTAGAGGCTTTGTAAAGGGAATGTTCAAAATGGTCTATGGATTCAGGATCGACGATTCTGACAAGATAAAAGATGGCTTGAGCGATTTCATCACAACTCTTGACAACTTGGCCGAGACAATGGAATTCATGGCAAGAGCCATGGAAAAGGTGGAAGCGATGATGGCCAAACTTGATTATCTTATGGGAATTCTTGAAGACATTATCGAAAGTGGAGACCTTGAAGAAGTTGCGGGTGACGTGGAACTTATAGCACAGTTGCGTGTTATGCTAGTTGGCTGGGAAAACATGAAGCACAATTCTAAACAGGTTCTGACACACCCAGATCTGTTACAAATAAGCGGTAGCCAGGATTATCTGAACGCCATACTGGATACCTGCAACTGGGGCTATGCTCTCACTGAGAGTATGCTGGAACTTGCAGAGAACTACAGAAGGGCAATGCTCATCAAGTCAATGCTTCAGAGCAAGATTGAGATGCAAGAGCGCTACACACAGTACATTGAGGATTGTAGAGCCAACAACGATGACCGGAACCACCTTATCCAGAGAATGGTGGAGATGCAGCATGACATCAGAATGGACGTGAACGACCTGCTTTTCGATTATTGTGATCTGCACTTTTATGAACACCAAACCACTTGCAGCTCCGCATCTCAGCCGTCTCTAGATGGCAGTTTGAATGTAGTATTGGGAAGGTTGAACAACGCTCTGGAAGATACTATCTGGGGTTCCGGGGTTCCAGGGTCAACGTGCCGTCCCATAACCATTACTGATGACAATACTGATTCGGATTGCACAGATATCACAGAATGCCCAGTGAAGATCTTCCGGGAGACTAGAGTCCTTAGATTCACCATCCCTGAAGACTTCTACGACTTCAACGACATTGACCGCTACAGAGTTGGCAGAATGGAAATCAACATGCCTGGTGCAACTTCATCCGGTGTACCGAACAACAGAGTAAAGCTGGAAATCGAATCTGCTGCTCCCTTTGGCGTGAAATATCAGAATAATTGGAACCACTTCATGACCCGCTCACTGCACGTCACCCATGAATACGATGTTGTCACTGGTAAGCCATCTGTCTTGTAACATGATTACTGCAAATCCTCATTTAATACTCTGTCAAACTAGAAACTGTTGTAAACATACAGTAAACATCATGGCATCACGTACACCACTAACGGGTACACAAAACCATGTTTCCATTAGGAAGATGCCCCCATTTGTGAACCATTGTGACCCCCTCCCCCCCCCACCCACACCCTTACCTTAAATGCTTACTTTGTATCCCTATCAGTAAGATGTCACATGTGTGATTGTAGGCGCCATCACGTTCGCGGCGGAACTGTACCCGCCCTCAGACACTACCAACTGCCATCACCGCAGTCCCTTTACCACGTGGGTGGTCACCGTGAGCTCCGTCAGCAGCCACATCGACATCAGTAACGTTAACGAGGTGAGGGGCTCTAGTCTAACCAATACCATTTCATTCTACTCGTACAGTGCTGTATGCGATGAGGAAGGTGTGGGTAATGACTAATGTGCGTGCGTGCGTACGTGCGTGTGTGTGAAATCCAAAATCAAATACAATTGCAAAACATGACTGTCCTCCTGAATGGCACGTTTGTCAAGCGACGTTGTGACGATATTGATACGATAATATTGAGCTTTACAATATAAATGCCCGAAATGCATGAGGGTGACGTTCAAGAATAACGTGTAACGAAAACGTAATAATATGTGTCAATTTATATTAAATTGGTGGAATGTTTTAAGGTTGATGTGGTCTTCTACGGCACTGGCTACAGCAACACCCCGAAGGAGAACGAGATTCCAGACCCCAGGTGCACCAAACAGCGGCTGCTTAACTAGAAAAGTTGTAATCCAGAATAAATATTCCAAGATTAGTGAAGATGATTTTGGCTGTTTTCTGCCCGCGACTTTCTACTTTATCGTATACCCTGTTAGCCCGCCATTTTAGATCTCTGATCTAAGGAGCATTCACACATCCATGCGCAGCCCCTTTTCAGAAATCCAATATTATTGCATCTATCGATGCCAGTGCTGCCCCTCTTCGCTGACAAATATAACCGTGCTTATCTTTCTTTCCTGGGTTGGTCAAATAATAATAGTCAAGATTTATATTATATGGTGCATATTGAAAGTCTTAGTCTAAATACCTATTTACAGTAACATCACATGTTGAGAATATCAGCAATATCAAGGCTGAAATGGAAAGCTACCATTATTTTCTCATTATGATGAATTATTAGATATCTGCAGAGAAAATTGCATGATTAGTCTTAATAATTTATAACATTAAGTAAAAATAGAAAAACCGACAAATCAATATAGTCCAGCAGACAAACAGGTATTCTTTTTTTTCTTGAACCTTGCAAAGTGTGCCATGCAACATTTTTTGATGGTTTTGTGTTCTTTGGACATTACTGAACCAGAAACTCATTTCCATGTTTTTATTTTCATTTACTTTGCAATTCTTATATGCAACAAATACAATGAATGAACTAATATAATTAATGACAAGGCCATAATCTTAATACGTTTTTGATATATTTACGACTCACGGTACCATATGTGTATAAGACAGAGTATCAATGCTATATTTCACTTGCTCACAAAACCATTTTAAATTAGTTTTAATCAACTGTTTTGAAGTCAATTCTTATAGTTGGGTTTCTATCAAACAATACGTTACCAGTTGTTCTTACTCATTTTACAATGAAAAAAATACTATATTAATATTTTTCATATAGAGATATCATGTGAGTGTCTCATAATAATAATAATCTGTATATGATTACGCAAATGGTTTGCGGGGGACATGTCCTAAACGGGTGTTAACTTACTTATCTGGTTGGTGACGGTTAGCTCTTGGTGGCTTGAAACCTAGCTATTATATCACCTGAGTACCATATCAGCCCAGAACATCGTACACTCCAGTCCATTGTCTTCGTATTTATGCGGCAATCTGTTACAAAATTTCATGTAGTGTAGTGACCTGAGGGCCGATTTTTTTTTCCTGAGAGAGCCAACATCTTGCTGCATCTGATTGCATTGTGACGCCATTAATTGTTATGTGTGCGTTATGTTTGTCTCGCGGGTTTCACCATTTGAAATCCAGTCAAAGTGGTACAGTGGTCAAAGAAGATGATATTTCATGGCCAGGATTATAGACATAAACATTAAGTGTCTGCTTCTGTTCAATTCAATTGATGTGTGTACGGTGGTGGACGATCACGAGATATTCGTTCCGTACTAACGTCGTGTGATTAAGTAACCACGCCTTTAGCTCGTACACAATGAACGAATATTATTCAATAATATAATAATGACATGGTGATAGTATGGGGCTGCAGGTTGTTGAGCATAATTAATTACTTCTTTCATACAAGTGTTATAGGTAGGAATCACTTGTAACCATCCTCACTGAATAACTATAGGCTCAGTCATAATATACAGTCACATATATAGTCATAATATACAGTATATGATATATATATACAAATAAAAAAATATATATATATATATATATATACACAATGGCCTCTTCAAGGGAATAATAGTCTGATCAGAACAGTCATAATATACAGTATATGATATACACACACACTGTGTGTGTGTGTGTGTGTGTGTGTGTGTGTGTGTGTGTGTGTGTGTGTGTGTGTGTGTGTGTGTGTGTGTGTGTGTGTGTGTGTGTGTGTGTGTGTGTGTGTGTGTGTGTGTGTGTGTGTGTGTGTGTGTGTGTGTGTGTGTGTGTGTGTGTGTGTGTGTGTGTGTGTGTGTGTGTGTGTGTGTGTGTGTGTGTGTGTGTGTGTGTGTGTGTGTGTGTGTGTGTCCTAATTATGTATACTGTATATTATGGCTGTTCTGAAATCAGACTATTATTCCCTTGAAGAGGCCATTGTGTATAGTTGATTAAATAGGTGATATCATAACCACAAACCAAATCATACACATGGCGGGGAACCGCTGTCCCATCAGGTGAAGGAATGGAGGCTTCTGCTTATATGCACAATACAATAAACACCAGAACAAATATCTTACCAATTATCAGCAATCATGATATTAAATAAAAAGCCCACCCTCTATAATATTGATTGAAGTTGCGTGAACATGTAAAGATTATGAATATAGGGTCAATTATTTGATTTGATGAGTGATGTAAGTTCTATTTTTCACATGAATCAATGTTGTTCTACCAATATTAATGCTGTGCTCTTTCCATCTAGCTATCAAAGAGGCAAGTTCAAAGTAGATGAACGTAGGTGATGGTTAGCACTCATAAACATACGTATCAAATACGGAGACATGTTTCAAGCTGTATAGAACACTACCACGTAAAATTGATAGATTGACACAAATGACCTTATGGAAGGCGCACTTTAATTGGTGAAATGCTTAATTTGAACACATGAAGCTCATGACATATGTAAGCAGTGTATAAAATTTGAAGCTAATGATTCCAGTTGTAATGAAAATATTGAAGAAAATGAAAAAAATGAGCTGAAATTGCCAATTAAATGTGATTTCCAGAAGGCAAAGTGCCAAAATTGGATACATGTGATGGCCTCTCGACCAAGTTTGAATGCTTCATCCCGTTGGACATATTTACAGCCATTAAACTTAGAAATTATTGACAATTTCTTGACATCTTCAAATGGCCAACTGTCCATAACAGGCAGCTAATCTCCTCGGCCGCTGACACACGAGGAAGAGTGTGATGGTGATTCTTTTTTGGACACCATAATAGTGAGCAAACCAGCTATACAGACAGACAGTCAGACATGCATACTGATGACATACTGATGACATGCTGATGACATGCTGATGACATGCTGATGACATGCTGATGACATTCGGATGACATTCTGATGACATTCTGATGACATACTGATGGCATACTGATGACATACTGATGTGCATACTGATGTGCATACTGATGACATACATGTAATAATGTGCATACTGATGACATACTGATGTGCATACGGATGTGCATACGGATGTGCATACTGATGTGCATATGTGCGGATGTGCATACGCATACTGTGCATACGGATGTGCATACATACTGATGCATGTGCATACGGATGTGCATACTGATGTGCATACAACTGTGCATACGGATCAACTTTGCATACGGATGTATGATGTGCATACTGATGTGCATACTGCTGTGCATACGGATGTGCATACGGATGTGCATACGGATGAGCTTACTGTTGACATACTACTGACATACAAACGAACTGATCACAAGGCTTTCGCTTCAGCTGCTGAATAGACCCAATGATTAATTGTACTTTTAGCATGACAAACATGTACATACGTTGAATTAAAGTTCTTGAGAATATCCATGTGGTGCCCTCTAGTGGCATGCAGTGGCAAGCAATAAAACCACTGCCACACAGTGCTGCCACCTGTTGTTAGGTTATTGATCATAACAGTGGCATAATGCTGCCACCTGCTGGCTAAACATTGCATAAGTAGTAAAATTGACACAAATATTTTTTTATAATAAAATCTAGCCTGAAGATGTGTGTTAATATTATTTTTTTCCATTATTATAAATTATTATATATCAATGAGCAAAGTTTTGTGATGATTCACAATTTTTTTTACTAGAAACGCATATATGGATAACACTTGGATTGACGCTCTTTGTTAGTAATTTTATTCTATAGCACTTTATTTATGCATTTGATACCTAATATTAGTTTTATTATCTTACTAAAGTCATCGATTTAATGTTCAAATAACCATAACCAATATTTATTCTGGCATTATAACAATATATTGTGTGTAAATCTAAGTGCATATACTTATTTGCTGTAATATCACACGTTGAGGATATTAGATACCTTTCTTTAAATAATTATATCTCAAAAACTAGCCTGAAGAGGTATCATTATTTTGCTATTTTTTGATAGTATATAGTTTAAGCTTTAAGGGAAAATTAGTTTTACAGCAATTCACACGAAAGTTTTTTTAGAAATTGAAGATTGAATTGCGACAGGTAAGCCATTCCTTTCATTCGCATTGTAACATATCACAAAAATATTGACACAAATATTTTTTATAATAAAATCTAGCCTGAAGATGTGTGTTGATATTATTTTTTTCCATTATTATAGATTATTATCTATCAGTGAGCAAAGTTTTGTGATGATTCACAAAACTTTTTTTTACTAGACATTCTCATCAACCTTAAAGTCTTATAGTTTAAGACTTATAAAATAATAATAGAAATAAAGGTATAGCTAGAAAATTATATAGTACAGTATAGTAATGATGCATAGGGCCAACTCAACTAATATAATGTAACTTGCTTTGAACTGTTAACAGCTAAATAAAAAATAAAAATCACATGTCATCACTTAGAAATCTTGACTGAAATGGGCGTTGAAATGGGTTACACAGAGTGAAGTATAAACTATGAAGTATGAATTATGAAGTATGAAACATGAACTGTGAATTATGAACTGTGAACTGCGAACTATGAAGTGTGAAGATTAAACTGTGAAAGGTCCATTGGGAGTGTTCTTCACAGATAAATCATATGATAAACATAAGTGTGAAGTGTGAAGTGTGATGTCCCCGCTGAGTTTTTGTGCCATGATTCTTGTAATTGCTGCAGGAAAAAGAATACCAAAAAAGGTGCAGCAACTGTCCGTGCACTGGCAAGCCAATGTTTAGTGTACACAAGTAAATACATGCTACATGCAAGTCGATTGATGTATGTGTTAACACAGTATTGACCATACCTCTGAAGCAAGCTACACCACCATAGATGGCAGGTGCCAATGAGGGTACACAGGTAAGATGAAGAACACCATTTAAAACTGTGGATAGGAGCAGAAGATGAGAAGAGATGTTCATACACATGTTTGTGTTTACAATTCTAATTATTTTCTTCCATACTGATGCCCTGAATTTATTTAAGCTAATCATTCTGTTCACAATAACAGCTTTTGTAACACGTAAAGTCGTAAACTGACAATCTAGATTTAATCCACCTGCATATGACTCCTGCAGGTGTCTTCTGCCCACCGCCACTGCGCACATTCACAATGACGTCATCGCCATCAACGTGTACGAAAACTACCGCCCAAATGTATCTATACGTCTGCCCGTCTCTACGTCTAGCTGCCTGTGACACGTTCAGGGGGCATACACATATAGACCTATATAATTTATGACAGCAATACGTTACGCATTTTTGTACACACTGTGAGACAGAAACATACACACCGTTGTTCACAGTGACACAGAGGCAAACACGAGAAAAGACCGCCATTAAGCTGCCATAATCACGCACAATAATAGACGAGCAAACATGGAAAAATTTGAATAATCACAGGTGGACAAAAATATTTTGGAAATACTGATGATACTGACAATAGATACATTCAATAATTGTGCAAAAACACGAAAAATTAAAAAAACAAAAACAAACATTGAATAAAACACACACACTGATGATTACAGGTAATAACATATTCAATTTCTATTCTAGGACAATGTTTTTGGAGCAAACTTACACTCTGACAGGTTGCACTTTTTATTCCGTGGTACCTACATGTATATGCCACATAGGTATAGGCAAAGGCGAGTGAATGCAAAGGTGGAGTGACAGCACGTCTGCCAAAACGTTAACAACTGTCCGTGTATTCCACGGTACGTTTTTTGAGTTCCTACAACCACGATACAACCTACTAGGCCTAAAAGGATGAACTTGTGAAACAGGATTTAACCGAGTGTCGGTCTAAGTGGGCCGTGGTTCCTTACCATGACAGCAAACGGTGGTACGTATTTGTATATACATTACATAGGCTACCTTTGATACTTTTTGTCAACCTGCAACGTGATTTAACAAGCTACCCCAACTGTATTGCCATGTCCAAACAGTTGCAAGGTGGAACGTAATAACCCCCTCGCTTAACAATAGTTGACAATTAAATATGAACTTGCGTAGATGTAGAGAGAGTGGGTCTGAATTACTGGGGAAAGACTAGAAACCAGGCATTTCCATTTACATTTTGATACGGGCAACCTGATTTAACAAGTAGTTATTGATCATGTGAAAACAGTTGACACAAACACTTGACGTAGATGTTGTCGTCTAACTGGCTAGACCATTTCCATTTACATTTTTTACCAGGTTATTGACATGACACATAGGTTCCTTTTTGCGTTGATTATATTTTGCGGTCTAACTGGGGAATCCGGTAAAACTCTGTGAGCTGATACCCGTAGTGGCGGCTAGCACTCAAATATAAATATCATGGTGAATGAATATGCAACTATAAACACCGTAAAATTTTGTTCAAAATCAAAGGTACATATTTCTCCTGCAAACTATTTATCAACACATTAATCTGTAAACGAATTACATGTGTGGCTCGTCACATCAGTGCGTTGTGTGATAAACATTGCTAAATGATACAGTAGCTTTCTGATATGAGTTGGAAAAATGAAGTCTGTGGCAGTTAGGGGCATTAAGTTTCGCTGTTGTTAGACAATGTTGGTGAGCAATTAAATCAAAGATGTCTAGGTATTTGTCGCCTATAGGTATTATTATGTATATTTACACTGAGTTTCTGTGTAGAGAGAATGTTTTATTGAGTGTACTGAAATATGATGAGCCTTTTCACCGCTTGATGTAGTCGACTAGTGACAGGCTGCAGCTCACAAACTTCACAGGTAACTTTCACAATCCTTACACTAAACCTGTGTAGGACTATTCCAAATTAAAATAAAATCTATGTGCATGCACTTGTGTGTAGCCAGACAGTGTTACCAATATTGCCTTACTGTGATAATATGTCACTATGTTTTTCACCCTTTCCACCGTGTCGGTGTTATCACTAGACTGAGGAAGAGCACGATACACTCCAGGCTTTTTCAGCGTGCGCAATGAAATAGATAAGAAACATATGGTGTTTTTGTATCTACGTATAAAAGTAGATAAGAAACCCCATCACGCCATTAGAGCATACAGCAACATGCTCAAAGTAATTGCTGCAATAGCGTTAGTGGCCCACTGTGCAGGTGAGACTTTATTTTGATAGAAAAGAGATTCATGTTTGGCTGTGTATATTTTTAATCGTGTCATACGCGTGATACATTTCTGGTGTATGAGGCTATTTTTACCAATAACTGTACATATGTCTTTATTTATGTAGATGTATTCATCTGCTATTACTATTGACATAGTATGAAAGTTTCCATAAAATACCTTTAATAAAGAAAACAGCATACAAAATACATCAATAGGATTTCACCCTTGAGTTGTTGTTTTTTTCTATTTTAAAATAATCAAAAACAGATCCATGAGCATTTCAGGACATCAGGACAGATCTGCTGTGATGATTGTATCCTTGTCTACGATATTGATATGAAAAGCCCAGTTATACTAATATTATTATTATGCAGTTGTACGCTAACATATATTGAAGTGACATTAATTTGACACCTCTGCAACCTCTGCACATGCTTGATAATGAACAAAATATATGTAATATTCACGTGCAAACTGCAGTGGGTCAGGTTGCGCCCGGCTGTGTGGCCGGGGTGGAGCCGTCCTCGGAGGTCTGTGGCCATACGGGCATCGACAGCGCCAGCTGCCAGGAGCTCGGCTGCTGCTGGCGGGAGAACCAGTGCTTCATGTGGGGAGGTCAGTGTGCATCCGTCATAGTACACATGTTTACACACACCTAGTGTTGTTCTATCTGTAGTACAATAGTCAAACGTAAGCTTCCTTGATAAAGAAAATACTATGCCAGATGAGGGTGTAATGTGACAATCATGTTTAGCTTCTGGCTACAGGTTATCCTGATTTTATGCTAAAAATACCTGTTTTATTCCAAGCTACAAAAATGCACACTGCGTCTTTTGTTCTGAATGGCATGATGCGTAACTCTGATTGCAGATCAATCGAGCATCTTCCAAAAAGGCCTGCGCCCCTTGGACACTCCAGTCCAGACCCACGCAGGTTTTGACGTGGCCCGCTGCTCAGCTGAGACTCACTATGTAGGTCAAGGCTGGGACTGGGCGTACTCGGTTGATGCTGAAAGCGTGTGTAGGATATATAGCTCCAGGTGGCACATCTACAGGTAACAAAATTATCAGCATAGGTTAGTTTTACCATTATAATCATAGTATTTATTCTTTACCCAGGTGGACATTTTTACATCTACATGTTCATGTAGCAAATCAATGTGAAGCATTTGTTGCAACATCACAGACCAAACTGAAGACTGAAAAGATGTCCCAAATGGCGAAGCGTTCCTGCATGTATTCCTGTGGTGTTCTCATCGTGAGGTTTTACTACAATAATTTTACATTGTCGAATATGTCAGGTCACATTCATGCTACATTATAAATATATTTTTTTATTTAAGGTGATATTTCTGTTTGTAGTTGTTTTAATCTTTGTAATTGTACGTTTTATGTACGTGAGTATGCATGCATGAGCTTCATCTTTATTAAATCAGAACTCAGGAATCCTGGACCAACGATGCATCGTACGACACATTTGAACAGCTGACTTGGTCCAAAGGTGCCAGAAATGCAGGTAATGCATTGGAAAAAGAACCTAAAGATATTCTATGGTTATAAGACTCACTAGAATAAATCGTCTGACATATGATCTTATTTTATATTACTGCTACAACGCCTTATTTGTCCCGCAAGTTTCACATGTGTACATTTGTACGTGTAAAATGCAATGTTAGAAAAAAATGTGTACCCCCGGTAAAACAATAAGACCACAGAGGACTGTAATAAGAAGTGATAACATGGAATTTGCAGATGAGAACTTTGGTAACAAGTACTCCACCCTGAATAACCTGCTGCTCGGCTGTTTCCCTGCTGTGGACACCGTGGAACCCGGAAATGTTGAAGGTAAATTTACGAAAAAAACAAAAAAAACATAGACACTGTTGGTTTCTACCACATTTTATTTATTTTTTTATTTTCCTCTTTTAATAACTCCTGGCTAGTGTACGTACGCAAGCTCATACAATATGTTGAAGTGTCATATCATATAGAAATGAGAAAAATAAACAGATCGCTTATCTCGCAATGCAGCAACACTTTTCCTCATAGTCAAAATGTTCATTGGTTGCAATGAATTCAAGTTTGTAAAAGTGAATATTTGTAGAGAATAGAATGTTAAGACTGGAAATGGAGTGCGTTCATTTCTTACATGAAATAAACCCCAGCATTTAAATAAATAAGGTGTCTGCATTACTTCCCTTCGTCTATACCTTACTCAGTAACTCTGGAAGCTCACTTGAAAACACTCCAGGCTACCTTTACTTCTGCGATTCTGCAATAATCATCAGAAATTGATGGATGCTGAGTATTCACAAACGAACAAAACTTTGTGTATTTTCTATCCATGTTTAATGTTGTGGTAAGAACTATGTGCTTTCAACGCTATTTTATGTGGCGCCTTGGCGTATTGTTACAGACGTGGAGAAGCACCTTTGGACGTGGAGCTCTAACACGGCCGAGCAGTGTATCGCATCCTGTAGAGCAGAGGGATACCTGATCGCTGGCGTCAGGGTATTTATCAGTCTTTTGCATGTATTTTCAGTCGATATCGACCTCCAGAACTGCATTGTAAAAATATGTTGTATCATGACTGTCCATATGCGGATTCTGTACATGGTTAGTTGTCAACCGGACTACTTTTGCCCCACTTCAAATATGTTCAATAATCTAGCACACCTACTACTTCTAGAAAAACCCCAAAATCAATGAACATCAAAGAGATTGCACAGAACAGCGTGCGTAGCTGTCATACGGCCGACGTAATTGTATTGCAGAAGTCCGATCATAGGCGTCTATATGTAGATGTCTCAGAGAGTGACTGCCCGTGTTTTGTTATGATTATATACAGAGTATTCCTACATTATTGCATTTTGTAATTTATTAATAAATTATCGTGTTAAACGTGTTGAAAATATGCCAGTTTATTTTAAAACAGTATTGTATTGTTTAGAAAAGAATGATAAATATAAAAACGCGTTCGTTGTTTAACATTGATTATTTTATTGGGCTCGTTCTTGGGGCGTATCACGGCTCGCCCTTCGGGCTCGCCGTGATAGAACTTGCCCAATAAAATAATCAATGTTAACAACTCACCCGGTTTTGTCTATGTACTGCAAAGTAATACTCTATCAAATAGGACACCCCGGCACGTATAAAAGAGTGTAAATATTAGGAGTATATATAGTGATGGGAGTTTCAAATAAAGGAATACATGATAGTGTCAGGAGTCGGCGTATGTAAAGCAGTGGGGTGGGTGGAGTTGAGGTTTCCTGCTCGCTTGTACGGATCAAAGTGTGTTGATTCGTACAGCTAATTGCTCGAGAATGGAGAACGTCATCGGTTGCCGCTATTCCAAGAAAACACTGTTGAAAAATAACTGGCATATGTCTTATGTCAAGAAAATGATGTGTATTCACTTTGTGTAATGTGTAAGTTTGTTTTCAAACTTAAATCGTACACAGCGACCTTGCACGTATGTTAAACTAGTTTCATTTATCATTAATTCTGTTAATGCCTATGCTGATATTGGCTTTGCAGGGAGGCACAAACTGCTATTGTACAAACCGCACTTTGAGAAGGATGGACGTTGTTGCCGAGAGTCTGTGCAACGTACCATGCCCTGGAGACAACCGACAGAACTGCGGCGCACAGACCGACTATAACGCGGTCTACTTTGCATCCCCAAGTATGTCTCTTCACTCTGCTATTCATCTTATCGTATATATGATATACGCATATTTAAACATGAATTATAGAAACCAAGTTGAAAGAATGACCATTGTGATATACCAGTAAGCAATGATAATCGCATCGCATTTAAAAGAAGAAACAGTGTCTTATGAAATATTCAATATACATGTAGTCTACAGTATAAGTAATCAGAATATAATGTGTTTATGTATGTCAACAAAGACATGGGTCCCTGGTTCATGGGAGAGGTGTATGGTAAGTATACTACTCTGATTTACAAACACTATACCATTCACATAATTACCAATATCATGTACGAAGGGTATCTAATAGGCACAGAGACTGGGAGACTGGGCATTCATTTTAGGCTTTGTTTATAGTCTAGTAATTACTTTATCACTTCACTTTATTGAAATAAAGTGTCACATTCCTACCCGGCATTCCAATGCAATTGCAATTTAAATATTTCCACGAATATTACATAGTTTCATTCTACAGTAAGTTGATCAGGAAGTCGTTTTTGATTGGCTGGATTCTGATTGGTTTGCATCGTAGATATTTTCATTTGATTTAATTTGACTTGTTTCATTACTGCGATATGGCATAACAAACAATACCATTAGTTATATTAGTAGATGATATAAATGCCTTACCAGTCACCTTTACCAATACTAAACAAACCCTGACATAGTCTTCATGACAATTGCAACCTTAACTGGCCAATCAAATCAAATCTTAATCCAGCCAATCATAAACAACTTCCTGATTAACATACTGGGGAATAAACCTAAGTAATATTGGTAGAAATATTGTGTCGCTTCAGCAGCTGAAGCGAAAGCCTTGAGTTTTGTTTGTTTCTAACTATGTATGAATGCATGTATGTTTGTCTCCAGTGAACCGATTTCATTCAAACTCTATACAATGTATGAGGTATGATCGAGGCGACAATGAAGCGATTCGATTTTGGGCACTCTGCCAATTAAATTGTGCTTTTCACAAGGCCATTTATGACATTTTACTGATATCAATGCACTTAAACGAGCAATAAAAAATAACTATTCCAACCAAGCAGCAAAATCTACTTGGTGCGGTTTGATGTTTGCTGTTATACAGTAGGAGCCATTATTGATTAGATAATGGCTATTTGTGGCTAATGACATACATTGTAATTGTGTATTTTTAGTAAACAGCTTTGAATATGAATGAATATGAACAATGACACAATATTTTTATTTCAGTTCACTGTACTTACATACGTGTACATAGCTTTAAAATTATTGTTGAGCTATCTTTCGCTGAATATTGATCACTGCTGTAAATTCCTTCTGTGGTTTTCTCCTCAATTCATAAAGTTCTTAATTGTAAAGTGCACATAGTGTCAGTATATATCTCAATTGCCCATAACAACTTTGTTCTATCGATGCCGTGTTCTTTGAACACTTGATCTAGTTAAAGTTGTAATTGCATAGAACTGTGTAAGCTTAGTTCAATAATGTGAAGTGATAAAGTATATACTAGAGCATACATCAAGCCTATACCCGATGCCCTGGCTCCCAGATTTCTGTGCCAATTAGATACCCTTTTAGTGATGTGTAGGGTACAGTGTTTGTAAATCATAAGAGTAAACATACCACACACACACACACACACACACACACACACACACACACACACAAACACACACACACACACAACACACACACACACACACACACACACACACACACACACACACACACCCACACACCCACACACACACACCCACACCCACACCCACACACACACACACACACACACACACACACACACACACACACACACACACACACACACACACACACACACACACACACACACACACACACACACACACACACACGCTCATGATGCTTGGGCCCATGGACAAAGTAGGGCTCGTGGAAATTAGATGTTCCTCATATTAATACTTTGTTGCCTATTGCTCTCAGTGGAACGTTTTGCTGGATGCTTTAACGACACTGCTGCCATCCGCCAATGGGTAGAGTGGGATGCTGCGTCAGGCCACACAGCGGAGGAATGTATTGACAAGTGCTCCGAAAGAGAGGACGTTTCAAACAGGGTACAGCTTTATGTTTCATTGTTTTCATACGTAGACTGAGAGAGCAATAGATGTTTCAATCTTATTGTATATAGATGTATGTAAAGCATTCAATTGTTTAGTGAGATATCCCTATATTCATCGATTTCTGCTGGTATGTTTTAGCGATACTACCACCACTATGCGTTTGTCTCAAACAATGGCGACTGTTTCTGTGCTGATCAAAAGACAATTGTAGCCAATGCTATCGCTACGGACCCAATGGAGTGCATTGGAAGATGCACTGGAGATTATGCTTCCAGACCTGACCAGTTCTGTGGCAACCCTGGAGTGGCAGCAGCCTATGAAACATTCCACAGTAAGATCTAAATCACGTTTATACTCTTTGATAAGATTTGGTCACATAGATCGATACGTTATGTCTGAGCAACACCTTATGGGCCTGTGTTTGAACTTTACATGAAAAAGAGTATGGCATGCATTACAACTTTTACAGATCTTCCCCAGCGGCCGAATTGGTCACACACACCAAATGACTGGCATAGACCACTTATGAGGAGAATGTATGATATTTCTATTATGTTTATAAAATGTCCAATTCGGTTATATCGGATTTAACAAGAATCATATGTTTAATCCGAACAATTTTGTTTGCATTGTAGACGATTCAATGAAGCGTCAAATGTGGCCATTACTGATTCTACCATGACCGGTTTTCCATTAAATCTGTTCACACTCTTCCCTGAACTTCAAACCATTCTTTCTCCAAGGTTTGTGAAATCGTTCTTTTCTGGTGTACCATTTATTAATTACACAACGCCCATTTCGCATATGTTATATTATAATCAACCGGCATTGTTTTGTGTTCTAATGTAGGATAATTCTGCATGCTTCTGATGCTGTCATTGCTCCATTTGAAGCAAAGAGATGTGGAGCTGAATGTTTTGCACCATGTGGAGACATTTATTATGAAGAGAGCATTGTTGACAATAGAGACATTGCTGATATTAGAGCTTGGCATATCAACCTCAGTGAAATATCATCAAGAGTTGGAGAGCACGTTAAGAGAGTTCAGGTCTATGCAGAAGTCGTGATTATTGACTCCAACCTTCACTTCCCCTTCTCCCTTGTAGTGAGAGCTCGACAGATAGTGATTGACAGAAGCAAAGCTCACACTCTCACTGTTAATCGTGACACTAGGGTCCTAGTTGACGAGTACTTCAGTGACAATGACAAGTCTCCGGAAGCAGACAATCTGTACCAGAAGTTGGTTCAACAATGTGCCAGGATTCTGATGTCAACCAACAACCCAGACCATATAACAACTGCATTTGAGATGCTTGACCACGTTGTTGGTGATTTCCAGTATTTCAAAGAGCAGGCCTCCATGAAGACCGCAGTGAAACTTACCCGTGCTGAATACTCAGGCCTGGTGCGGTCAGAGCTAAGACATGTACCTTTCTATACAAAAGACTATTTCCGAGCAAGACTACAGATTCATTACAACAGAGTATCTGAATGGAGAGACAAATATCAACAGATTCTTAACACCGCCATTGCAATTGATACCCTTCTGCAATTCACCCAAGACATGCTTGACATTTTTGTCAACTGCAACATCGACCAGTGGAAGGCTATGTATGAAGCTCAAATGATGGCGCTCCGCATTTCGCAAGCTACGTACCATGCTATCTATGTCAACTTTAGCGCGTCTAGGGATAATTTGGATGTAGCTCAAGCTGCATTTGAACAAGGTCTGAATGATTATGCAAATGCCCAAAGAAGAAAGGGATTCATGGGCTTTGTCAAAGGTTTTGCTAAAATGGTGGTTGGTGTTTTTGTTGGCAATGCTAAGATGATTGTATCGGGATTGAATGATTTCATCACTACACTGGACAATTTAGCTGAAACTATGGAATTCATGTCAAGAGCCATGGAGAAGGTTGAAGCAATTATGGTAAAACTGGACTATCTAATGAGCATACTAGAAGATGTTACAGAAAATGGTGATCTTGAAGAACTTGCCGGTGATGTAGAACTTATTGCCCAACTTCGTGTGATGCTTGTAGGATGGGAAAACATGAAACATAATTCTATTCAAATTCTATCTCACCCTGATGCCTTGCAAATAGGCGGAAGTCAAGATTATTTGACGGCCATTTTGGACACGTGCAATTGGGGCTATGCTCTGACGGAAACTATGATTGAGTTGGCTGAGAACTACAGAAGACTCATGCTGATCAAGGCTATGTTGCAGAACAAGATTGAGATGCAAGAGCGGTACACTCAATACATCGAGGACTGCAGGGCCAATAACGATGACAGATTCCATTTGGTCTCCAGGATGGTTGACATGCAGCACGATATCAGAATGGATGTCAATGATCTGTTGTTTGAATATTGTAATCTTCACTTCTATGAGCACCAGACGTCTTGCAGCTCCGCTTCACAACCGTCGTTGGATGGAAGTCTCAGCACGGTACTCTCCCGTCTCAACAACGCACTTGAAGATTCCATTTGGGGATCTGGGGTGCCAGGATCTACCTGTAGACCCACGACGATTAGAGACTCGAACACGGATCCCAACTGCAATGACGTTAATGAATGCCCGGTCAAGTTCTTCAGGGAGACAGGGATGTTCAGGTTTAACATTCCAGAAGATTACTACGATTTCACCGATATTGACCGCTACAGAATTGGAAGAATTGTCATCAACCTTCCAGGAGCAACCTCTTCAGGCACACCTAATAACCGACTGAAACTTGATATTGAATCTAGTGCTCCATTCGGTGTGCAGTATCAGAATAACTTCAACTACTTCATCACTAGATCGTTGCGCGTTGTTCACGAATATGACGTCGTTACAGGTAAGTGTATTTTCGCCATTTGCTTCAGTCTTTGCATCTTTAATCAAATTGTATTTTGGTGTTCTGATCATGCCCCTGTGTTTATTTCCTGTTGTAAAGCTAAGCTATGACTTGACTCTAAATATGTTATTTGACCCATGCAGGTGCTATTACGTTCCATGCTCAGCTGTACGATCCCCAGGGTGGCTCCAACATCCACCACCGCAGTCCTTACACCACGTGGGTGATCAGAAAGAGCTCCGTCAGTGCGCACATTGACATCAGCAACGTGCAAGAGGTGAACACCGCGCTAACTTTAAATTTTAGCTCTACACATTTCTTTTTCTTCTGAAAATAAGGTTCTAATTTTGATTGTTAACGCTTTTGATACTTTTACTCAACACAGCACTCTAACCAGTATACCAATCTCTGTTGGTTATATTTCTATCTAAACACTGCTTTGACTTGAACTACATGTATCAACGTTAATCTAGAATCATTTTGGCAAATGTTCCATGATCACGAATAACAGTAGTTTAACCTACATGTATAATCCAAAGTCATTCTGCATTCAACACATTAACTATGTAAACAGTGATAAGAAGCAACGCGTGACCTATATTAGTCATGTAGGTAGAGAGTATCTGAAACTTGATAAAAATAAAACAATGCAAATGATTATTTTGTAAAATAATGTATAACATGACGGTAATTCGTAATCGACAATTTCCCAGCTTTAATACTTCAAACTATCGCGTGACGCTTTCTTCTGCAACTAGGTTGAAGTGGTCTTCTACGGCACTGGCTACAGCAACACCCCGAAGGAGAACGAGATTCCAGACCCCAGGTGCGAGAAATACATGCTGGAGTGAAGTTCTCGTACAACAGTCTGTTGATATTGTGGCTTAACCATTAAACAGTTGTTTACATTGGAGTTGATTTTTTTTATCTTCTTTAGTTGTTTCTAAAAGTCTAGTTTTATTGAATATCGATCGCTTTGAATCACATATGTGTCTTGCTAGGGGACAGTGTCTCTATTCAAATATTGAGCACGAGTAGTTTATGTTTCACATGTTGCATGGTGGGGAAAACACATCTTGCCACAGCAACGTATCATATATAATATTTGTCAATGATATATGTATCTGACCACAACGCCGAATTGGTGAAGATAGGGGAAATATTGACAACGGGCTCATGGAACTGATTATTATGTTGTCGTTTACATGTTCTTAAGCAACGGCCATATAAACCTTGTTACTGAAGCTGAATCAGTCACACGATTGAAGACATTGTTATTTGGTACATTGTCTCATCATAGACTAGTTTTAAAGGCTGACATATGTTTCCGCTGTGTACTGGTACTTCTCATTTCTTATAGCACAATATAACTGGGGGCGGGGGGGGGCAATCATAACTGTCAAATATGAACATACATTGGCGATAATGATTCCAATTTGGAATCCAGGTCTGCATCTTGATTGCTCACTGATAATTAAGTCTTGTTCGTCTCAATTTACAATAAAAGTGAAGAGCACATAATCACGTCTTAATTTTATGGGGTAGAAACAAACATGCTCAGTGCATTCGTCGATTGTTACCAGTAATTTATATGTGTTGTTTTTGTTGCTTTTCTAATCAATCATAAAACACAGCATCGGCTTACACTGTACGTGTACATGTAATTTGTCATAAAAACAATAGGGAGGGGATATTTTATTTCTATATCAAGGAAATGTAAACATATGAAAAACTTATGTCGAGTGGAGCATCAATTCATTCTGATTTTTTAAAATCAAATATTAACTTTAAATTTGACATATTCGACCAAAGAAATTCGAAGAGTTAAGCATTTTTTTTTTCAACATTCCTCTGGTAATGCCACATGTTTTGTAAAATTAATCTACATGTACACTGGCAGTAGTTTACATTTCTTCAGCAAAAATAGCTATCGATACACAATACTGTAGCTGCTACTCAGTTATCAGTGACTCATGTTATCCATTTTGACGTGTCTTTTGTCTATATTGATACGTACCTTACCTAAGTAATTGTTACTTTATATTTAGTGACAACAACAATCTTTATGAACTGTTGTTACATATTTTTTTAATGTTTTATTGTAATGTAGTGCAAAAGGTGATACTGTAAATACTTGCACATATTATTTTAACGTTTCTGTGCAAGCAAATTACATTAGAGTCAATGTATTCTAACGTCTGAAATAAACCGATCTTATCTTATCTGATTGCATATACAATAAAGGCATGTAGACACCTAACAAGTATCGACATCATTAATATTAGGGGCATCATGATGTTTCTCCAAATTGATAAGCCAGTTAAAGTGTGCTCGATACTTGCACAGGCCTTCTTATGTATCTAATAGCAACAGTGAACAGAAATATATAATGGCGAAATACGATTTTCTCTCTATGTGAATTAGTATGTAATTTCGATTGTTAGAGGTCAATATTATATAATATTATATCTGCCGGAAAGAGAACGTTGTGACTGCCGGGAAAGCCGGAAGTTCATACCCATTCTATTGGCAATCTTCCTCTAGTTTTCATTAGACGCTCCCAGATCTTTGCATCACATTTTAGCACAAAAATATTTTATTACCATTATATATTTTTTCTGTACGTGTTAACGCTGCCCTTTTCATATTATTGAAGCTCGTGGTGTCCATATTCAGCCAGTCGATACGTAATTTTTTAACTTTCTCTTCGCATTTCTCCATCATCACTCTGAATCTTAATCAATGAAGTACACTTGTCAAATAACCTTTCATAAATCACAACACTTATGAACAGCTCACTGAGGATTTATTTGTGTGCAATTCTGCACAGTACATTTGTATGTCATCATTGAAGGGAGCAAAGCGCGTACACCTGGCGTCAGGAATCTCGCTCTTCTTTGGGGTGTTGCTGAAGCCCGTGCCATAGAAGACGATGTCAACCTGTAATATATAGCACACATATGTGTGGTATCAGTATCCTATATGAGATAGTATGTGTTGTCATTATGTTGATATTTTCTGAGAATAATCTGTTGTGAATACAAAACTCAAACGAGTTAATCATTTTCAAACTCAAAAGAGTTATTAATTTTGACAGCTAAAAAAGTACTAATTTAAAGAATAGAGAACTTGGGTACATTTCAATTTCACTTCATGAAATACTAAATAATATCTCCACAAATATTGTAATAAATACAAATTAATTTATAACAAAATGAAACTTGTCATTTGAGATTTGTACACTATTCTACAGTTATGGCTTTTGCCAAATACTTCAAAAAAATTCAATTATTTTTATTAAATTTTTTGCCCGAAAACCTATTTTCAATAAAATTTTAAATTTTT
>CM032659.1:21692754-21708859 GCA_019095985.1 Streblospio benedicti
TTTAAATTGTTTTTTTTTTTTCGTTCTTAACGTATTTGTTTTAAAAAAAATTTTTTTAATTGATTGATAAAGGCATTCTCCAAATTGATATGCTCAGTTAAAGTGTGCTCGATACTTGCACAGGCCGGGCCTTCTTATGTCAGGCCAATGTCAAGCGCCGGTTTTGCCGATGTTCATGCTGTCGGGCACCTGCCGATATTAGAATACACGACAATAACAGACCTTTTATGTTGTTTACATTCTATGACAACCTAAATTATCACTGAACAAACATTGTACATCATAAATTCTCTCCGTTTGCATCGATTTCAAAGTAAAAAAAAAAAACTAATTATTCATCGACGACGTGAAAAAGAAGCATTTTCCAGCACGCACCTGCAAGCACCTGCAGTATTCAAACACGGATGTAAAAACAAAGTACACATTTTCGCAGGAAAACTATTTTTTTATTTCTTAGAAAATGTGATATGAAAAATCAATGCATGGCAACGTCAAGCGTGTGTATAGACCTTTAAATTGATACCAAACTTGCCATATATTGAAGAAAGTATAGGCATGTACTGTCACGATGAAGGCTGCGTGACTGCAGTATTTTACAGTTGATGTTTGATCAGCAAAATGTGTGTTTGGCCGGTTGTTAATCTTTTTCTATTAAATGTGGCCGGTAAAGTATGCCAATTTTTTATATACATACTAAATATGAACGAGGTTCACCCTATAGGGTTTTTCAGGATTTCGGGTTCACTTTTGCTACTTTTGGCTGATCATAACGAAGACCAAAGTTTTCAGACTAATATCTAATTGATTTTATGCCATATTGCATAAGTATTTGGAATGGATGTTTAGATAAAGTTTGTGAGAATCTGTACATATAAAAAAAGTACAGATTAAAGGAACAATGAGTATATAGTAACCCACCAAAGAAGCAGCTATTTCGTGAACATTTGACGCCCATTGACGCCACGGTAAATTCATCCATTATCGCTGCATCAAAAATGACACTATTATTGGCGACAATAGCGGATTCTCAGAACCCTGACCCTGGCGTGTATGTATCTAATAGCAACAGTGAACAGAAATATATAATGGTGAAATACTATTTTCTCTCTGTGTGAATTAGTATGTAATTTCGACTGTTAGAGGTCAATATTAGATAATATTATATCTGCCGGAAAGAGAACGTTGTGACTGCCGGGAAAGCCGGGAGTTCATAGCAATACCCATTCTATTGGCAATCTTCCTCTAGTTTTCATTAAACGCTCCCAGATCTTTGCATCACATTTTATCACAAAAATATTTTATTACCATGACATATTTTTCTGTACGTGTTAACGCTGCCCTTTTAATATTGAAGCTCGTGGTGTCCATATTCTCAGTCGATGCGTAATTTAACTCTCTTTGCATTTCTCCATTATAACTCTGAATCTTGATCAATGAAGTACACTTGTCAAATAACCTTTCATAAATCACAACACTTATGAACAGCTCACTGAGGATTTATTTGTGTGCAATTCTGCACAGTATGTCATCATTGAAGGGCAAAGCGCGTACACCTGGCGTCAGGAATCTCGCTCTTCTTTGGGGTGTTGCTGAAGCCCGTGCCATAGAAGACGATGTCAACCTGTAATATATAGCACAAATATGTGTGGTATCAATTATCCTATATGAGATAGTATATGTTGTCATTATGTTGATATTTTCTGAGAATAATCTGTTGTGAATACAAACTCAAGCGAGTTATTAATTTTGACAGCTAAAAGTACTAATTTAAGAATAGAGAACTTGGGTACATTTCAATTTCACTTCATGAAATACTAAATAATATCTCCACAAATATTGTAATAAATGCAAATTAATTTATAACAAAATGAAACTTGTCATTTGAGATTTGTACACTATTCTACAGTTATGGCTTTTGCCAAATACTTCAAAATCAGTTTATAATGTGCGAGCTATTATTTCAAAATATTAGCAATTGATATTGCTAATCATTAGCATTGCTACTTCATACCTGCTCCACGTTGCTGATATCAATATGTTCACTGACAGAGCTTTTCTGATCACCCACGTGGTGAAGGGGGTGCGGTGGTAAATGTTGGAACCTTCTGGGCGGTAGAGTTCAGCCTCAAACGTCACAGCGCCTGGATCAGGGAGGGGAAGTCCATTTCAATTTGGTAACAACAAGAAAATCTACAAGTGTGATATATTTCTCCAGTAAATTTTATTGTAGTCAGTGTCTAGATAATGGTTCCACTGTACAGTGTTAAAACTGCACATTTGTTTTTGAAATTTCAAACAATAAATGAATGGATTTAAATACGTCTGCTGACAGCTACGCCTACAACACGAGACAACTCACCAGTCACCACATTGTATTCATGCACAACGTGTAGGGCCCTAGTGACAAAATAGTTCCAATTATTCTGGTACTTAACACCGAACGGAGCCGTCGACTCTATGTCCAGCTTAAGTCTGTCATTTGGTACACCTGTAGACCTTGCCCCAGGAAGATCCACAGTAATTCTGCCAACTCTGTAGCGGTCAATATCGTTGAAGTCGTAGAAGTCTTCGGGGATGGTGAATCTGAGCATTCCAGTTTCCCTGAAAATCTTCACTGGGCATTCTGTGATGTCGCTACATGTTTCATTGGTGTTGGTGTCGACGATGGTAATGGGTCTGCATGTTGACCCTGGAATTCCTGAGCCCCAGAGTGAGTCTTCTAATGCATTGCTCAGTCTTGACAATACAGTGTTCAAATTGCCGTCCAATGCAGGTCGTGAAGCTGAGCTGCACTCCATCTGATTCTCGTAGAAATGCAAGTCACAATAATCAAATAGCAGGTTATTGACATCCATGCGAATATCATGTTGCATTTCAACCATTCTAGAGACCAGGTGATTTCTGTCATCATTATTGGCCCTACAATCATCTATGTACTGAGTGTACCTCTTCTGCATTTCAACCTTACTTTGGGTCATGGATTTGATAAGCATCAACCGTCTATAGTTCTCAGCAAGCTCAATCATTGTTTCTGTCAGTGCATAGCCCCAATTGCAAGTGTCAAGAATGGCATTCAGATAATCCTGGCTGCCTTCGATTTCATATGCTTCAGGGAATGTGAGAACTTGGACGGAGTTGTGTTTCAGATTCTCCCATCCGACTAACATGACGCGCAATTCTGCATTGACTTCAACATCACTAGCCAATTCTTCCAGACTTCCGTCCTCAATGACACTGTCCAAAATTGACATGAGATAATCCAGTTTTGCCATCATGTACTCTACTTTCTCCATAGCTCTTGACATATATTCCATCACTTCAGCCAAATTATCAAGTGTGGTGATGAACTGACCGAGATCATGGGCAATTTGCTTGGCATTGTTCACGAAGATACCCACTACCATCTTTGCAAGTCCAAAAATCCACCTGAGCAAGCTAAACCGTCTTTGTTGATTTTGGTACTTTTCCAAACCCTCTTCGAATGCCTCCTTAGCCACTTCTAAGTTGTCTCTAGAGATACTGAAATTAACATATATTGCGTTGTATGTCGCATACGAAATCTGTGTTGCAAGCAATTGTGCATCATACATTGCTTCCCATTGTTGTATGTTAGTGCTTACGAATATGTCTAGCATGTCTTGTGTAAAAGTGAGCAATGTTTCAATTGCCAGAGCCGTGTTGAGAATTTGTTGATATTTGTTACGCCACTCCACAACCCTGGTATAATGAATCTGAAGCTTGGCTCGGAAGTATTCTTTGGTATAGAAAGGGACGTATCTCAAGTTGGATCTCACCAGACCAGAGAATTCAGATCGGCTGAGCTGGACAGCTGTTTTAAACGTGGCCTGTTCCTTATCATATGAGAAATCTTGAACCACATTGTCCAGCATCTCAAAAGCGGTGGTGATATGGGTTTTTTCTTTGGTCGTCATCAGAATTCTGGCACATTGCTGAACCAGTTTCTGGTAGAGATTATCTGCTGCCGGAGCAGTGTCACTGTCGCTGAAATAGTCGTCTGCTAGAACTCTAGTGTCACGATCAACAGTGAGAAAATGAGCTTTGCTTCTGTCAATCACTATCTGCCGAGCTCTCACTACAAGGGAGAAGGGAAGATGAATATTGGCGTCAATAACCACTACTTCTGCATAAACATGCACTCTTTTTGCATTTTGCCCAACCCTATTGAAAATTTCATTGAGGTTGATGTGCCAAGCTCTGATATTGGCAATATCTCTGTTGTCTTCTATGCTCTCTTCAAACCAAATGTCTCCACATGGTGAGAAACATTCTGCTCCACATCGCTTTGCTTCATATGGCGCTAGGATAGCATCGGTTGCATGAATTATAATCCTGCAATTTTAGAAAAGTACGTATGTTTGCATAGTATATATAGAGCACAATACAGTGTGGCTATGTGACATATAACATATAACGCATACATGCACTTTGATGAAATCGAATATACATCCTATTACAAGTACATGTACGTGTACTTCAAAACTTGCATTTGGGGCTAGCCTGGCTAAATGTTAGCATACAGTCCCATTAAGCATCTTTCATATCTTCGCCGGCGACGTATCGGATACTTAGCCCGGCCAATCAGAGAGCAGAATGCGTCGCCTTCTATGCAAATGTGTCCCCCATCGTCGGCGACGTAAGTCACCGTAATCTGATTACACATGTGACCACAACCACTAATACTTGACCTCTAAATTTCGCCATAGAATTTCGTTATACCTACTTTCTATTCATAGTATTCTCATTATTGTGCATGAAATAAAGCTATGGATAGTAAATAATAGACCAAAGAGAACATTTTCCTTTGATCTTGATAATGTCTTTTAAAGGCGAACCTACTGTATCAATGAACGCCCTTCTATGAATATCAAAGGATTTTCAGCTTCAAATTAGATTCATATTGGTGGGATTAATATGAAACAGCCGAGTTGTACCCGAGGTTCACTTTAGCTGGATTACAGCGACTAGGAAGGAGCCGTGTCGACATCATTTGAGCAACCTCTGTTACTGGACATCTTAATATTTGCTCTATACATATTTTCTACCTATATTTTCCTTATCATTCACATTCTCGTACATGTATGTGTCTTAAATAATGATCGTAAGAGGGACGTTTTGCCTTCATAATGGAAACTTTTTTTAAATGGAGATTGAACGGTAACTCATCTACGGTGACTTAGAGAACCAATCAGAGGGCAGTATTTGTCCCCTTGTGACTTACGTCACCGGCGGACACATTTGAATAAAGGTTACGAGTTCAGCTCTCTGATTGGTCAGCCTAAGTATCCGAAACTGTCGCCCGCGACGATGTGACAGATGTCTAATATAAATGTTACCTTGGAGAGAGAATGGTTCGCAGCTCGGGAAAAATAGTAAAAAGGTTGAGTGGTATGCCAGACATGGTGGAAGCTGATATGGGAACACTTGATGATTCATCAAATCGCCTAAAATTGAAACCATGTCAAAGCATAATATGACAGTAGTGTACATAGCAGAAGCACAATGCGGGTATTAAATGTACGCAGACGGTTAAATTTGTATAGCATATAGGCAGTAACCAGTGCTCTTTGAGGCTATTAATATTCATTCTTGATAATGGCCTATTATTCACCCACTTTTAAGCATTACATCACTAAAATATCCTGCAAAATTTTAAAAGATCAGTCACTTTTAAATGGACAATATAAAGTAAAAAAGGAACTGACATTCGCCTCATGAGTGGCCGGTGCCAGTCGTTGGGTGTGTGAGACCAGCCCGGTCTTTGGGGATGATCTGGTAAAAGCATGGAAACATAAAAACAAATAAAATATATAAATTTCCAATTTCAAACTACATAATGACTTTTCCGGATAGGATAGCTGGTCTTACAATGATACAGTGACATCAAGAAAGATACATACATTTCAGTGTACAAGCCATTGATGAGCATTTACCTATATTTAACACGACAAAATAGTAATCTTGATAAAATCATATCAAATGTTTACTGTTTCTTACTATGAAAGGTCTCGTAAGCAGCGGCCACCCCAGGATTGCCACAGTACTGGTCGGGGCGGGAGGCTTCGTCACCCATACAGCGACCAATACACGCTAGAGGGTCAGTGATGAGACCCGCGGCGGCGATGGTCTTCTGGTCAGCGCAGAAACAGTCCCCATTGTTGGCCACAAATGCGTAGTGGTGGTAGTATCTCTAGTTCCAAAATAGAATGAAAACAATTGTCAAAATTGTCACTGGTTATCAAACCGTTGACGTTTTCCGTTTGGCTTGAGGGTGCTTGTTTATATTTGTTTTTGTTTTTGCAATAGCAAAATTTGTAAGAAATGTCAAAAAAAGTAATCAGCAGAAGTTAGTTTGACTCCAGCCACAAAGGCCAGTGGAGTATAAAGTATATTGCACCTGAATAAAATAGCTCGTTCAGCTTATCTGTTGATACGTTCCTGTATTGATAGACTGTCTGATATTGCCTGCCAAGTCATCACCTCTTATATACTGTGTATCATGTTTAGGAAGATGCTCATTCTGTGTCATTTTACCCTGTTATAGAAGGCTTCCGTCTGAACGACTTCTGAAGACATTTGCAACCTTGAAACTCAATATTAAAAAGTATATATACTGTAAGAGAGGTCCTTCCAATGAGATACTTACCCTGTTGGACAGGTCCTCCCTCTCAGAGCAGCGAGCAATGCAGTCTTCTGCCGAGCGGACAGCCGTGCTGTTCCATTCCACCCACTGCCGCAGATCTGCGGTGTCGTTAAAACAGCCGGCGAATGGCAGCGCTGACAAAGGTTAAAACAATATTCGATATGAGGCATAGAATACACAATAGAGCAACTACAAGTAAGACCACCTCTCTTTTGAAGATAAGGTAATTCTAACTTATAAATACATATACAAATGAACCATGATGCAGCATTGTGGGTGGTCCCTTAAAATACAAACTGATCTAGTATGATGCAAACATCCGGCCTCTGTCTTTCTTAGGTGAGCTACTATAAGGCTGCATCAAGCAGTATAGTATTATGTAAAGACTAACATAAACTATATCAAACGTGCTCAGAGAGCACAGCGTCGCTAGAACACCGCTGACCTATCGACAACATAGATGTTTACTAATATGCTATGGAAAGCATTATTAAAAGTACACAATTACAACGTTTTTAATAAGCCATAAGTGCCATACCACCCTCTATAACATTGGCTCAGTCATGCTAAATATTAATTTGCCAGAAGCAAACAGTAAACAGCACCAAATAGACTTTTGCTGCTCATGAAATATTGATCCATTAGTGTGTATTCAATACTAGTTGCGTCGCTTCAGCTCAGCTGCTGAAGCAAGCATTGTGTTTGGTTCGTTTGTAACTATGTAACTATGTAACTATGTAACTATGTAACTATGTATGTGTGACTCTGGACAAGCTAGCGGGCGTACCGATGAACCGATTTCGTTCAAACTTTACACAACTATGAGGTTTGAGGCGACACCGAAGTGATTCGATTTTGGGCAATCTGCCAATTAAACTGAGCTTTCTAGAAGCATTTTTATGACATTTTTTAATAATAGTCAATGCACTTAGCCTTCAAGAAAGAATCAATATTCCGAGCAACAGCAAAATTGATTATTGGATTTGAAACAGATATTGATTATCATCTTGTTATTCAGTACTATTGTATGGCAACACAAATATCTTTTTGCTGGATATATTGATTCTGATTCATTCTGATGTTTTCTCCTCAAATTCATAAATTTCTTGATTGTAAAGTATACATTATTTCAGTATATACAATGTATCTTAATTGCCCATATAAAAGTCAACGTCGTTCTAGTGACGCAGTGTTCTTTGAACACTTTTGATCTAGTTAGAAGGTTGCAATTGGACTATATTCCCCTGTGGACAGTACCCTTTAATTGTCAACGTGCCCGAAATTGAATCACTGTGGTGTCGCCTTGTACCCTATAGTTGTGTAAAGTTTGGAGGAAATCGTTTATCAGTAAACGCTTTAGCTTGTCCAGAGACAACCATACATACATACATTGTTTCAAAAGAACGAAACATAAGGCTTTCTCTTCAGCTGCTGAAGCGACGCATTATCATATTATTTGAATTTTACAATTCAACGGTCACCATCCATTCATATATAGCGTTCCATGTATTGACCAATAATATAAAAGAAGGAAATATGCTTTTATAAAATTTGATCATGAAAATGATTACGTGCTTGTAAGAAAATAGAAATAAACCTAGATTTTACCAGGAGCCACGAAGTAGACAGCGTTGTAGTCTGTCTGTGATCCACAGTTCTGTTGGCTGTCTCCTGGACATGGCACATTACACAACGTGTCATCAACCGGGTCATTCCGTCTCAGCATGCGTTTTGTGCAGAAACATCCAGTTCCCTGATAAATAACTTATTATCAGCAATGTACTAAATAACATATTCTATCCTGATTACCAAATTGAAATGCGTTACATGTACTACCTGCAAATAATAATTGCAGGGGTTTAGTGTATTGCCACTGATACTTGTGATAATAATGTTCAGGCGCTCTTATGCAAGGGCCTTGAATGCTGCGAGCAAAACAATTCTCGTTCTTGTGTTCTAGAGAAGCTGATTGTATCTACCGATGCAAACTTATTGAAAGGTATCACAACTATAAATCACCAATTACCTGTAGAAGTAAATACTGATATATTTGAGCTATACATATTCATGTACATTACAGCAACATATGCTTAAATGCAATACACTAAGTCAACCGATTCCCCAGTCTGATATTCAAGAAATTACCAAACAACGATACTTTCCTTTCATATGATTTCATGTTAGTGCATGCAGAAATATGAGTAGCACATGCCACTATACAATGATGTGTCAATTGACAAAGACTACCAGATCACACTGTATCCGCCGATTGTCACCACCATCAGACCCTTGCATGGACCTGGTGCCTTTGATGGTGGGACTCACCCTGACGCCGGCGATTGTGTAGCCTTCGGCACGGCAGGACGTCACGCACTGCTCAGCCGTGTTCCCTGCCCACGTCCACAGCTCCATCTCCACATCTGGAGAGAAAGCGAGACAAATAGACACACAGTCTTTCAACAGTCCTTATATCTAATAGTGTTTCTTAATCACATAAAAGGTATGTCAATTTCGGAGCGAGCATGAATATTACAGGTTTTAGCTTTAATGAATTGACAAAACAGAGCATTAGTTTGCATCGTGCATGCAGCAAAATGAGTGGTATGATAGAACGTGAGATGAATAGTTGCTCTGTGCAAATCCTTAAAGTTGACCACTGCATATTCCTGGTCAACGTAAAATGATGGCTGACTGATAGAGAGCATCGGTTCATACCTACAACGTTGCCTGGCATCTCTGTGTCGACGGCAGGGTAACATCCCAGGTACAAATTGTCAAGCGTCATGTACCTGTTGCCAATGTCTTCATCTGCAAATTGAAGGATTAAATCATCAGTGGATGTACATATTCCATGTCATATGTTAAGAGCTTTGCCATTTTCGCTGTACAATTTATGTCCATAAAGATAGAGCACCCTCCACCAAGCGATAGTGATATTCCAACGTAAATCGACACAGAATCACCCCAACTGGTATCCACAAAACGCTCACACAAGCATGTGTTAGACCGCAAAACATAACCAGCCGCAAAATATAACCAGTTATGTTTTGCGTTAATGCAAAACGTAACCACACCCCCGAAAATGGACCTGGTGACGCAAAATATAACCACTGCCTCAAAATATAACCAAGGCAAATGTACGTTATTTGTAACATACAGTAGAGAGTATTTTTGTTTTACTAACCTACGACGGTATCATATATGTTCACACGAGTTATCCAATGTTTAGTGCTTATCATTTCGAGGTGGGTCATGGGTGTTCAGACCTCAACTATTGAGTGGTCTGGCTGGTTCATTTGGTAATGGCGCACTTCTGGCTGGTTCTAGCCCAAAAATTGTTATCACTTCTCGGGAAACGTTATTTTGATTCTTTTCATCCTGTGGGCTCCCGTTATGGATTATTGAGTTGTTGATTTGGATAATCCTTTTTTCCTCTCGCGGGTGGGAGTGGGGGTCTAACTTGCTCATCTGTATGTTTTTCTGCTTAAAAGTGGCCATGCTGACGATTGTGTGCTATTTCCGAATGATCCCATGAGCCTGTCTTCTAAGTAATCTCATCTGAAAGGTCCAGAACGTTATTTCAGACGATCCCATAAGTTCTAACCACATAATATGCACATGAACCACTCACAAAAAGACTGGCAATATTTATTTCTCATCTCTGGCGTTTTGTGGAGCAAATGGAGCTATCAGTGTCTACATGAAATCATTCCAGTGCACGATATTGTAATTTGAGCTAACGCCAAGTGTCCTAAAAAGTCCTATATACTCACACAATTAGGGTATACAATGCCACACGTTCCCCTCCCATTTCACGCCACCAGCTGCTATATCTTCTTTGGTATCTACTATAAAAACAGACAGCACACGGGGTCTTGATGTATAAAGAGACATATAGAGACATTACCATAACTAGAGATAAAATATGTACAGGGTAGACATTCATAGCATAACGCCCTGGAGGTGCCGCCTTCTAAGAAGTACTTATAATTTAGGTGGGTACAGTTCTTATATACTAAGCTCAATTAAGGCTACATATATTCCTGTGTTTCATCACATTGAAAACCACGATTGGGCACATCATGTTTGACTACATTACACCCTCCGGTCAAACAACATCCCTGCATATGTAAAGACTTCACATTCTATTGTTGCCAATATTTTACTTATACACAACCCATACAAATGCACCAGTAAACTTACATATTTTAAACCTGTTTCAGACATTATAACCTCGAATCTATTCTCTTATATATGCGTATGTGCCGTGTAAACTGTAAAACAGAGTAGTCGGTAATTTGATGACTGAACTCACTGCTTGACGAGATCAGAATTGTGACTTGTTATACACCTTGGTTATAATTTGCGTCTGGTTATATTTTCCGTCACCAGCTCCATTTTCGATGCTGTGGTTATATTTTGCGGTCTAACAAGCATGAATCTAAAAGGACGTGTGACTATTCCTGACTAACCTGTGTTTCTAGGAGCTTTGCTCCATGTGAGGTGTTCATACGTGGTGTAGTCCGGGTTGTTCTCCCACGTGCCTTGGGACCTGTAAGAGTGTACTCGCTTTTTGTTGTTTGAATTCTGTGGGTAGCGTTCCATTTTAGCTGTTGTTTTTGATACAGTTGGTCAAGGGGAATAGTGGAATGGTGTTGTACACTTCTGTCCCATACGACAGGGTTTTACATTCACGATAGTTGCAGCTAACACAATCGTGGTATTGGATCCATTTTGATTAACAAATACAGACTCATGCGTTCTACCAAACTCCGTTCGTATTGTGAATTGCTCGAGATTAACAGGCATGAATATCAGGCCTAAGGCCTCTACAGAAGTAAGTGGTAAATCTGCGCCCACCTGTATATGTGCCAGCGTGACGTGTAGACGTGGCACACGCTCGCTGCGTCCACGGCAAACGCCCAATCCCAACCGCCAGAAATGGCGAATGTCTGGGCCGAGCAGGCGACCGCGTCGGTGTCTGGGATCGAGACGAGCGGCGAGTCACGTGGGCGGAGTGCTGCCTGCGGGATGCCAGTCTCGTCTGCGGAAAGGAAACAATTCAACGCGTAACTGCCCATGGTTTTGCATAAAGTTGTTTGTTAGGTTTTCAAAGGCGTCTAAGCCGACCACATACTATTGTCGTAAACACATTCAGTAGGGTCTCCTACTCATGAAATTCTGGTCACGCTATTTTACGTAGATTTCTTTGTAACGTGAGGTTAAATTGTCCTTAGAATGTGGATGTTTTACGAAAATTAGAACCGTTAAATAAACATGTCTTTGAAATGTAGCTGACGTTTTCTAAAAGGCAAATACCCTGACTGTTCAATTAATACGCAATAAAAACTTCCATATAAGACACGCAACTACCCCATTCTTATGGAACAATTAACGGAACCTTCCCCATGCAATAAAGAAAATAGTAACTGATCTTTCCTCCGTCAACTGGTCCTTTTTCAACCTGCATGAGAAACTCATCATTCTTCACAAGACAAGCAAACTGCTTACCCTTACAGAGAATGTACACGTACTCATCCTTACTTCTGTGATATTCAATCATCTTTCATATGAAACTCACTCACCCTCTCACATAAGAGGTTCTATATTTATCCCTCTGAAAGACGATCGTGTACTCTTCTATACAATATAACAACTCACCCTTCCACATAAGGCAGGCGTCGTCCAGCCAGCAGCAGCCCAGCTGGTTACACTGGGTCTGTGTGATGGCGGGAAACCCACAGGGCTGCCTCGCCCCAGACGCCTCCACGTCAGCAGAGCAGCCAGGGGCCTCCTGACTCACTAAAATTGAAACAAATCGAATTGCTATTGCCACTGTGGCTTTTGAATCATACATATGAGACTTCCAAAAATATATATTTACTTAACTTACTTTGTTTTATACCTTTCCGTCTTCATAGGTGAAAGACCTAATACATAATTTGCTGATGTTCTGTACGCTGCTAATGCTTATTTGGGAGATATCAAGTAAGAATTCGCTATGCTGCATGTTCAGTGATTTAAAGATGGTATAAATGAAGAGATGTTGGTATTAGATACATACATGTATATGGACATGAAACTGTGATCTTAGTGTCCAACTTTGAACTGATTGCAAATGTTATCATCTGAAAATTATTCATATAATATAATACAAATTACTAAACACACAAAACACAAGCAAATACATGTACCTGCACCATGCAGTAAAATCCCAATTAGCACTAGTTGTCTTAACATGTTTCAACGGCTCTGAAGCCTGAAGAATACAGGTAAATTATGGAGACTGGAATTTTTAAGAAAAGATAAGATATGGCCTTGCCCGAAAATGATACAGCACCAAGCTTTATCTGAAAGTGTGCGGGGTTAGCTCGGCAATTACACCTTAATAGACGTTCAATGTATGTATTGCTATATAAAGCTTTTATCAATTAAGCCAATGCATTTAGATATTGTATTTTTATTTTTTTTTCCCTCATATTTGCGGTTCATGAGTGTTTATTATCACACGCTGGAAATGTCCTTGGGTTTGTATCAGAAAATCGGCCCAGATATTCAGTGGGTGCGCTTTAAAACATAGGTTACGTGGCCATATATGTTCTTGAACCTACGACTTTGCGACCTCTGTATCGCATGAGTTGTGTAAATAGATAGAAAGGTGCACTATCTGTAGACGATTGTAATGCAAAAGTCAAAAGGCGAGAAAATGTATAATTGATTGAATTAAATTTTAAATGAAATAGTTGCTATTTTTGCTGCAATATTAGCGTAATTTACTGAAATCACCCGTGGGGCGCCCCAAACAACTATAATTTTATCATTAAAAGAAACTCTGTGTCTTCTAAAATAAGAAAAGTACAATTTTATGTAGTACCCAAATAAAACTATCTTTAGAATAGCATATTAGAAATTTAATGCATGTTGCTATAGGCATTGCAGTAGCAAAAATGCATTGTATCATTGATTTGATCGATCAGACGACTACTTGTAAACCAAACATTTATTGTGTTAAATGCATGTATGCAACAAAGTATTACAAAGAATGCATTAGAATACATTATACACGATATAAAAATCTAAAAATATGCGGCACCGAACCTACCGAACCGTCAACACCAGACATGGAATGTGATAATGTAACCAGATTTGTGTGGTCCAAACCCGGGGTCCAAACAGTGGAATATTTCGTGATACTAACTTTGTATCTGACATACTCACACAGCATAAGCAGACTGCAATTATCTTCACATGCAGTATGTGCTTTGATAACTAATGGTGTACTCGTATACAGTACGTAAAACACACGCATTGCTAAGTATTTGGATTTATATTGCCTGTAGTATGCTGGTCTAGTTAAACAACAATCACCAACCGGTGTTTTTTTCAAAAGGAACATAACATGTGAGTAATTGGAAACGTTGTATTACCATGGCTATACTTGCTTTCTAATCCATATTTATTTGGACAAAGATGAATAATACTGAAGCATATTTCATGTTACTTAATGACAAACGTTGGAGGTCCTCCAAACCCACAAATATTCAACAGAATGCCGTCTGCTATTTTGTAGCACGTGTATTATGGCTGCCAACCGGAAGCCAGGGATGAAATACCGGAAGCTCGGCAACACGGATATGACGGTCTCCGTGCTGAGCTTTGGTAAATGTGGGTGTTGTTTGGGAGCGGCAGTGGCGGATTAGGAGAGGAGAAGGGCTACAGCCAAGGGTACTTTAAGGGGGCTCCATGTTTTGCATACACAATTTTTTTAAATGAAAGTACCGAATTACCAAAAAATGTTGCTTTTAAATGTGTTGGGGGTCCCAGATTGTCAAAAAATAATTATATAATTATGTACAAAAAGAATTGACGCGAAAGCACTAAAAAGGAAGATATATATTTTGGTTAAAGTTAAGTTACTTTACATGACTGTGAACATTTTATAAGTTAGTGAGCCTAGATTTGCCATGTACTACTCTAGTTCTGTGAGACGATCAAAACGAAGAATTGCATTTTACAGATGACACGTCTATGATTGTTAACAAATGACCTAAATTGGTCTCAAAAGAGAGGTGGTGGACTTTTTATGGGATTTTCTTTTTTAAAGTGACTGAAATAATCTTTTTATATAGGCGTTGTCTTTGAATATGGTCGGTCCATGTAGCTGAAATGCAGCCCTTGTCCATTGCAGGCGCCTCGTCCCTGGGCAGCGTGTTCCGTGAGACGGACGCCTCCGAGTCAGTGGCCGTGACACGGCGCGCCATAGACGCCGGCATCAACTACATTGACACAGCTGCGTGGTACGGCCACGGCCGCTCCGAGAGCGTACTCGGGCAGGTGAGCCGGGGTCGTGAGAGTGGTGATGGGGAGAGTGCTCGTTATGGTGATGGGGAAAGTGCTCTGAGTAGCGATGAGGAGAGTGCTCTGTGCGAAAATCGGTAAACATAGCCAAGAATATGTATCTTAAGTAAGCCTATTCATCTATCTGTAACCCAATATGCAGGATACGCACACATATGCAAATATATGTAGATCTCCCCCTCGACATGGTCATTACCAACACTCGTGGTTCCTTACCTCAGGCACTGTCGGGCGTGCCTCGGGACCAGTACTACCTGGCCACCAAGCTGGGGCGCTACCTCCCCGCTGTGGACCAGCAGTTTGACTTCTCTGCCGAGCGCACCTTGCGGGAGATAGACAACACACTGGCTCGTCTGAGACTGCCATACGTGGACGTCATACAGGTAATGACGTCCTATCTTATTTACTGTCTTACCTCTATGCCAGGCGTCTATTTTACCCACTCATTTTACCCACTGTATAATTCTCGCCGAGGCATCCACTGTTGCCATGGGCTGTCACTTGGGCATGTGCTGTGGGTACCGTGGTCATCGGTTTGCTATATGTTGATATTGAAACTTCTCAACTTTGAAGTCTTCACTCGTTGAAAGTCAGTGCACGATACCCTAGATATCCGTTTATTCAAAAAGACGCCGTATAGATCTCAACGTTTACTTTCTCTGCCAAGCGCATATTTGCGCCGTAGTAGGGTTGCTCCAACACATATATACAACTCGTCATGTCAAGCATTTTTTCCCAAGTAGATCTATGTATCGTTATAGTGATAACTTGTAGCGAAACACTTCTAACTGCCATTATCTGTATCTGTACATATGTGTGGGAGAGATTGCCTGCCACTATTATCCATTATTTTAATGCACAAGTTCTTCTCTAGGTCCACGACATGGAGTTCGCGCCAAGCCTAGACGTCATCCTGAATGAGACTCTACCAGCACTGGACAAGATCCGAGCCCAGGGCAAGGCGCGTTATGTCGGTATTACGGGATACCCTCTTGGAAACTTCAGGTGAAAGATTGACTGGAAATATTTATGGACAGCGTTTTGGATAGGTGTTTCATATTTCGTTGATATTGTTCTTTTGCATTT
>CM032659.1:21715442-21831370 GCA_019095985.1 Streblospio benedicti
GACGCCAGAAGCTTTGTGTCGGTTCAAGATAGATCATGGTAGCTTTTGTCTCAACTTTTGAGTGATTTGGCTGGTTCCTTGGGAATGGCACACTGTTGACTGGTTCTGGGTAATTCTGCTTAGCTGTGGCCTCGTCTGCCGCTTTGGAACGATGTATGGTCGACAGATGAGACCGTAATTGACGCCACTGTTGTTACAATCTGAATCAATGAAAGCATGAAACAGAAGCACCTGTTCCAACAGTTCGGTTGTTCATGATGCTTCATGAATTGTTTATGTCTTACTGGATAAAATGACACACATCTTACTGGTCCCCCCCCCCCCCCCCGCTAGAGAAGTGATTTAGATTTTGGTCCAGCTAGTTTTAGATTACTGAGCTGTTGATTTGGTTCATTTTGCTTTTCTGAGTCCTCTGGATGGCTTAATCATAAGGTCGTTCTGCTTATAAAGGTGGCCTTGCTGCTGGAGTTCATGAAGATGTTTCCGCATTATGGTGTGCTATTTACAAATGGTACTATTAGCCCGCTTTTTCATCCAGTCCATGGCATCTGAAAGATCATTGACAGTTATTTCAGATGATCCCATAAGGTTTGGCCACAAAATATCCACACAAGGCGCCATAAAAAGCCTGACAATATTTTTTTCTCGCTTCTTCTGGCTGGCGTTTTGAGGAGCATCTGAAGCAATCATCGTCCATGTGAAACCGGGGAGTTGTGAGTATGTAAGGTTACAAATTTAAAGTAGTTAGCTCCTTATACATTTCAAATTCACCATTTCACTAAATATCTTGACTTAGCACCTTTCATATCTAAGGTGGCAATATTGTCATTTAACAACAATGTAAAAAGCAAGGAATTGCAATTGTGATAAGCCATGTCAAAATTTTACCTGATAGCCATCTCCCGAGAAATAATAAAACACACCCTTGTGGAAATCATCGAGCCACGCCTCTGCAATTCGTTTGATGTTACGTTGCAGCAATGCTTCTTTACCAGCTCTGTACCACCTTTGGCCTGCCTCCAAATGTGCCCCATGTGAACACGGTATGCTGAGCACCCTTCCTCCCCACATGTACGTCTAAATAAACACACAGTAAAACTAGTGTTAAGATCACCACATTCAACATTCAAATATCTATTTTGAGTTGACTGAATGCGAAAAACTAACCCTAATCGACAAATCAATGTTTTCTGCAGAATAAAATAGCTGTCCTTCATCCAACGCTCCAATCTCAAAGAAGAAGTCACGGTGTATTGCCCAAGTACCTATTGTTGCAGGGGATCTACAGTGAAAATAATTTTGTGCGCATGACTGTGATCATTGACTCAAGTTTGAACAATTTTGTACATTAATTGAATCATTAAGAAGAACTGCAACATAGAGTATGTTACCATGCATACCAACCAGCTATAAATTCTTTGAAATTATCATAAACACGTTGCACAGTTTTAGGTGATAATAGTATACTTACAAGACCGGTTCGGTAGGGTCTCGCTTCAATCTCTGAAGTTCTGCTGGAGACTGCACACTTTGGAATGTGAAACCAAAGGAATTCCACGTCCACACTATCACTATGTTACTCGGACCGTATTCATACACCCAACTGCCTGCAGAACAAGCCCATTTGAGTTATATTCAAATGGATTTAAGTAAGGTCTATAGTGTTAGCACGTGCTTTAATATCATTACATTTAGAGCTAAGTAAGAATCTTCAGGCCTTTAACTCGTACCAACTGGGTTTTGTGCTACTGGGTCCAATCCGCAGGGACCCAACTAGCCAACCGGCTTATGGTGATTGCCTGTTGGCTAGTCACTTTGCAGCGCAGCCGACCAAGAGGTAGATAGGAAACCGGTTCAGCCGAGTCTAAGGCTGGAAGAGTCTGACTTTGCTCCGAAAATAGTAATACTAAATCACGTATAATACGATAAGCCTTATCAGCCGTATCAATGCTGTGCTCTGTGAGCACTTTTGATATACATGTAGTTGATTCGTTATTTACCATATACATTTATGGTTTGTGATTTTTGTGTTTCTTTCTATGCTACATTCTAAATAATCAATGTTAACAATTGTTCAAAGCGTTTTTACTTTATTTGAACAATGTTTAACATTGAATATTTAAAATATATCATAGAAAGAAAATAAATGTACAAAAATACTATCCTATATATTAATACGCTAATTTTTGGACTTTGTTCGGCTATCTCCTCTTTAACCTGACTAGCTGGACGCCATCTGACTACTGCCATAGAGATTAGCTGTCCTGAGCAGACGTCATGTGGAGTAGTGTGATGTCATAAAGACGCCAAAGGCGTCACATGGGTTTAAATACTAGGGATTACCACCACTTTGCCAATTGGGCTGTGTGTACATTAGAACCTTCAATCAAGACCACCCCTCTAAATACACCGCCTCTATTATAAGATGGTTTATAATAGTCCCAAGTCTTCATAAAAAAGACCAGTGCAAACATCCCTAAAAAGACCACCCCTATATTAAACCACTTGACGCCAGTCCTTGACAGTCTTAATAGGGATGTTCTACTGAAATATGTGAAATATCTGTGCCATGGAGAGCATTATGTTCCCATTACCATAGACACTAATTTTTCATCCAATAGCTTTTTGCATATTAGATGCCAAGTGCATTTTCAGTGATCAATGACTTACTTGAGAAGATATTCTTCTCCATCTGCGCCAGCATACCACATCCAAGCTCAGAAATACATAGCTTTATCTGTTGCTTGACTTCTTTGCTCATTGCAAATTTTCAATATTGTGGTATAAGAACTACCCTATCTCAATTTACCTTCAGTCTTAAAGGTTGTTCCAAACACTCTTTCTCCATATCATACTTGATACTTGAAGGTGCTAAGTTGTCAGTACAATGAAGTGTGCCAAAATTTTTTATTATGCTTCGTTTCAGTTGCACATGTGCTGGCTGGCGTTTGAGACATCTGAAGCAATCATCGTCCATGTGAAACCGGGGAGTTGTGAGTATGTAAGGTTACAAATTTAAAGTAGTTAGCTCCTTATACATTTCAAATTCACCATTTCACTAAATATCTTGACTTAGCACCTTTCATATCTAAGGTGGCAATATTGTCATTTAACAACAATGTAAAAAGCAAGGAATTGCAATTGTGATAAGCCATGTCAAAATTTTACCTGATAGCCATCTCCCGAGAAATAAAAACACCCCTTGTGGAAATCATCGAGCCACGCCTCTGCAATTCGTTTGATGTTACGTTGCAGCAATGCTTCTTTTTACCAGCTCTGTACCCACCTTTGGCCTGCCTCCAAATGTGCCCCATGTGAACACGGTATGCTGAGCACCCTTCCTCCCCACATGTACGTCTAAATAAACACACAGTAAAACTAGTGTTAAGATCACCACATTCAACATTCAAATATCTATTTTGAGTTGACTGAATGCGAAAAAACTAACCCTAATCGACAAATCAATGTTTTCTGCAGAATAAAATAGCTGTCCTTCATCCAACGCTCAATCTCAAAGAAGAAGTCACGGTGTATTGCCCAAGTACCTATTGTTGCAGGGGATCTACAGTGAAAAATAATTTTGTGCGCATGACTGTGATCATTGACTCAAGTTTGAACAATTTTGTACATTAATTGAATCATTAAGAAGAACTGCAACATAGAGTATGTTACCATGCATACCAACCAGCTATAAATTCTTTGAAATTATCATAAACACGTTGCACAGTTTTAGGTGATAATAGTATACTTACAAGACCGGTTCGGTAGGGTCTCGCTTCAATCTCTGAAGCTCTGCTGGAGACTGCACACTTTGGAATGTGAAACCAAAGGAATTCCACGTCCACACTATTACTATGTTACTCGGACCGTATTCATACACCCAACTGCTCAGAACAAGCCTCCATTTGAGTTATATTCAAAATGGATTTAAGTAAGGTCTATAGTGTTAGCACGTGCTTTAATATCATTACATTTAGAGCTAAGTAAGAATCTTCAGGCTTTTAACTCGTACCAACTGGGTTTTGTGCTACTGTGTCCAACTGGGGACCCAACTAGCCAACCGGCTTATGGTGATTGCCTGTTGGCTAGTCACTTTGCAGCGCAGCCGACCAAGAGGTAGATAGGAAACCGGTTCAGCCGAGTCTAAGGCTGGAAGAGTCTGACTTTGCTCCGAAAATAGTAATACTAAATCACGTATAATACGATAAGCCTTATCAGCCGTATCAATGCTGTGCTCTGTGAGCACTTTTGATATACATGTAGTTGATTCGTTATTTACCATATACATTTATGGTTTGTGATTTTTTGTTTCTTTCTATGCTACATTCTAAATAATCAATGTTAAACAATTGTTCAAAGCGTTTTTACTTTATTTGAACAATGTTTAACATTGAATATTTAAAATATATCATAGAAAGAAAATAAATGTACAAAAATACTATCCTATATATTAATACGCTAATTTTTGGACTTTGTTCGGCTATCTCCTCTTTAACCTGACTAGCTGGACGCCATCTGACTACAGGAGATCGTTCATGGTTCTCTGTAGTTTTCCACGAATATGTTTTCATCGTCAAAATGGCCCTGATTGTTGTTAATTAGCGGTTTTATAACAAAAAGTAGCAGACATCGGCAACCATGACAGCGTCATGTGGAGTAGTGTGATGTCATGAAGACGCCAAAGGCGTCACACGGGTTCAGATACAAGGGATTACCACCACTTTGCCAATTGGGCTGTGTACATTAGAACCTTCAATCAAGACCACCTCTATAAATACACCACCTCTATTATAAGATGATTTATAACAGTCCCAAATCTTCATAAAAACCATTGCAACGTCCCTAAAGAGACCACCCCTATATTAAACCACTTTGGCGCCAGTCCTTGGGCAGTCTTACTAGGGATGTTCTACTGAAGTGTGTGAGAATTCTGTGCCATGGAGAGCATTATGTTCCCATTACTATAGACACTAATGTTTCATACCATAGCTTTTGTATATTAGATGCTAAGTGAATAATCACCGATCAATGACTTACTTGAGATATACTTATACGAGCTTCAAGTCAGAGTTAATCCAGGGAGTTCTCTGTCTGGGCCAAGTATACTACATCGAAGCTCAGAAATCCATAGCTTGATACATTGCTTGACTTCTTGCTCATTGCAAATTATTTTATATTGTGGAACTTCCCTATCTAAATTTACCTTCAGTCTTAAAGGTTGTTCTAAAACACTCTTTCTCCATATCATACTAGATACATGTACTTGGAAGGTGATAATTTTTCAGTACAATGAAGTGTGCCAATATTATTTATTATTTATTTGTATGTGTGTTCTAGCTAACAAATGTTGTCAGAGCCAACGTTACAAAGTATCACACATGCACACAATTTGCACAAGGGTGGGTGCTTATGAAAAAAGAGCGCTGTACTCATTTCATACATTTTACTCAATATATCCCTTCCCTATGTCCCTGGAAGGCATCATCCATAAACAAAAAGCTTTTCCTGCCTTAGCTGTGACTAAAATTACTGAGACCTAATTGTACACACATATACATGTACATGAAGTGACTGTTCTTGTAGTCACGCTATGGTAATCGGGAGCATGGATGCTTGCAAGATTAATATAATATTTTACTATTATGGTTGGACGTAATGGACAGAACCTAAGTATTAAAAGGACTATATATGTGTATTGTGTAAGTATCAAAATGTGTCTGTATCTGGGCTATGCCAATGTGTATGTGGCTTCAAGCAGGATGATGAGAGGTTGGTAATGTTAGTACTGGTGTCTGCTATCAAGTCATGGGTGCTGTTAAGATGGGAACCATGCTATCATGACTTGGCGATCGGTGTCAGATGTTGGGCTGAGCTTTTTTAGAACAAGGGTGGGTCCTGTCGGGATGTTGGATGGGAGTGGATGGTGTAGACCAGTGGTGAAGACCCGAGCTACGTAATATGTATCTGTTGTTAATTAGTGGTCTGGGGATGGGCGGATGTTGGCAGGTACTATCAGGAAGTGGGTCGGTGGTGTCAAAATGCGGATATTGCGGAGTGGCCTTTATTTTTGGATGGTTGGTGATTTGACGTTCTCTTCATCATTGACTGTTGTTATATGGTTCTGAAAACCTCCGCCAATGAACCATACTTGATGCTTATGTTTGCTGTGTAGTTAGTGTATTAGCACAATTTATGTGTTTGTAGTTTGTACTCTCTAAATAAGAATACTTATAGGCAATGTTAGGGGTAAAATCACAATCCCCTCTGATTTTCACTGGCTATTACAGAGGATGGTCACCCTGCCATCTTTACATAGTCAAAAAACTGCCTTTCAATGAATGACGCCTTGGCTTGATCTTGGATGTTGTGTGCGTGGGGATGCTGTCAGGGTGCTTTCAGGATGGGTGGTGATGCTGTCAGGACGTGGGTAAGTGTCGGCAGGACAAGGGTGCTTGAAAATAAAAAAAAACATACTTATCTACTCACCAAATATGTCTTTTTTCTATGCCCATGGAGGGCATTGTGTTCCCATTTACATGGTTACTAACATTTCCTCCCTTAGACTTTCATTTTACATGCCAAGTCAATGGATTTCATCAATGATTTAGTTAGGATCAACTTATACGACTATGTAACTGGAGTTATTCAATGAGATTCTCAGCATGCCTCTTTGACCACACGCGTATAGGCTATACATATTAATCTATATAGATGTATATATCTATAGATATAAGTAGCAGTAATACTTGAACAAATATCACAAAATACTGTAGATCTTCTTCGATTATGTCACACATCTGATATTTCCACTTTTGTGGGGGAAGGGGTCAAGAAAATAGAAAACAATGTTCACCTTTTGCGGAGCGTGACAAAATATACATCATCCCTAAATACAACACAGTCCTACTGTGACAGAGTGGGAGGCTCTAATCCTAGGTGTTGCCGTGGAACTACACTGGCTGTGAGTCGCTGATCTACACTAACAGGGATTTTTGTCACATCTTAAAGCCCCCCCCCGTTACATTCCTGGTTCTCATGTGTCGAATAATCTATGGAACAGGATTTATCAGTTACCATATTATTCAAAAGAGCTCTAGATACATTTTGTGGGAAATAAAACCAAAATTGAGGTATGTGGGATTTCTTGATCCCTTTTATCCCACCCCCCACCCCCCCGGTCCGCCCCCCAAACAACATCTGTATTTCATGTGCAGTGGTATATGTGTACTGGCGGGCCCACCACCGTAAAAGTGAATGCAAATGCTGTTACCAATTGAGAGAAAATGTGCCTCATATGTTACTCCACTTAGCAAAGGAGGATTTTGTGGAGTGAAAAGCACTAATAAACATTGTAAAAATAGAAATGCGTCAATAATCAATATCAAGCGCATTCAGTGACATTTATCTATATAGCATATTGGACAGATGTTCACAAGTTTTCAGCTTATGTTGAGCCTTGGCAGCTGCAGTTATGAATATTTCATCAGGAGACCAACGGGAAGAGTTTCCAATAACATGTTTATGGCGACAATCGATTAAACTGCTTTGGATACCTAAAGCAAAAAAGTGAAGAATGAATAGCCCTGTGAGTGCCATAGAGATTAGCTGTCCTGAGCAGACGTCATGTGGAGTAGTGTGATGTCATAAAGACGCCAAAGGCGTCACATGGGTTTAAATACTAGGGATTACCACCACTTTGCCAATTGGGCTGTGTGTACATTAGAACCTTCAATCAAGACCACCCCTCTAAATACACCGCCTCTATTATAAGATGGTTTATAATAGTCCCAAGTCTTCATAAAAAAGACCAGTGCAAACATCCCTAAAAAGACCACCCCTATATTAAACCACTTGACGCCAGTCCTTGGACAGTCTTAATAGGGATGTTCTACTGAAATGTGTGAGAATATCTGTGCCATGGAGAGCATTATGTTCCCATTACCATAGACACTAATTTTTCATCCAATAGCTTTTGCATATTAGATGCCAAGTGCATTTTCAGTGATCAATGACTTACTTGAGAAGATATTAGTCTCCATCTGCGCCAAGTATACCACATCCAAGCTCAGAAATACATAGCTTTATCTGTTGCTTGACTTCTTGCTCATTGCAAATTTTCAATATTGTGGTATAAGAACTACCCTATCTCAATTTACCTTCAGTCTTAAAGGTTGTTCCAAAACACTCTTTCTCCATATCATACTTGATACTTGGAAGGTGCTAAGTTGTCAGTGCAATGAAATGTGCCAATATTATTTATTACTAAAAATATTTATTTGTATGTACTAACTAACAGAGCCAACGCTACAAAGTATCACCCATGCCCACAATTTGCACAAGGATGGTTGCTGGAGAAAAAGAGTGCTGCACTCATTTCATACACTTTACTCAATATATCCCTTTTCTATGTCCATGGATAGGGGATGGTGCTGTCAGGACGTGGGCAAGTGTCGTCAGGACAAGGGTGCTTGAAAATAAAATGCTGTAAAAAACATATTTACACACTCAACAAATATGTCTTTTTTTCTATGCCCATGGAGGGCATTGTGTTCCCATTTACATGGACACTAACATTTCCTTCCTTAGATTTTCATTTTACATGCCAAGTCAATGGATTTCATCAATGAATTAGTTGGGATTGACGTATGCGCTTATAAAACTGGAGTGATTCAATTGATTCGCTTCATGCCTCTTTGACCACACGGGTATAAGCTATAGTATACATTATTTATCGCATGGTTTCCAAGAAGGTTGGTGACAAAAACCGAGGGACTTAATATGTGATGCTCAAATTTTATTGCTCTACAGTCATGAAATAACTAGCAAAACAGTAATATGGGGAACAGAATAACGAATTGAATGAGATACCAACATTTTCGAAAAAAAAGAAAAAAAGGTACATGTAAATCGTGATATTGAAGCAGAGCAAATACCATTCACTGGTATGTGTACAGATATAATTGATACCAATTTCCCCTTGTTTAACGTTCTAAGTAGCATGGCAGTTGAATGCTTAACATCTTTCTGTGGCTTCATCCAGTCCATGTAGATGTTGACAAGAATGCGCTTGTCCCTGTTGATTGCGTCAACGGCGGGTGCGAGCCAGCGCTCGCGCATCTCCATATGGGAGTCGATGGACACGATGACCGGCGCCAAACAGTGGCGAATGCCAAACATGCGGGCACGAACCGCACCCAGTGGCTCGGCCGCCTTCAGCAGCCGAACCTTGCCGTCAAACACAGGCCCAGACAGGTAGTTCTCTAGCAGAGGCCCCACCATCGCTGGAAAATTGAAGCACAAATGAATGTGCATTGGAAAGAATGATCGAGAGAAAGAAAAATATCATTGAACCTTAGACTGACCGTTCTGGTCGTAGTCCTGGACCACCACCACCTCCCTAAGCAGACGTGGAGATGCGTTCTGCACAACACTGTGGATAGTATGCAGAAGATGCTGCAGGTCCTCTGTGTAGTGGAATGAGATCACCACACACGCTTGCGGCAACTTCTCCTGATCGTACACCTTCTCTGCGCATCTATGTGCCGGCATGCATTGTATAGTGTTTACTCTTGCAGGTGTATTGGGCTATTTTCCAGTGGGACTGGTAGACCGAAAATTGTAACAAACGTAAGCCGAGACCGGTTATGATTAAGGTGTATAATTTACATTAATAGCAGAAATTGTCACAACAAACCCCAAAACGGTCTATCTAGCTGCTGTAAAGTGTGGACAAGCTGATTCATCATATTCTTTGATGTAGGGCGGTGAGACCGGCACAAATATAAGGAGCTTTATTAAGACTGCGTGCTGTTCCAGTTACATTGACAAGTGACCGAGAAAGAACGTAGGAATGCATTGGTTACAACTTACGGTGTTTACTACAGCAGCAAGACCATTTACATGACTTTTTTCGGTCTGATATTGGGAGACCACAGCAGGAATGGTCACGCATTGGTCAGGGTTTCAATTCGTGAAGTTGTGTTGAGTCAAATACCTTAATAAAATGGTGGAAGGGGGAGGGGAAGACCAATTTGGGGCTATCGTGGGCATAGCCATGCACTCTAAGTGTACATAGAAGACCCCCCCCCCCCTATAAAATATGTAATACCTTTGTGACGTATTATATGCATCCATTCCCCATGGGAATTTGGGTATTGTAGTGTTCATAAACTTCCTCATTTGTACATAAGACCAAGATCTGTCCAAAGTGACAGGCGCTGTGTTGCGTGTTGATAATCTTTCTGCTGAAATGTAAGTAATAACCTAACACTGTGGAAATGAAAATGTGAAATAATATCTTCGGAAAAGCCATGTCACCTTTCAACTTCCATATGCGAATTAGGGTTTCATAGTAACATCACACTTATTGATAACATGTGGTTATGCTCACTTCTTTATCTCATACAATGAATTCATCCATAGATCATAATGATAGTTAATCTAGTATTATTGGGCCAAGTACAAATTATGTTGGGAACAGAAATTAGTGTGGCTATGCTATTGTCATAGGCAGATGCAGGGGATGCAGGGGATGCAAGGGACATCCCCCCCCCCCCCCGTCACCTTTTCCCACCAAAACACCTTATTTTCTTTGCATTTTTGGCATGTTCCCCATCTATTGCACATGGAAAATCCATGAGACTCCTTAAGTGCACCCCACCCCTTTCTGAAAACCTGAATCTGTCAGTGGTTTTTATTGTTCTACTATAGTCTACGTACCAGAATAAATCAAGATCCATAAGAAGAGAATCAAAAACGATATTCCGTAAAATAAACCCTTAATCCACCTTTGTGAAATATTTGATGCAAATTGCATTTCTTATAGCTTTGTAAGACAAACTGTTATGTGTCTACTGTCTTCTTGGAGCATCGACAGACGACATAAACACACCGTACAATGTACGTATGCTCAGTTTGGTCTAATCTAGATCGATATCTCAAAAGCCTATTATATTATCGCATAATCCGGTTTTGATACATGGAAAAAAGTCTCTTCGGGCTTTAATATGTGCATAAGATGCATGGTACCGTCAAACCTTACGGATCCATACGGGTATTGAGTGTGGATGTGTGCATCCTAAAGCGTTTTGAGAAATCCAAGACGGGCACCATTATTTTTAGAAACACATGTATTTCATTAGAAATCACATTACTTTTTATTGCAGAACCGTATTAAAACGGATGTGCAGTTATACATTTGCGATGTGAATGAAAACGGCGAGCAAATTTACGTGATTTTATTTTTAAAATACATACATGTTGTTTATGTTTAATTACATCCATGTGTTTTAAAGCCATAGCAATTTTCATTATATTTCTTTCTTTCTTTCTTTTAATGAACGCAGGAATGTGTGCTTTTAGGGCTAGAAAGTAAACAAAGATTTCGTTGTAGCGACGTTTTCTCTTGCTAGAGCTTGTTCTACAGAGACTCATGATTGAAATGCTGTATTAAATCCAAACCATTCGCATGGTGCACTTATTAGTACAGCGGAAACTTTGCTGTTTGCGTTGTTATTAATCTGAAACATGTTTGAACTGTCCTGATGATTATGTTCTTTGTTTTTTTATCACTTAACATAACAACATAACAGCATTTCTTTCTTTTTTCTTTTTTTTAACCTAAGGGCCCGGTCATTTACAATTTTCTGGGGGTGTGGGGGTGAGGTGTGTGTGTCCTACTTTCAAAATTAAAGTCATGGGGGTCAATGGTCATACTTTCAAATTGAAGACCATTGGGGGTCATACTTTTGGTTTTGTGGGAAAAAGAAAGATGCGCAAGCATAATCGCATGAAACTTGCAAAATAAGAAAGGTTTTATTGATAAATGCCAATTGACAAATCTAAAGGTTATGCTCGATGTCAAAATAAATATGCTTGTATAGAAGCAATATGATATGCTCTGTGTATTCTGAAAATTCCATTCATTTAAACAGCATATTAAAGTATTTAGAGCAATTTAATTACTAGGCAATAAGAGGCCAGAATAAACGCATAAAAACACGTGAACCAACAGGACCATAGCTACATATGAGCTATGGGAGGCAACTGCCTCTAATGTATTGGAGGGATTGTTCGTCGGTCAAACCATGAAGGAAACTCAGCTATTGACATATGGGTTTTAATGCTATTTTTCTGTTTGAAGTAGCCTCAGACTCTATGAAAAAGGATCTAAATTTCAAAATTTTCTTGGGGGAGGATGCTCCTAAACCACCCTAGAAAAGCTGTGCACCTCCTCATTCAAAAACAAAGACAAAAACAGGAGTATCAGACTTAGAAATGCCTGGATCTGATGGCGGCAATGGCAACAGGACTACACAGTCAGATAAAGAGAAGGCTGAAGTGTTATCTGCCTTCTTCACCAGTGTGTTTTACTGTAGAGCCAGAAGGTGAAGTGCCAACTATACCCCCTGAGACAGTTAAGGAGAAACTTGGTGATATAACTATAACACCTGAAATGGTAGCAAAAAACTGAGAAAGATCAACATCTCAAAATCCCCAGGGCCAGATAAGATTCACCCTCGTGTTCTGAGGGAATTGTGTGAAATCATCTGCACACCTATTGCTATAATATTCCAGACATCATTAGACACCATGGAACTACCAAAAGAGTGGAAGAATGCCCATGTAACTGCCCTATTTAAAAAGGCAATCGGTAGTGAGCTGTGTACTGGTAGCGAGTAACTATCGCCCAGTGAGCTTGACTAGTATTATATGCAAAACATTGGAATCAATAATAAGAGACTATATCATACAGCACATGAAAGAAAATAAGTTATTCAGTAAAAAAACAATTTGGCTTCATAAGTGGAAGATCCAAACTCTACAGTTACTGAATGTTCTCGACAAATGGTCAAAAATCTTAGATGAAGGCGGATGTGTTGATGTGATATATATGGACTTCATGAAGGCGTTTGACAAAGTGCCTCACAAACGTCTTCTGGGTAAACTACAGAGCTATGGTATCCAAGAACCTGTGCATGGATGGATTAAGGCATTCTTGTCAGACAGATCACAGAGGGTGATAGTAAATGGAAGCCCATCAGACTGGACCTCTGTTACAAGTGGCATCCCCCAAGGTAGTGTCCTTGGCCCAATACTTTTCGTGATCTACATAAACGATCTTCCAAAAGGGTACAATCAGACGCATATTTATTTGCTGACGACACAAAAATCTTCAAAACAATATATAAAGAAAGTGACTGTGAAATGCTCCAAGATGATCTGGACTACCTGCAAGGATGGTCAGATACATGGCTTTAAAGTTTCATCCTGACAAGTGCAAGGTGATGCAAATAGGGAATAAAAATAGAGAAGAATTCAAGTACAAGTTGACTCAAAACACAGAACAAGGACCAAAGGAATTTCCACTACAGTACACTGAAGATGAAAAAAGACATTGGAGTTACTATAGACCCAAAACTAACATTTGAAAAGCACATGAATGATAAAGTCAACAAAGCAAATAGTGTTATGGGTGTCATCAGACGCACTTATGAATTTCTAGATGAATACACGTTCCTACAACTGTATAAAGCCTTAGTAAGACCTCATGTTGAATACGCTAATGCAGTGTGGTATCCATACAAGATCAAGGACATTGAAGCGATAGAAAATGTACAACGCCGTGCCAGTAGACTTGTACCAACATTGAAAGACTTAAGTTATGAGGAGAGATTGAGAAAACTGGGATTACCTACCCTTGTGTATAGGAGGCTTAGGGGTGATATGGTGGAGACCTACAAAAATACTACATAGTGTGTATGATCCAGATGTAGCCACCCTCCTGACACTCAGGGGAGAAAGTGAAACAAGAGGAAACAGTATGAAACTCTTCCAGTCAGGATGTAGAACCAACTTAAGAAAGTACTCATTTGCTCTGAGAGTAGTGAAAACCTGGAACAACCTGCCAGAAGAGGTTATCAGTGCTCCCACTCTTAAGTCTTTTGAGCGTAGGCTTGACAAACATTGGCAAAATCAACCCATAAAGTTCAACTACAAGACCCATTTAACCAGAAGTGACCTTACTCAGATTAGTTGCAGTGAAGAAGATGAAGATGATCTGGATACAGAGGCATAACTGCCTGCATCCAGTATTCTACCTATGTATACCTATGTATAAGATATTTTGCCTCCAATCTTTTGCAGTCCTGGCTATCCCACTGTACAAGTAATGCTTTGACATATACATGTACTTAATTTGAAAAAATAACCTATATTGATATTCCAGCACTATTTTTTGCATTTAAACAACTGTAATTAAACACAAATCTAAATGTTTGATAATGGACTATATGGTAGACTACCTGCAAGAGGAATATTCGAGGTATTATAAAAAATAGTATGACAATGATAAAAAAAATGGGAAGTGGCAGACATGGTAGAATCTCTGACTCTGAATCTGAATTAGGATCTGAATTAGAGTTACATTGATTCCAAAATTCATATTTATGAATCCCAGGAAAAGTCAGTGACTTTTGAAGACTTTTTTTATATATTATTTTTTCCATGAAATTTTTCTAAATACATAGTTTCATCTAAATAGGGCCAATGTAAAGATCAAAGATGACAATAGTATGTAAATAATTGAGTTCTATTCTTCTTTTGCACACATCTACATGAATAGAAATTTTACTATATTATGTTGTGTGTGGGTCTCGTGCAAAAATTAGACTTTGGAAGATATCAAGGTGGCAAATATAACAGAATTTTATCTGTAGTCGAACAGCATTTAATTTACCAGTTTGACCAAAATTCAATGACTTTTTACTAAATTTCATTAAAAGTTCAATGACTTTTCCAGGATCTTGAAAAAATATAAATTTCAATGACTTTCACCTGAACAGATTGGGGGGGGGGGCGGGGTATACTTTTCATTTCTCAATTACAGGGGGAGGTCGGACTTTCATTTTGTGATATATTAGGGGGGGTCGGACTTTCCTTCTCGGATCTTTCAAAAATCTGCCTGACCCCCCAGCAAATTGTAAATGACCGGGCCCTAATCAAATAGTTAATTGCAACATCAAAGATTCCTCTTTTTTCACTGATGATTGTGATTGCCTACTTTTAAGATACTAGTTAGATAAGATATAATGAAACATATAGCCACGATCATAGATCATTGTTAAGTAAAAGATAATGTTATCATATACAAATGTATACAGACAAATTTCAAGTAACCTGGATGTACCAGTGAAAGAAAACCCACATAATAGAAAAAAAAACTTTTTTTATCTCTTTATTGACCCCTTGAATATTATTATACAAAAATATATTCTTAATCAAACGAGAAAAAACATAGCATACATTTAACTATATGAAACACTCAATTTGCTTCCATAAAGTTCGAAGTATTATTTGTGCCACTGCACATCTCATATGAACAAATCTAGATATATCTAATAACACATTTAAAATACTTTTACATGTGTTAGTTAAAAATGTGGATTTTTCATACTAATTATCGACTAAGTATGGAATAAGTAATAATTTTCTACATTTATTAGGCAGCGCAAGTCTGTGGGGGAAGTCTTGGACACACAGGAACAGACATGTTCACCTGGTAAAATTTTTGGTATGCATACTGTATGTACAAATCTGTACATTGTCTTGGATCAAAATTTGGATAAAACATTCCATTTATTTACATATCCCAGTCAATGTTTTAATCAAAATGTGTATAAAACATTCCATTTTAATATATAATGCTGCATTTTATGATTGACAAATCAGTTTAAGATTTTTAAGTCAACAACAAATTTTAATTAAAAGTTGTATTAATGCATGTTATAGTACTATTCATGATTTTTTTTGTCCCCTTAGTAGCTCTTAATTTTCTACGTATGCCTGTAGTTTGCTGCTTACACTTACAATTTAGTGAAAGTATTCACACAACAGAAACATATTAACATTTGTAATTAATCACATATATTTCGAGACAATAGTCTCTATGATAATCTAAAATGATAATATTTTACTGTAAACTCTTACCAACTAGTTTCTTCATTGAGTTCTTGAATAAAACCAAATCTACACTAAGGAGACATGCATGAACGAAAATGATCACTTATATTAGCCAAAATGTCACTTTTTTCTTGTTTAGATAAATGAACAATATACAAAATGAAGAATTACGAAGTGGTTTGATTCTTGAAAGATTTAAAACAATAAAACTCAGTCCATTGTCATAAACCCAAGCAGTCCTAGTCAAAAAGTGAAAACTATTGTAACAGCACAAACATGAACTCATATTTCTTGCACATGGTCTACAAAATAACGCAAGAGCAACAGCATTTTGTGCCTCCCTGCTTAGTCTTAACCTCTGCAGCAGGCTCAGCTATCTCCATACGCCCGGGGACTATGTATACAGGCTGCACCATGGGGGTGATTGTTGCAGAGACTGGTGCTGGGGGCATATCCACATCCACACCCAACTCCACTACCTCCATGGCATCTTCATTGACAGTAAAACGGTCGATCGGTGGTAAGGGCGCCTTGCGCGAATCAGGGGTGATATTTGGTGAAGTATCAGCGTTGCTTGATGAGGGGCTGATAATCGACGAAGAATCATTGTCTGTTGAGTCGCTTGGGCTTTTTCCCCTATCGTTATTTGGGACTGGGGCGCTTATAGCACTTTTGCCTTCCCAGGGACCATCATGTTCGCTGTCGTTGTTGTTGTTGTCACCCACCTACATTAAATGAGCAATTGTTATAAGCATCTTTCAAATGTGATATTTTCATTCTTAACTGGACTTGATTAAATAGATAAATATGTGTTAATCATCATTTGACACATCATTTATCCATTAATATCTACTGTAGGAAAGTGAGTATTTGTCGAGTTTTTTACTCCCAAAAAATCATCCTAAATCATAGAGGTAGACTTACAATTGGGTCTGAACATTGGCATGGTCATAGTCATAATGGACGATTATGTAGCAACCATGTTTTATCGACACTTTTACACCTATTATGGCTATAACATACTGTTAAAGCACTTTTTTATCCGAGTGACATTCTAATAGGAATAATTCCAATCTACTAAATACATTCTGTACAAACTACCATTTTTCATCACGTCAAATAAAGCAATTTTTTTTTAATATCTCCAATACATACTACCATTTTAATAATCAGTAAATGTTGTTTCGTAAGAAATGTTTACAAAGCCCAAATCTTTCTGGTAGGTTATTTCTCACATGTATCCGAGTAAGCGACCATGCCCTCTTTGGAGAAAATTTCTATCTAAATGCACTGACAGCTTGTATGGTTGTTTACGGTATGTATCTAAAGCTCTAGGGTCAGACAATTCCAAATATTGAAGGGAATAAGAAGTGGTTTTGTAGCCATTGTTAAGTGTTTGTTTGGTTAGCATACTCTTTAAATTAGGCATTGCAGAATGACAACTTAAAATTGCTCAAAATGACATGTCACTAGTTATATATTAATTAACATAACAAAGGCAGTCTCAAAGGACAATTCCTGTGTGATTAATCAACAAATGTAAGCATCAATTCCTTGATATGCAAAGAAATATCAAATCAAACAACTATGCAAAAAAAAGATTATGAAAGCTATTACATAAACTACCATGGATTTTTCTGACGGAGACCTCGGTCTAAGAGCTGCTTCCCCCTCTTTCTTCTCCTCTCCAGAATGCGCATCAGGTTCGAACGCATCATTGATGTAACCAGCTGTAGCTACCTCTTTAGCTTTTGAATGCGCCGGTTCACTGCTTTCTTGACTTCTTCCATCTTGACTGCTTTTTTCTTTGATCCCTTGTTCTTCCGGCACATGTATTGTGACTTCATCAATTGAAACGTCTTGGCGAGACCCTTCCATTTCTGCACTACCTGCACTACCAATGTACCGAAGAGAGTCATCAACGTCTCTCTTTTTGTCATACAAAAAGGCATCATTGTCGTATGCTAGTGAATCATTTTCAAAGCCCAGCCCATCACCACGAAGATTTTCCATTTTGTCTTCATCTACACTATCTTGTGGGTCTATGTCAAATGTAACCTGCTTCCTGCCAGCTGTGGCTGTTTTCTTTGGAAATTCAGCTTCATCTTCTCTTGGTGAAGCGGGAATATCAGACAAACGGCGCGCCAGCGGAATATTAACATCAGAGTCCGAATCAGAGTCAGAGTCATTGGAGTCTGAATCAGAGTTTGACTCTGAGTCGCTGCCGAACTCCTCATTTGCATGTCCATCAGGTACGTTGGCCGTGTCATCTGAAGGGGGATCTGAAAGGATAAAAATCATAAAAAAACATGTCATTATCATAGTAATTTCACTTTTTATGGAAAATTGTTGTCTCTATTGTCAAAACTCAAAGCAGTTTTAACTTGTAACTTGTAAATCAGTTTTTATACTATACATACATATGTGAATCATAGAATATACATATATTAAACTCTGATACAGTACTGACTAAGGCAAAAGAATACAGAACAGTAAGCAAAATAGAGAAATCAGCATAAGAAAACGTAACAATGCGTAACAATGCGAAACAAAGTTACAGCTATCATGGTTTTCTTGGAACTGCTCTATCACTGAAACTATGATACTAAAAAAACGATTATCGAAATAAACAGAAAAAACATAATAATCAGAATAATTTTTTACACTCCCACACACTGGCGTCCATCTTTGATACTTTTATTGCTCATAAATATTGGGATTAATTATGTGGGCATCCTCATTTATTTCCTCCACAGCGACAGCGACGATCGGTTAAAAAGTGTGGACGCCATACAGACACCCATTGAAACAAAAATCTGTCAAAATGTCCAGCGTGGTTATGAACTTTTAGAAATATTCTTTTTACTACGGGAACCTCAGTAAAATGCATAATAGAAGGGGAAAAAACAGAATAAACGTAACTTCTGGTGAATATGAAGAAAGCCGTAATTTGTGGAAGCTACAGAACCTTTTTATCTTCATAACTGTCGCCACAATGAGAAGAAATAGGAGAAAAACATAAGGAATCATAGCGTAATTCGTAAGATTCTTCCTCTGTATCCTTCTGACAGGATCAGTACTGTAAATTTTGAGTTGTATTCATTTAAAATATATAAATTTAACAATATCTACACCCCATGTGTATAAATGCTCAAGTATTTGGCTAATTAAGACTTTCATTCAATAAGGCATTAACAATCACATGTAGATGTATATCAAGTAAATAGAAGACTGCATCTTAAAATTACCTAAAACAAATTCGTCTTCCTCCTGATCAGAATTATCACTTCTTTTAGAACCGTCACTCTCATCTTCACTATCACTTTCAATATCTACTTCGCTGTTATTTTGGCTACCTGAACAACTGTTGTTGTTACTGTCAGTGTTGTCGTTGGTGTCACTCTCAGTGTTGTTGATGGTGTCACTGTCAGTGTTGTTGATAGTGTCACTCTCAGAGTTTTTGGCACTGTCATTTTCATAGTCACTGGTATCAGCAGTGGTATCTCCGTCACTGCTCTGTTGCGTGCTTAGGGCTGCATTACTGCCCTGTTGCGTGCTTAGGCCTGCATCACTGCTCTGTTGTGTGCTTAGGCCTGCATCACTGCTCTGTTGCGTGCTTAGGCCTGCATCACTGCTCTGTTGCGTGCTTAGGCCTACCTCACTGCTCTGTTGGGTGCTTAGGCTTGTGTTACTGCTCTGTTGCGTGCTTAGGTCTGAGCTACTGGAATTGTCAATATCACCGCTTATCTTAGTATCTAAACGCACACGAACAGATTGTTCAACATCATGTGTAATAGTTATAGCATTATCTTTGACACTAATCATATTTGAAACTTGGTCATTGGAATCTTTATCGACCTTACCATGAATCACTTCATCTGTAATGTCATTATCTTTATTCAATCTAAAAGTCAACTGTTTATCCTGTGTGTCCAACTTTTTAGGTGAACTAACCTTCTTTTTGACATGCTGATCCGAATTATTAGGCTGAAGCTTTATGTTTATATCACTTAAATCTTCATTACCAAATCCATTTGAATCATGCAACTGAGGTTGTTTAGTCATGGCTTGTTGACTGATATCTGTGTCTCTTTTTTCTTCAAATTCAATTGAAGTACTTTCCACAACATCCCCTGATGCATCAAAACTCTCACTTCTCAAAATTATTTTCACAGAATCTTGTCTGCTGGGAACAGTTACTACTTTTGACACACTATCAACACTTTGAATCACACTGCTTTTTTCAAGATCTTTCAAGCTTTCGTTATGTATCAGGAGTGAGTTGGGGACGCTTTTACTGCTTGTGGCATGCGTTTCTGTTGCGTTTTCTTTGAGCGTGTTCATGAAAACTGCAGATGTCTCACTCAATGTGGTCATACCAGAAATATCATCACCATACAAGATATTCGTATCCTCTGCGTGAGTGTGCACAACGTCCATGTATGTAGCATTCACATCTTGGTGCATGTGCGTGTCGATCTCCGTTGCCTGCTGCAAGGTTGGTGTGTGCTTATCCATTAATGAGTCGAAGTCACTGTCTTCTGCATGTGCATTTGAATCAAATGTTTGTGCAGTGACTATGTTATCATCCACCACATGAGTGTGCATATCCTCTATGTTTGTGACAGTGTTCAAAATTGGTATGTCTGCCTCAGAATACGTTTGAGAATTTCCATAATCCTCCATCTTTGTTCCATCTTCAGTAGTCTCTATGAAATTTTCACCCCCAGACATACGCTTAATACCCCCAACTACTGGCGTGTCTTGAAAAACAAAGCCAACTTGCTGCAGGTCAGACGTATTCACAAATGTATCATGCACGTTTTTCTCCGTGTGGGTATACATTTTAAGATTCTCATCACCCACAGCTTCGGGATAAGTCTTCTCTACACCCAAATGTGCACCAACGGCATACGTATTATCAGCAATGCGCACTTGCTGTGAATCAGTAGCATTTACCAACGAATCACTCACAGTCAATTGCTTGTTCATATCCTGTTCACCATGCGACGTATCCACCCACTGGACATTCCCGCCCCCACCCCTTCCCCTACGTGGCCTTGCAGCCACCTCATCACTGACATCATGCACGCTGGGTGTCTGTCGGCGGCCACGGTCGTCTCACTGACAGCACGATCAACCGCCGCCCACGCTGCAGCCGTTTCCTCTTGCCGGCGCCGTCTCTCGTGGTCCGAGGACGCCCCATCTTCTGTACCGAGGTGGTCATGTTTGTTTTCCAGGCTGTCGCTGTCATCATCTTCTTTGCATGGTGGGTAGAGTGTTTGAAGAACATCTGTGTCTGATGACATGAGGGATGGCGTATCTAAATAGGGCGGTAAAACAAACGGCAAATTAAGTCACTACAGTACATTCGGAAGGCAGTTTGTGGTGGTATTGAATATAGTATGTTATCTGTGTTAGAGTACATGCATGTTTGGTCCTACTCAGGCTGGTGATAAGATAATGATAGTAATAATGATAACTACAATCTATACTCAAAATGAAGACTGACAGTATATTGTATTTGTAACATAGTCTAGTGAGCTTGCATGTGCTATTTTTCAAGCATAAATTTGTTGACATACGACAGTTTTCAACTGGCCATTTAGATGCCATTGTGTAACAGTAATCATATTAGTCAGATGAAGAAATTTTAAATTCCATCAGTGTATACGAAATCCTTTTCCATTATACTAAATAGTAATATTTCAACATAGATTTTGTTGTAGTCACATGTTAACTTTTTATTGTGTGACCATTATTGTGCCTGCTTAGTTTTCATAGATCAACAATCATCTATCATATGGCCTGCCTCATTTGGATTAGGTCCTTGTCTAAATATTTACTTGTTCAGCTTCTTTGTGTTCAAATATTACAATGTTATATATGTATATATATTACATGTACTGGTCGAAAAGGGTCACACCTAAGTGAAAAACAGTCGCCACCATTATGATAAAAAGTGGTAAAATTTCATGAAAATATAGCTGAATACCTTAGTTTCTTGATAATCTACCTAGCCTTGATCAACCACTGGTATTTGATAAAGCGCCGGGTGTAGAGGCTATATTACTTACTTAGGTCAACATGTCTAGCATTGGTTTCTAAATGATTTAGGTGTCTATTCGAAGGTGGCGTTAATTAAAGCAAAATTAAGTTAGACACACTTGAGAAAGCCACTGTAGGATCAGGATTAGTCACTCGTCCGCTCGTATTGATCAGTAAAAACTTGTATTATCGAGGATGAGCAGAATGTTTTAGCAACTCGTCCTTTTGACGAGTAGCAATTATGGTTGATTTGGCATACAAATATAGAGCTTTGTGCAAGGAAGGCGAGTACATTTTTTTGCACGATGAGTAGACATTTGAGGGCTACTCGTCCTGCTGACGAGTAGTACTTTCCGACTTAATTCTGACCCTACTAAATTAGTGACTTCAAATAAACACCGCCACTTGTTCCCTAGTGTGTGATTACAGGGATTAGTGTGTGAACCCAATCTAACGTAATCAATATCATTTCTTTTTGGTCATAATAAAAATGTTCATATTATTATCTAGATAGTCATGTGCATGATATTCTTAGCTTTAAAATGATATGCTAACTTTCAAAACCGGCAGTATTCTCTTTGATAATCGCTGGTCTTGAACTACCACCTGTCTTGAATAAGCACCAGGTGAATGGTATGTTTTAAATTAATAAGCCAAGGGGCAGCTATTCAAGAAACTATGGTATATTGTCAATTGATCCAGACAGGGCATTTAGATACATGAAATACTCAACCTTTAATATTTTTCCAATCAAACCCCTAAATGTGCATACACTAAACGTGTCGAAAACTGTAAAATGTAAGTTAAACCTATAAAATGTAACCAACTCTGGGATAAATGTATCCATCCTACCTGCTATGCCACCCAGCGTGATGGCCTCTTCCACAGAGCCGGCCACCACCAAGGCCGTGTGCCACCAAGCACGTGCCAGCTCTTCGCCCGCCTCGTCCCCGGGCCAAGGAGCATGGCGAGACCTGCAATTGGAGTACAAGAGCATATTAAAAGCTATATAATTGCTCACACAAACGTTTGGAGCGATATATTCAGATGGCCCATTGATTGGATGATAACTGTATCTACCACCTCTCTTTATAAAATGTTAATTCAACAGAAAACTATTTACGCAATTTCTTGAAAATCTTCGGATATTATGAAATTAATACGCAGTGATACTTGCTGAAATGCTGAAATAAGGTCCGAGGTACAGTGAAACCTGTCTATGTAGGCACCTTTATATTCAGGAGAGCCATATTGTATGCACACATTTCTCTTCTCCAATTACTTCAATGCCATATTAAAAACCTCTCTGTTCAGGACATCTGCCTTACATGGACAATTTTCATTTTTTACAAAGGTATCCACAAGGGATAGGTTCTACTGTACTTCATTGTACTACTTAATGGCTTCAATAATCCCCCAGACTATTTCACTTGGATAATACAGAAAAACCACAATAAGAGTGCAGTGAGGCATTAATAAAGTCTAATGGGAGGCTACCAACATTTCAATGAATCACATATTGGTTTGTCTGATGATCTGTTGGGTTTGATAATTGTCATCCTCCAATTTTTTTATTGCTCTTTACATACTAAACAAAGTTAAAGATATGTGCTTGTTCCCTGAATCAACTTATCATTATACATATAATTTTGTTATATTTTTTATCAGTGTGATGTGATGTTTTCTGGAGCCTACCAAAAGTAGTCCGAATCTCCTTCATGAATATTCACATACATAATGAACTACTAATGAGCTGTAGAAAGGCCATTTTGTAATATCTGTCATAAAAGCTAGAATCATATTTGAAATTACTTTTTTTGCGTTAAAAGGATATATTTAAAAATTCTAAGGCTGGGGCGATTTAAAGAAATATCTCCTCTATACAAGAGATGGGTTTCTATCTAATGACACACTATCAGTGGTTCAGTGTTTGTACCTGAACATGTGGTCATTATTTCACAAAAAATGCCTTTTAAAAACATTTTTAAAAAAATTTCACTTCTGAAAAAAACTGAGAAAAATTCTTAAATCATGTTATACCAATGATTATTAAAATCATCTATATTAACTAAAAATTAGAAAAGTAAAAAAATGGTTCTGGGCTTCCCCTTAATTGTGAAAGATACATGGTTTCAGTATGTATCTTAATTACCCATAAGTCAAAGTCGTTCTAGTAACGCGTGTTCTGTGAACACTTTTGATCTACTTTTTGTTGTTGTTGTTTTACAGTTTTTTCCCACTATTACAATATCTTCCATAGTTTGTGAAATGAAAAATCCATAAATAGATGATTACCACCATCCGCACGAACTATTCTTTGAATAATCAAAGTGGGCCTATCCATTTACACATATTAAATCAACAATCATTCATTCACATATCTACATGTCAAATTTCTTATGTGGTATTTTTTATAATAATAAGACAATAATATATGTTTTACAAATCAAATGTATCTCCAATCTCTACCACAGTTACTTGCTACTTGCTACTCAGTGTTGAGAGCTGGATGCATCAACTTCTCAAACCTAGACCCCGGACCCCTGCGTCCGCAACAATAAGAGTTACAAAATTAGATTTTGAAAAAGGTCCTTTCCTGTATGTATAATGTCAATACAGATTCTATATAACCTATACTAACCCTTGAAGGAAGTCTTCTACACGCGGAGACAGCGGTTCTGGGGCCGAAGGCTGCTCTTCCACAGAGTGATTTTGGTCCTTTGCCTCAGGTGTCCCCTTTGAGGATGCTTGAGGCTTGAGTTTTAGATTCAAGCTCCCTGCACCCGTTGGTTTGTCCAGGCCTCGTCGTGGGGGTTTCTTTGGCGCTTTTTTCGTTTTATCATTGTCTCGGGTTACAGTTGAAGAATTTGTGATGAACTTCTCAGATGATAAGTTGAGCTTGCTTTGCTGCTGGTGCTCTCGTAGATGGTGTTGCTGGTGTTGCTGGTACTGCTTTCCTTGCTGCTGCAGCTGCTGCTGCTGATTTTCCATTTCCATCTGCTGATTTTGCTGCTGCTGTTGCTGCTTCTGTTGCATTTGCTGATGTGGCTGTTGCTTCTGCTCATGTGGTGTCTGCTGTGCCTGCTGGTGCAGTCGCATCTGCTCTTGCTGCTGCGAAGTCTCTGTTACACTCTGCATATTCACATTCACATTGATCAAGTCTTCAGTATCATCTTTGCGTGCCCCTGGTATTCCAGATTCCTCTATCTCTCTCCTAACAATGCCTCGACCTACAGACCCAGACAGGGCCTTGCTCCTGGTCAGCAGAGCATCCAGCTTTTGAGTGATTGACATAGATGACTGTCCCAACAACAGCTCTTCATCTTCTGAGGAAGAATCACTAAGATAATCATTTTTTAGGAGGTAGCCTGTGCCTACCGGTTTGTTTCCTTGGTCAGTCACCACATTTTGCCTATAATTATCCTTTACATTTGATGCTTGCGGCATCCATGTATCACTATTTATATCATAACCCACAGATGTAGCACCATGTTCAATAACTTCCGCATTTGTCAGTTCCTTATTCAGTGGAGAAACTTTTTCACTAAATGCTTTGCCATCATTTATGCTATATGCAGATACCTCACCAATGTTCAAACTTTGAACAACATAGGGAACATTCCGGGGTGAGGGTCCAAAGAAGTCCTCAGCAGAGAAACCACTCGCCGATCCCAGCTTCATAGGGGAATACTCTGGAAAACCATCCACTGTCTGACCACCTATCTCGTGATCACTGTAAATCACAGATGACCCAGGAGAGTGACCAGATTCCGACTCCTGTTTATCTTGGACTTGACTTGCAGTGGAATCTGTTTCTTCGGGCTCCTTAGTGGATTCGGTACCAATGGGATCCAGTTTTAGATCCAGAATTGAGGCCATGATCCTGTACTATTTATTGGTCCCCAAAATGTTTTTTTTTTCAGTTATACAAATTATCACTGTTGTAACGTAGTCTACTTCTATTACAGCATTATACAGATGCACAATATATACTAATAGTGACTAGTCGAACTCTAATGTTAATGCGAAAGTCTTAAATTCCAACATACAAAACCACATATTTTTTCAGCATAAAAACACAACCTGAATGATCAATTTACAGTCACATTATGCACGGGTCAAACAGCTTAACATGCCACTAATTGACATGGATCTATCCTAATCAGAATTTGTATGGATCCGCCTCCCACCGCTGCAGTACACGCGAAGTTCGGGGTCCGGTCGCTATCATGACGCCGCTTCCGGAGCAAATTAAGGGACTTGCTGCAAGGCTCTTTATTCGGCTGGTGGTTAGTCCAGATATAAGCCACTTTTAACTGTAACCATGTATAATGCATTTGTACTGGAACAGTGAAAGAATAGGTAGTTGATCGTACGTCGACTTGAATCTATACAATATTATCACTCAAAGTCACTCAAGAAGGCGACCGCCATAAGCCTGTAGTGTAGGGTCACGAACAAAATAAGATCATTGAAGATGTAAACATCTTTCCCTTTTTTAGGAAAAATAAATGCTGGGCGTTGGCTTGTACTGATAGTGTACTGATTCTTTATAAATAGTAATATTATATGTTACACATACTGTACTAGTACTACAATCTTTTGATACTGAACAAACTGATACTATATTTAAAAGTTACGCCAAAATGACGTAACGCGTTCTTAGTAGGTAAGTACAATTTTCGTGTGCAGAAGCGATGCGGGTGGCGAACGTTACCCTCTTCAAAAACAAAACTAAACCAACTGTAAACCATTTTATAAACGCATTTATTTATTTATGTATGTATTTATTTATGTATTTATTTATTTATTTATTTATTTATTTATTTATTTATTTATTTATTTATTTATCTATCTATCTATCTATTCATTTATAGGGTAGTATATTGGGTAATATATTGTCACCTTTTTTCTACAATTTGTATACTGATGAGATCAGTGTAAATCTTAATAGACTGAGATATGGGTGTGTTTTAAATGATTGTCAAGTTAACCACCTGATTTATGTGGATGATGCTGTGTTATTGGCCCCGTCTCCATCTGCTATGCAGAAATTACTCTCTATATGTGATAAATTTGCCAGTGAACATGAATTAGTATATAATGTGAAAAAAAGTGTTTTAATGTGCGTTAAACCAAGATGGTTAAAAAATCTGAGCATACCTGCAATGTATTTAGATGGTAAACAACTTAAGATTGTACATGAGCAAAAGTATCTTGGTGTGTTTCTTACTGATACAATGAAAGATGACTGTGATATAAAGAGACAAATAAGGAGTATTTATGCAAGAGGCAATGTTCTTATTAAAAGATTCAAATTTAGCAGCAATGAAATCAAATGTAAACTATTTAAAGCGTATTGTGCAAGTTTTTACTGTATAAGTCAATGGAGGAATTTTACTTCTTCGGTATTTAGAAAGATAAATAGTGCATATAATAGAGTTTTTAAAAACTTTCTTAATATAGATGGGAATGAAGTGAGGCTTTTAATGTCACAGTATAATGTCAAATCTTTTAATGAAATCGAGAGACAGTTAATATATGGTTTTAGACAACTTATCCATAAGAGTAATAATATTTTAATTAGAAACATTGTTAATTCTGTATTTTATATTGATTGTAGTCAATCAAACATAACAATTATTAACTGTAATATGTGTATTTTTAGAATTTTGAATAATGTTAGCTATTATGTATATACTGTATATATGATTTCATTTATATGGATTGTAAAATTGTAAAATGTTACATATCTGAAATAAATGTATCGTTTATCATTTATTTTTTTTTTTTTTTTTTACTGAAACATGAACTATTGGTACAAATCTTAGTATCACATTTTATTCAATTTAGATAATTTATGCCTAGACACAATAAAAATAACGACATGATTTGATGCTTAATTTGGTTGTTTGAGTATTTATTTTAACTCCGACTAATGTAGGTAACTTTTATTTTGAAGATGTTTCTTTTATCATCAAATGCAGCAAAAGTCACCTGCATCATGTGATACACAAAATTATCCTCACAACACAATTTTGACACTTTAAATTATATCACACAGTAAGTTGCTTACAAACAATGCATATCCAAATCTACTAATATGTCACTAATTATCCAACAAAAGAGTGTTGCCAATATTATAATAAAGCTAAAAAAAATATTTCTATTTAACTGCCGCCATTCTGGTTTAGTATTTTTCGTGAGGAGGGTAACGATGAACTTAAATTGTTTTTGTCCAATTGTACTATCACAATATGAACACCGAGATATATCATATCTCGTTATCCAGCTCAAACTATAGTAAGGTGTGTATATTTGTAAGATATGTTAAATTAATAATCACTGTCTCAGTAGAGAAGTAGTATCTTTTTGTTTTAGCGGGTTTGGAGTGGCCTCTTATTAGGGCTCCTATTGACATTTTGGAACTGGGGTAAAGGCTTACTTATTTAGGTTGTCGCTTTACAGAGGTGGTACCGATAGCTATATGCAATTTGAATCACACACACTAGATAACTTTGTACACTACCTGCATTCCTACATACAACAGAAATAGACCTTTGTTATGACACTTACTAATAATTGACAAATGTTTTATGTTGATAAATATGAGGAGTTAAATTGTACACCATTGTCACGCAAAACAATGTTGTTATAGTAACTTTACACTTGTGTATTGGTTACAATTCCAAAACATATTCTGGTAGTGAGGCATTCATCTTGCTCTGTGACAGCAGTTTGCAAATGTGCGACCCTCCTGCGCTATATAGCAAAGTGATAATGTCAGAATTTTAATAATGGTGACTAATGTTAGATCTTATAGTATTTTTGCCGTGCAATAATCAGTAAGAAAATACTTTGAGAATTTTCACGATTGCAATTTAATATTTTTTATGTTCAACAATACCTCGCATTCCCTATAAAATGCTTGTTAGCAATCTGATTTATCACACATTGTAATGTGTGTATGTAACTTGATGTATCTTTGGGTCTGAAGTGTACTAACGAGTTTTGAGTTCTGTTACGGATTAGGGTGGCTTGGCTCTGAAATATTTTTCTGACAAATTTCATATATGCAGTTGTTTCAACTTGTCACGTTCGTCGTATTGCTATTCTCTTTGTTGTTGTACATAATTGCTGTAATACTGTTTGCGAAAGACCAAACTGTTGATTTTTTAAAAATAAAATAAACTAAACTACTGTGCATATCAGAATTGTATAATAAATTGAGATGAAAATAGAAACCAATGCCCTTGCTAATGCTTAATGTTGATATGGTCTTTTTATTGAGGTGTTTCCACCGCATCATGCAGAATAGTTTTACAACATACATGTATTCACAGGTGTAAAATGAAAGAGGTTACTCTCGTAACCAAGACTCTCACATAGCGCCACCAGGCCCACCTGCCCTTTACCTTGTACATATTGTGCTGGAAATATCCCTGAAGCATTCAAAACTATACAGAAACTATGTTTCTGTACACATGCATATCTATTGGAGTAAAGCAATATCATTACATGGAATATTAATTCTATCTGGAAATTAAACCACGTTTTATAGCACTATAAATAAAGGAGATCATGGTGTCAAGGCTAGCAGGTGCCCCGGTGTAAACGTGTTGTTGACAACTGTATTGAGATAGAAACAACATGGTCCGTATGTTTAGGCGACGAGACTGCAGACGCTATGATGAACTGGTAATGACCCACTAATGACCCCTAGCCAAAGAAAGTAGGCCAAATCCACTGTCCGGATTCTAGAATACCAATGACAATAGAGCATCTTCCGGACAGCTGTTAAAACGGACACCTCTGTGGTATAAACGCGTGTTTATACTTAAAAAAGCAACCCTCTTATCTAGACCACCCCTACCCAAATATCAGAAGAGCACAGTAAACGGTCGCAATAAGAGGAAACCCATAAACATACATGCATGTCTCACTGTATCAAAGTGATTTAGTAGGGAATTCTTGAAACAATGGAGCCGCTCTATAGTAAGCGTGTCCTTCCCATGCACAATGCAATAAGTCAAAATAATGTGCCAACGCATCGGTAGCTCTCTGATACGGAATTCCGACAGCTATCCATGTATATTTGCTTTACTGAAAGAGAGGTGATTGTCAATGATTAGTGGGCTTCTTGACATGGTTTTCAAGCACGTGACCTCATGGAATAGGATGATTAGAATTTTAGCCAGCGAACTGATTATGATAATTGATAGCTGGGGCGGTGATAATCATGAGATTTGATTTATTAGTTTTTGAGGTACAGTATTTATAAAATGCAGTGCGTTGGTACTTTCTATATTTACATTTGTGTTTGACCATTATAATAAATTCATTACATGTACTTATATGTTAGTGTTAATTCTACATCAGATTAAACGTTAAATCATAGGAATTTCATGGCGACCATTTTGCAATTCAAAATGGGGGATAAAATAGGCTAACTATCATGCGACATGCACCAAAATGCTGTTCAGCACCATCAAATTATGTATAATCAACCACCTGTCCAGTTTTCCTCACAAATGCTTTGAGACTCTTACTGACACCCCTTTTGAAGATTCCCAGCCAGTCTATATGGGATGCGAGTTGAGTGAGGAAACTCTTTGCTTTTGTACTTTGGCAAATCGAACTGGTAAACTGCTAATGTGCATGCAAACTATATAGTATATGTTCTGTATATAGCCGCAATATATGACGGTGGTAAGGGATCGGCTCTATAGTTCTCCGTCTCATTGGTCCCACTTCTCATTGGTCCCCCCACCCCCATCACATTGATCTTATTGGAATACTATTAGATACGGTTAGGAGCGACCACCATTAATTGTACAGGGGGCGGTTATTTGGTATTGACGAATTGAAAAAATTGAACGCCCTCTCTAACTCTCTACATTGAAAGTGAATGTCCTCCCCATACGAACATTAAGAAAATGTGCCCCCCCCACCCTTACCCACACAGATCAGGATAAATATGAACAATCATATACTAATTCCGTATTATAAAGTTTGATACTGGACGGATTCCGTGAAAACTGTTAAAAGTGTACTGCAGTGAATCATTCACTATCAATGGTCAATGAATACATATTTAGCAATAATCTATTTCACTTGTTGACATTACAATACAGTTAAATCCAAAAACATGCATATTGTAGGAATGCATGAATTCACGACAACAGTGCGTAAAATATTACCCTATGAGTTTGAGAATTGAATACCATCCTCTCACTTTGAATAAAAAGTGACCGCCCTCCCTTCTGTGACCAAAGAAAATTGAGCCCCCCCCCCAACCCACAACAAATGACCGACACCCCTATGCAATTAATGATGCTCTCTCCCTTAGGATTACATGGATGGATCTACATGTACGTACTGAGTATGCATGCTATGCATTAAAGGACAGAAACAACCCCACCACCTCAACATGTTTGAAATTCTGAATGCTCACAGGTTGTGGGAAGGGTGGGAGTGGTCACCCTCTACCCCCATTGACCATCTACTGCAGTTAGAATAATATTTCAAACAATATCGAAAAAAAGGTATTAGGAGTGTTGTAATTACTTGGAGTAATAGGCTATCGTGTTGTAGGATGAGTATTGGAATAAGGAGTAATAATTGGCAGAGTAGAGAGTGAAAAAAAGAAAGTGGAAAGGATGTACTATTTATGATTTCCTCAAACTGTTGACAAAGTTCATGAGAAAATACTGTTGTTTTGTTGTGTGGGCACACGCCTCCACACACCCCTACCCCCCAATCCCCACCCACCCTTTGATCCGCCTATATGCTGCCCATCTGATTGAGATTGCTACATGTGCTTCCGTGTCCGAATCGACAGAAAGTTAGGCTCGTGACCAGAAAGTCGTGGGTTTGATTCCTGGTCTGGTCTGGCGGTGGGTGTTGAGCAAACTCATATTTAACACGCTGCATACTGCTCGTTTGTACCTTCACGTTAAATAGGTACAGGTGAGGCGAGCAATGATGCCAATGTAAATCCTTACAACACAATAACAGTGAATTGCGAGTGTAAACCATTTACATAGAAATTTTAAGTATGCAGGCTTTTACAGTTTTTCTGCAGGCTCTTTGGTGTGGGTGCTGTGGCCAGTACAAGCTTGTTAACTTTGTACTATTTACGTAATTGTACATTTGAATGTTTTGATATTTTAGGCAGCAACAGCAGCGGCGGCGGCGGCAACACCACCACCAACAAGAACAACATTAATACCATAACAATTGAATGGGGGACCAATGAGACGGGGGGCAATGAGACGGGGGACCGATGAGAACTCTTGGGGAATGCATGTATTGTTAGTTTCATAATAAAACAAACATGTTACAAACTGTATGGCGTTTCGACAATAATTCTCCTTTTCAGACACCCTGCATGCCATTGCTCCAATCTTAACCTATGAAACATATATTGTCAATATCAAACGATTCAAAACTATTGATGTCTATGGGAAATTCATATAACGCACCAAATGAACTTCATGGGAACGAAAGAGATGAAACAACAGTTGCAAAACCAGTTGCTTTGTTTTCTCGCACTTTGATATGATGTACAATAAGTTATTGTCGCTAAATCGTCTGCTTCTATCTTCAGTCAGTACAGAAGAACGTCAATGTACTACAATAATTACTGCTTGTTACCAACACACATCAACGCATGTGCTAGGTGCGTGTGCACACAAGATATGTAAATGTACACAGACATACCCATGATACACACACCTCAAATCCACATAAAAATCATTTGCTAACCTAAGTTAAAACCAAACCTCCAAAAAGCCTGTATTGACAATATCGTATGTAAACACCGAAAGAGACCTTCAAAAAATCCTACTGTAGCCAGCAGTTCAAATACAAACGATAATCCAGCCTTTATTACCCGACCTCTGACATGCCGCTAAATCCCCGACTGACGCGAAATAGTCAAAATCACGACCATTGTGATAAGGGGGTCAACGCCCGTACGCGCTCGGGCTTTGGTTACCTGATAGCCCCGGTTTGGGGAAGGTGGCTGGCCCTGCTTCCCAAGCACCATCAAAGACTCGAGGTGTTGACGTTTAGATAGCGGTAACTATTGTCCTGGCGATAGGGACTTTAGCTGGTGTCTGGCGACGGTGCGACTGTGGTTTTAGGGACACTTGTCTATGACGGACATTTTCGGCTTGTTTGTAGGTTGCTTTTGTTCGCTGGTTTGGGTGTATGTTGGTTCATTGGTATGGTTTAGTGGGAGGTGACAATCTTGCATAGATGATTCTTTTGCAGTAATTCAGTAAAGTTGAAAGGTTTCACTGTATCTTTAAAAAAAACACAAGAAAAAATACTCTAATTGTTGAAGAGCTGTAAACTTACAATAGAGAAGGAACTAAATGAAAGAATTACAAATGTATTCAATTGATAAAAAACAATATCAGATTTCAAACACCATGATTTGCATACTAACATTCTTGTTTGGTTAATGCCATGGGCTAATATGTGAAAAAATGTGTCTTTAATTAATTCAGCCTACATTTAGTAGTGAACATTAGAACCAATGGTATAAGTTTGTGGCCCTGGTCATTTCAATCACACGCCGCTTGTCTATAATATAAATGAAAAATTACTGTTACTACGCAAAGTCTTGCTATCACGACTTTACAATTTACACCAGGTAATTGGCACACTAATTGATCATCTCCCACATACCTTCACTCTCAGCTCAGAATGCTAATCACTCTAATCACTCACACTCTCACCCATTCACTCTGTCAACCAAATGAACGATACATAATTAACGTATAGGTACCACGGAGGTGTGTGCAACTATTAACGTATGAGTTTGCTCAACACCAACAACCATACCTGACCGGGAATCGAACCGACTACATTCGGGTCACGAGAGCAACTCCCTTTACACTTGGCCACAGATGCAGACAAGTATGTGATGTACATATTATAGTAGACAATGGAATGGCAAAGGTACTCATGTGATAATCAACTGTGTACAGGTGTAATGCATTTTTTTATGTATATACCCGCCCAATACCTAAAATGTTAAACTATATCTTAGAAACAGTGGGTCTAATGCATTGTCGGTGCGGGGAGATACCACGTTGGAGCATGGCTATCCAGACAAACGCATTGTTGTTTCGACAAGGACGCAACTTATACATGTGTTCTTGGGTGAAGAAGTGGGAACGCGTGAATAAATGCACGTAATGATTTGGATAAATACGTCCTTTCATGAAATTTTATAATATTGAGTTTGTTGGTCTAATTCACTAAAGTGATATTAAGGAATTCAAGACAAATAGATAAAATGCCATACATGAAGATAAAGTGTCACCAGAACATTGCAATATTTTGCCATTGGAAGGTTTGATGCACATGAAAATTCCCGACAAGATGACAACAGTGACATATATCTTTACAAAAGAAAAATAAGTTGTGCATAATTCAGGAAAAGCAAATGCTACAAACCCGAAAAACAAATATACCAAATGATTAAATTTAGCAAGAAATACTTACACAAAGACAAACCCATAAACAAAACACATGACTTTTTTCACAAACCTCTAAATTCTCTCCAGGAAATTAGTTTTAAACCCTGATCATGTTAATGTTATATTGTCATGAGCTGGTGGAATTCATAAATGGCTTTCTCAAATACAGTCATCATTAACCATATTCATCACAATATCGACAGACTGACTCCTTTCCAATTGACACATGATGTACTTGTCTGAGTCAAAGGCCTATATAAACTAAGCCGTTCTCTAGCATGACCATTCTCTAGCTAGCAGCCAGACGACAATGTCACATATTTCGTTATCTGCCTCGGTGGCTATTTTATCCATGCTGGTCAGTCTAGCATTGGCGGATTACAAATTTACGGCGAACTTACTAGGTAAGTCACTTAGCATGGGGATCAATAACCCATTTTTATTTAAAATTATTGTGTATTTCTAAGATATTCTTAATGGCCGGTCCATAAGGACAGGGGATAATATGATTCGTTCCGTAGAGTGAAATGTCTTCTGCCTGTCATGGTTGATTTACTGGATACACAGACACACGGATATAATAACATGGCACATGAACTTTTCTATGTTAATTAATTCATTATACAAGTTTTGAGGACAAGCTCAAGTAGTAATAACCAATGCAAATCAATTACCAATACATAAAATTTGACTTGAAATTGAGTTTTCAGCCATCGGTGAAATTTGTGTGTGTAAACCCGATTCTTTATTGTTCTGCATTGTTTTATGTCCTAAGTACATGTACCTTCTAAAGGTGTATCGGACGGGGAGACCATGTGGTGTTGACACATGGATCTCCAGAGGTAGGCTAGGTAGCCAACTGAGCCTCGGGGGTGTAGAGGGATCACACAAGCTATAGTTTTCAAACTAGATGAGTTGTTTTACGTGCAGAGGTGTGGCTCTCCTCTACACGAGGCATGCCTTTTAAGGAGGCTTCCGAACCTCCGATTGACCGTGATCAATGGTATGCCCAATTGTTGGATGATGCTCACGTTTCATGGATCGTATTCTCTTCAAGTTAAAGTTAAAGGGGTCCGACATGTGCACGCATGTACAGTAAAAGATCTCATTTGAATTTATAATAAGATCGCCGTAACAACCACTTTCCTCTATAAAGGGACCACCTCCCTGATATGACCGCTAAAGTCCAGACCCGCTGCAGTAATTACAGTGGCGATTTGCGGAACTATAGGTTCGTGTTCAAAGGGAATCTTAGTTAAAAGCACTCCTTATTGTGTGTTCATATAACCACGTCCATAAACAGATCAACCTCCTATTGCCACTGCTTCAGGCCAGTCACCCAGCTGTTCCCAAATACAGAGGTCACGCCAAACTAAAGATAGACGCTTTATATCACCTTTGAACATTAATCCTATTCACCAATACACTTAGGCTACCATCATTCATAATAACTGCCCAGCTAGTTCCGATTGCTTCATCAGATTGAAAGGTGAATGGAGCCAATAAAAAGAGAATATTTAGCAGTAGTGTTAGTACAGTAGAATCTCTAATTTAAGACAACACTGGGACTCGTCTCAATTGCTCTCAATAGGGAGATGGTCTCTTTATGGATGTTTGCAATATCCACGATGGGTATATATGAAGAATGTGGACGGCAGAAATTTATCCTATGATAGCGGTGATCTCTTCATAGCGGTTGTCTTAATGGGTGGTTCTACTGTACATGTGAAACGTTAATATGAACTGTATGCAGTCTGGAGTTCACACTGTATCGTAACACTGTGTTTCAGCGCCCTCCCCGTCCACCCCCACTGCCGCCGCCGCACCCTTGGATCTGTCCCTGGCAGCTGCTGCCGTAGCCGACCTGGCCGAGGTCAAGCTCCGGTTGTGGCGGCTGCGCGAGGACCTGCGCAAAGGGTTCGGAAAGCTCGAGAGGCTGGTTAAAAAGCAAGGTGCGTGTTGAGCACTTTTTATTGGTGGGTTATTCATTTGTGCCTGGCTCCGAGTAGACATCCCATGTGATGAGTTTGAGATCGTTTTAACATGTGTTCTTAAAGGCTGGACGAGTTCCACTGTTTATTGTTTTGGCCACTGAAGTGTCAAGGTTATTGCCAAGCTGGTATGTGTTAAAGAGTCACAAGCTTATTATATAGTATGGGTCCCTCCGGAGGTGGCAATATGGGTGTTTAGCAAACTCATTATCCCCACCCCCTCTCCCCGATATTCTAGATTTGTGTTGAGTAAACTCCAGCCTATATAATCAAACATGTTAAGGAGAAAGGGGTGTGTGAGCAACGCTAAATGGCGGATAGCCTTTGTAAGTGTTTAGAAATGTCAAGTCCAGTTAAGGTAAAAAAAACATGTTAGGATTCTTCTTCACTTTGGTCAAAAAGTGGATATTACACATATACAAGATCCATGAGGTTGTCAAATGAGTTTTCAGTCACATTGCACATTACATCTGAATGAGGTAACAAATAACAACCAATTCTATCAGAGGCAGCCAGTACATGTGCATGTCGCGATAGATCACTGTTTATCAAATCAGTTCAATATAAATGAAATGAACATAACCATAGATTACAGAATGCTGAGCATTATTTAAAACACCCATGAAAATTAAAAGTGAAAATAAACTTGTGTGTAATGAATACATATAGAATTGATATAACTATCAACCTGTGAATGTAACATCAACCACAGGCAATGAAAACGAATATATAAAATAAAAATCAGCTGCTGTAAGGGATCGTTCACAAATGACGTCACCCGACAGGGGGTAGCGAAAGATGACGAAAGGTGACAGGGGGGCGACTAGGCCTTGGGTGATGTCAAATATTGAAAAAGAAAAAAAGTTAAAAAGTTGTAGTTATTTGAAATAGGAATAAAAATAAAATAATACTATTTTCTGTTAACAACAAATTTTGTAATAACTTATTAAACACAAATGCAACTCCTTATAGCTCAAATGCATTCATACGATGGCACAATGAAAAATAAATGTTACTTGAGCAAAATGTCATCGTGAAACCCATTCGCGAGGGGGGGTGAGGCCAAGATAACGTCAACTTTCCACGAGGGGGGTTACGGCAAAGATGACGAAAGGTGACAGGGGGGTCAAAAAGGCCAAATATCAGGTGACGTCATTTGTGAACGATCCCTAACCTGTTCCACTGTCCACTGCAGGGAGCCGGAAGCGAGGCGGGTCACGGCGCATGCGCGGTGGTCAGAAAGAGGACGATCCTGATGTGATGACAAGCGCGTCGCCAGACACCACACGTACGTGAGGGGGTGGGGTAGCGGTAGCTGGGGTGGGGGTCACCTTTACTACATACCAAAAAGGGTAAATGAAAATATAGTAGTTATGAAAGTGCTCATAAGAAGGCTTATGTTGGCATTACGATGTGTGTTCGTTTAAGGTGGTAGGGAAGAGATGTTCGTATTTTTTCATAGCACCCAACAAATAACTACAACAACAGCTGTACATCAAAGCACATTTGCACAAAGGATTTATATAATCTATTTAGCAAAAAGGTTATCAGAAGCTATTCAAGCTATGATACATCTGATATCAAACTTTTAGCTTGTCTTGCCTTTTCACCTTTGAAGTGAATCTACATGTAGATTTACACACTTGTTTTATCACTTTGAATTATTTATCCAAATGTTTTAACTTGGAACTGGGTTATAGTAAAATCTGATTCAGCAATACAGCAACTGTGGTAGCGGGGGTTCATAACCGACACTGTGAAGTTTCTAGTAACTTATTCGAACTTCTCTCTCTCACACATCTTTCTAACAGGCATATTTCTACCATTGACAGACATGGATGAAGACAGGTTTTACAATCTTAAGCTCCCATTTGACTATATCGAGTCCCACCAGGGCCACTCGGTATAGTAGACATATGTTTGCTAAAAAACGAGAGAAGTTTCTTTGAAAATGTATATTACTACAGTACGGACGCAACGGAACCAGCCCAGCAAAAACCACAACGCGTTGTAAATGAAGAGCATTTGAATCAATTGGCCCGAATAGTTTGTTAAAGTTACTACAAACGGATATCTCATATTCTTTGTCAAGATTAAAATGTCTCGTCGAAAAAATTAGATCCTATGAACTAACCACTGCTTCATCTCATTGGACCTATATTCTTCTATGAAATAACGTTGTTGAGATCAGCAAAGTGTGTTTCACCTTTCCATGCCACGTGGTTCACCGTCTGACGTCACGTGTTTCAGTGCTACACGTGTCGTCCATTACGGAGGGCCAACAGGACTCGAAAACATTCGAGTCCTCACTCGTGAAGTGCCAAGAATTAGGGAGAAGCCTGCCCAGTGGCTACCATAACATCACCATACCCGGTACGTCCTCTTTTGTAGATATGGTGATAGAACGCATTACAAATTTCTTTACGAAAACCATTTTTGTTTTATAATGAGTGAGATTTATGCACTATTTTCTTGTATGGATGGTGAAGAGGAGATTAAAAAAGAAACATTATATTTTTTTTAAATATTGCAATGTGATATGGCATATGTTTACGGGTCGATATCAGTGATGAAGAAAAAATAGCTTATTTCGTATATGTATCTAAGTTTTCAGTTATGCTTTAATGTTAGGACTTTCTTACAATAGATCCGAAAAAATATGCTTTCTACTTCCAGTACGCCTATTGGAAACACACAAAAATAATACTAATACCTCAAGTCTGTCAAAATGACTGTTCAATAACAATGTTTTGTTTTCAGTGTTTGGTATGTTAATCAATTGAACTAAAAGAAGTGTGATTGTCTCGTGTTGTAGCCGGGATGACCCAGATTTGGGTGAAGGCCCGACGGTACCGGGGAGAAAGCTCGCACGTGTGGATAACCACCGGAACACGCGTGGCGAAGGAGCAGATGTGCACATCGCACAAGGTGGGTGCCTGCCAGGAACCAGATTCATGGGGAATTCAGGGTTCGGCCATTCCTGCGAATATGTTTTTGGTGACGATTCCTTGTTAATCATTTGTGTAGTGTAATATAGGTATCTATGGGCCCAAGTATCTACTGAAGTGATATCTTAATTACAAGCTTTTGGGATTTTGCCAAATGCAGATCCAGGTAATGTCTAAAAAAAAGACGCGCTTGACAGTCTTCTTTATTTATATAAGTATGCGCCTTTGCGCACAAATTAAGAGGTCATCGATTTCCAAAGATGTGCTAAGTGTTTTTACTTTAAAACCTGGATCTGCTAGTATTTATTATCATTTGCATGAGGAGGACACGTCATATTACAACTGCAGAGCAAACACATAGTGCACAACTTGATTGGGGTAAGTTTGCTCAACACCCACCTCCAGATCCCAAATGTACTTGCTTGAACTCACAAGCTTCTGTTCAAAAGTTCAACTCCCTGTCCATGATCCGACAACTGCTCCTGTAATAATACCACACACTGAGTGGACTATAAGGACGTGGGATGTGGGCTGAAAAGCTGGAAAACAGGAATACAAAACAAAAAAACAACGCGATGTGGATTGCTTGACCTATTCCAACAGCCCACCCCACACAAAGACCACTTCTATAAATAAACCACCTCTATAACGAGATAGTTCATATCAGTCTCAATCGTTAACAATCGATTAATAAGATACCGCAATCCTCCATAAAAAAAAGTGCAGCCCATAAAGAAACCACACGAGGACAGCCCCTGCGGCGAGGTTCTACTGCACAGCATCACTATTTGAACAGGCTGTAACACCATCACGTTATCAACGTCATTTTCAACTAGACTCACTCTATTTTGCAGCGAGGCGGTGGCGGCAGCCATGGCGACTGCTTAGTGGCACGAACGGTGAGAGGGAGCATCTGCTTCAAGCCCGTGTCGTGTCGCACGCGCCGCAACTACACGTGCGTGTGGTGAGTGAAAACTGATCTTTCCATAGTTTTAGAGGTGTCACAAATGTACAATTAAATTCACGGCTCTGTGCCTCTGTCGCAAATATCCCAAGCTTCATTTGAGAATGTGTTTTTTCTCCATATACAATTTCGGATATCTCAGGGGTTCCATTTTGGGGGGGGCATATATCACCCATTTTATGGCTCATGTGATGACATCATACCACGACTGGTCGGATGAATACCACTTTTAGTAGTTTATTTGCGATGAAACTTTTCTTATCCATGTCCATTATATACATCAATATGTACATGCCTTTATGACTAAAATAATTAATTGCTAACATGACGAATATTTACAACACACTGTACTTCAAATGTATGTACTAATTATGATAAATTGACATAATAAATGCATAGTTCGTCGAATCATACGACACAATCTTCAGTGGCTTATACTATTTATAAAATTATAGACCAACTGTGATTTGAAGCTCCTACGTGCATAGTTATGATTTAATTAATATAATAAGAAATCTTAATCACATAAAAACGATTTGATGCTGTCCCAAATAAAGTATTTATTTCGTCTGGTGTATTTGCCTTCAGACGGTCACAGTTGCAGTCACCATCAGGACACTCCACCTGTGATAGCAGCCCGCTGTGATACGCCGAGGACGTTGTGAGCGCCACCTTCCAATTGTGTCATTTTCCAACTTGTAAAAGCACCTACATTAGTTATTCAAGATTTAAGAGTCTTTATGTTGTTTCACAAACGATATCAGGAACATTTGTAATCAAATCACACAATAAGAAGTCTGTCTTTTTAAAATTGTGTCTTATATTAAGGCACGCACATTTAACCGATTAATTAGCAACAGAATTGATACATAAAAAAATCCAAGTCCTCAATGCGCGAAAAATTCCTAGAAATGTACTCAACATAATTATATTATGCGTATTTTCATAGTGGTATCGTCAGAAATGTAAATATATTTATGGTTAAATTATCAGGATTTGATTTTTTTTCACATTTTTTTCTCAACATGAGAAAGTGGGGTTCTCGATTTATATTATAATTTGTAGCCACGGTAGTACACATTATTATATAAATCCTAGAAATCGAATAACTGTCATAAAGAATAAGGCGCCGAACCAGAAACTCATTTTTTCTGCCAATTTCAATTTTGAAAACTTCCATTAAAACCACTTGTATAGAGCGACCAACGCTACAAAAATTAAGACCAATTCCCACGATCCAGGTTCAGTGGATGGTCAGCAGGCCAGAATAAACCCCACATATTATCGAGAGGCATGCTACTTTGAAAAATAAATACTTCTGTATAGAACCAAATGTTCATGTGTGACATTAAATAATGGACTAATTCACAATTAGATCAAACTTAAAATAAATAAAGCTAGACAGGGGATGGGGACAGTTCATTTCCAGGGTCAAAAACATGTGCCACATCTAAACACGTTAGACATTAGTTCCCGATTTTGCATAGTACACTTAATGATTAATGCTTTATTTAATGTGTATACATATAATAATTTTTAGTATAAAAGTGGTGAATTCTGTTATAGTTGACGAACGCTGAACATCTAAATAAAATGGTCTCTGTATTTTATATTGCGTGAATAAAGCGCATAATCTAGAATGTATGTATATTATTGGTTTATCAGGATACTGTTTTTTATAGATTTTACCGCGTGTGCATCTCACTTGTGTAAATGTGTTAAAGACAACAAGTATTTGTTAAATAGAATGCATGTACGAGCTATGCACGATTATTATTATTCGTCGATTAGGATATTTTACACTTCATGGTGTGTTCCTACATGTATTAAAAGAAAGAAGTCCGTGTATGTGGTAATGTATAAATCAGGAAGTTAGCTATCCACGGGCTAATAAAACAATGGAAACTCATTTTGTGATGTTTTAGTTTATAAATGGCATCACTTAAACATTAAAGATAATTGTGCTCTGCAGCTGATGATTAACATTTTCATTCAACGCATTTAACATAAAACATAATCCTTTCTGTAACATATTATTCAATCTCACTTTCAAAATTCACTTCTTGGTCGCATTTTCTTATTATGTGATCCCCTGTATGTTATGTAGAGCTTGTCCTCTAACATCAATTATACTCCATTTACTGTTGGTTCCTTTTTGTTCTTCTCATAACTAGACACTAAATGAGATATTTCGTTTGAAAAATATATTTCATGATTTTATGTAACGTACTTCACATATACAAAACGGTTTGTGCTACTTAGTAACATAGAAAGATGTACATACATAATATAAATTTCGGAATTTCGGAACTTTAAAGTTAGTCAATTTGAAAAGGTTAAGCCAAATAAAAATAAGTGCAATTTGCATAGTGGGGACTTCCCCCGGGGCACTGACCTAAATCAGTGAAGCAAAGCTTCATGATGTGATGTGAATCATTTCCAATAATTTTCAGAAAAAAAACATAAATGGAATAAAAGCTCATGCTGGTAAAAAGTAATGAAAAAATGTGTCAGGGACATAATTGTTTGGCATTTTAAGCAAATGTGTACCACACTTTAAAAACTTCTAAAGTGACACTTTTATAAAGGATATACAATAAACATATTCTCAGAAAAAAACATTCCATACAAATGGTGAGACGTTATAATGAAGAATTACTTGTTACGTCGGTCGTGCAACGAAAGTGATTGAAACGGCGACGATGACGATGGCTATCCAACCTCCAAATCGAGGCTCCTATGAAAGCAATCCATCCCTCTCGCTGAAAGAGGACGTTATGATTCCCCGTTGGAGGTTGGATGGCTATCATGATTATAATGATCTATAATGATGCCGATGTCTAAAAGTCGTGTATTATCTTGGAGAATTCAGACTACGAAGGATGAACTATTTTTTTCAAATAAAGAATTAACTGCTGTATAGCATTGAATGTGTGCGACGCAGCGATTTTCTCTACTATATCTAAAGAAAAGGCATCCCTTTTCATTGCAAACTATCATAACGTTCTCTGTTGTATATCAATGACTGTCCTGAAGAAATGTGCGTCGCTTTTGTACCCAATATGGACTGGGGTACATTAAACAACCCGCAGATGTTCCCATCGAAACTGCTATAGGGAAATACATGTAGTATGTGCGCAACTCTGAATCAAAGCCACAAACAAATGTTTATAACCCAGACTTAACCGTGTAATACAGTAGGAGATGAACGGAGAGTTTTTTTTTTTTCGATTACTTGTAAAATTCCTTGAATAATAAGCATGAACTATAGTAGTAGAACTATAGAAGTATGAGCAAGGGCATGCGTGGTTTAAATGAAAACTATAGAAGTATGAGCAAGGGCATGCGTGGTTTAAATGAAAAGTTTTACGGAGTCATTTTCAGAAAATAAAATAAAAACAAGATGTAAATCCTATCAAAATATTATATTGCCAGCTTTTTATTTACTGATTACATGATTTTATTATATGAGTTACATATATCACCACAATACAATACGAAAAATAGTTACATACAGAAAGATGTTTAGTATATTACTGAAGTGATTGAATGCATTAATATACAATTTGATGTATTAAAATGCATTACATATAAAGATTCATTCTTTAAAGAAAACCAAATATAAAACTCAGAGGCAGTTATTTTTACCTAAACATCTTAGTTTAAAATGTACATTTTACCTAAATGTCTTAGATAATTTAAAACGTACATGTTCAATTGCATTTTAAATAGATATAGAAAACACAATAGAAAATTAAAAGTCAATTGCAAACCAATGTAAATATCCAAGCTAATTGTAAAAATATGTTACCTTGAAACCAACGTAAACAAGAACACACACAATATAAAGAAAAATCTTATTTTCACAACACAAATAATCTTTTTTTTCCAACTAAATAGGAGCAACTAGTTTCATGAGATGGTATAAAGCATTTCAAAAAGTGGAGGTACTGAATATTTTCTATATCCTGGTGGTGTTACCCAGGTCTAGGCGCACCCCTCTCATCTTCCTTGTGTTCATCTGAAGAATTAACATTGGATGTAATAATTACCTGAATACGAAGAACCCAGGAAAAGTGTATTTTGTCAACGACCAACACAAGAAAAAGCTGCAGGTATCTATCAACAAGTATGAGTGATACATTCTAAATAACCTATTGCTATGTCGTAACTAAAAAATTACATCTGTCTGTAGGGCTACTGTTGCAACTAGGGCGCTGAGAAATATATACCGGTAAAGCGCATGCTTAATACATTTCTCATGGCATCAATCTAGATAAACAAATACATAGATAGGCATTCATCGTTCTGGAGAATATATAACTGAGCTTGAGGCGTGAATTGAATATTCAGTAAAATAGGAATTCATATGCATGACCGAAAATTATTGTTTATAGAGTAATACTAAAATATAACTTTTCAATTGTTAGTACCCATTAAAATGCAGAGCTTGAGCTCATAGGAAAATATTTTTTTTATAATAGAGTGTATCAACTGATTTGTTGGGGATAATAATACTAGGCTATAATCCTATTATACGGACGTTACCAACATATCCACTCTTGAATGTTAAAACTTTCATCTTTTTTAAAATAACTAAAATAACAGAAGAAAATGAAAATTGGGCGGTCAAAAATAAAAAAGGAGAGCACAATATAGTTAATATGTATTACTCATTCCTGAAAGAATTAAAGAGGGTTACTGCTATGAAGTTAATGATAAACGCGGTATAGTGTATATAGTGTACCTACAATTGATGTAAAATGTTTGTTAAAATTGAACTGAATGGAACATTAAATCACTCTACTAGCACCAATGTAAAACAAACATTTTGAATGACTACTGTAGTCATTCATAATTACAAACTTTTAGGCATTTATTACATATTAGGATGAGTAAATACGAACATTAAAACCCATAATATCTATGACTAGATATACAATCATTTATAATTAACATGTTGAATTGAATACTAGTATTGCAATTGTAACTGCCCCCATTACATATAGTACATCATTTATTTACATACCGGTAACCATCAAAAAGCATTAAACATATCAGTGTGTTATCATGAATGCTAAATAGGATAGCTATTCAAGTACGCTTTGATTACACCGGCAGGAACTATGAAAATATTCACATTTGACTCGAAAAATCATTCTAAAATTCATGAGTAATGTACATGTACATACAGTCAATTATAGTAGGCTAGACAAGTACGTACTAACGGAACAGTGTTAGGGACAAATGTAATTCAAATGTTAGCCAAGAACAAAGAAAATTGCAGGTTTCGGTTCCAATCGTGCGCTAGCAGGGCGGCTTTAAAATAAACCCATCAAACCGGCTCGCAGACGACGCCGCCATTTTGCTTTTATGTTGTTGTAAATCGTGACGTCAGCTGCCAGCCGATGACGTAGCCAGCATGTTATTTCCCAGGTCTAGGAGCGCCACGTTTAGCAGTTTGCTTTTTCCAACTGAGGGCAGGAAACTCGTCTGCGAGGGAGAGTGGGAAATCGTTGACATTCTCGTCGCCATCACCGTATGAAAAGTCTCCTGAAAGTGGTGTTTTGTTAGTAAATGTTAGTAGAGGGTAACAGAAAGCTGAGGCCGAGGAAAGGAGATGAGTAAATGTTGAGTTCATCCTAACGCCAACGTGGTTTTCTAATGAGTCAGACTTCAATGTCGCCCATTTTTTCATAGGAAACATAATACATAAATGATTTGATTTTCACATTTAAATACATGTCAATGTTCAGCTGTAGACAAAAAGACAACTGGAAATCGACAATAACGCAATAACACTGACAAATATATGATGTTTACTATTGCGTAAACGCTTTTTACTTTGAAAGTAACAACAACAACGAGCAAACCCCAACCCCGAAAGCCTAACACATTCTACATCATTTGAAATACGAGCTGAGCCCACACTCGCACACCTGCATTGACAACATTGACGTAGTATGAACAGGTTACATAAAGTGAATAGGGAGGAGTAGAAAGAGGTGGATTAGAAGCCATTTAGGACAGCAACGTTTACCAGCGGCCTGGCCGGGGCGGTATCTGGAATGTAGCTCCCGTTGCTGAAAGAAACACATTACGTCTACACTCTACAGTCTACTATTACAGTTTGAAAACAGAGGTGTACATGTACGTGTAACTATATGTCAGCAGTTATTGAAGTACAGCATTGAAATCAATGGAAATGATTATCCAGTTAGAAGGTAAAGAAAACACGTTAACATCAAGTCAGTTCATAAAAAAATAAAAACACTCTCCGCGTACGCAGGCACACAACCACACACACAAAATAAAAACACGCACAAACAAAATATTGTTATTGTTAGATCTAAAGATAACCGCAGTGTGTTGATATCCGGAATTATACTGATTACCCAATCAATATATAATAAGATAACACACTACACGCGTTATAAATGTATCATTGTTAAAAGTCCACAACCCACTTGACAAAGTCTCATGTTTACCTCGTATTATCGTCTACCTGGTCGAATGGGAGTACGCTTTTCAAGCTCTACAAAAAGTATTTAATAATGTTATAATTGTTTTTGAAATATGCAACATGTGGTTCATTCTTACAGATGTGATTTGGTTTTAATTTATAAGGTTAAATATATTTGTTTTGTTGAACGAGTGGATATTTCTTTTCAAAAATGTTAAAACAAAAGTGTAACTTACATGAATATTATTATAACATTTCTGAATGGTGCCTTATATTTTTTTTAGAAATAATGTTATCGTGTTTCTTTCAATACAATCGAGCGTATATAGAGTACTTGATCATATCCACATCTACATATTCTTGTACTTCAACATAGTTTTCGTACTATAGAATAGCACATCTCAAAGACAAACGTAAAAAAAAAAAATATATATATATCTATTACTGTGTATAAGTTACCTTCTGCATTAGATTATCTATTTCTGTATGTATTGAATCTATTATGTTAAGTGATTTGATTATAAGAAAATTTACTCCAAAATAATAATTAATAGCAATCAGTCTTTTAAAACTCAGAAAACCTTTGTTATATCCCAACACCAAATGGCATAAATTAGAAGCTGTGTCTGAGTTTTGTTAGGATAGTCATTGAAATATGACGGTATAGTTAATATGCAAAACTTCCATGAATAAACTACGCGTTTAAGCATGCATCTATGTATTGCTAAGTGAATTCTGCACTCAAAAAATATCAAAATAATGTAAAACAAAAATCTATATTTCAAGTTATTATACAAACATATGGATGCTCTACGATCTGTGTTGCGTGCTAAGAATACTGTCCCTTTCTAAATAAAAAGAACTATGCACTAATCGCAGTTGTCTATAGGGTGCTTGGTTTCAATAAAGATAATAAAATACAAACATTGCATATACAGAAAAAGGAATAGAAATGGTGACCACAATATGAATTGTGTATACTGAAAATATAAAAATATAAACATTGTGACCACAATATGAATTTAAAATGAAACTCGCCACTTTTTTTCCACCTTGCCTCAGTCCAGTCCCATTCTAGAAGTATTTAAATAATGTCACCAATTTTAATTTGAAATGACTTTGAAGAAACTGTGTTTTAACTGAATATAAAATTGAGTCTGACACTGGAACGCATCCTAATGTTTTACCTCAATGAATTAGTGGTCCTACATTTGCATATATGATCACCAAAAGATAAATGATGTATAGTTATTGTTAAATTACAATTAACAAGGTTATTGTAAGAGCATCTATGTTGTGCTAGCTAATTGTTAAATCATTTTAAACCTTTTGTGAATGTCTAATAAACTTAAGATCTATTATAAATTGGTTATGAAGCAATCTTTTATGAACAAGACCATTCTCTATGAATTACCGTTCTTTCTTTATTAGTTTTTTCTGTCGTGATTCGCTCCCGTCTTCTACAAAGTTTGTAAACATGAGAATTTCACCTCGAAATAACTTTGAAGAAATTATTAAGCTACTAGAAAACAATTGAAGTCAGTCATATGAAGACATTCTAATAACGATTGAAACAAATTATGATCTAACAGGTACAAGATATGTTTATGATATAAAGTTGAATTGACAAAATTGTACAATAGACAGCCTTTAATATGTCACTGGTCAATTCCACTGAGCTAGATACTTACTATATCATTTTAAAAATGCTGTGCATGACTAGTAAACTTGAAAGCTACATAATTGGTTTATTTATATTTTCTTATATTTACTTGACCAATATTTACAAATTTAATAACATTTTTTAATCGTGCTAGCTTGCTACATCTGATTCAGTGAAATTGAATCATTACACATTTTAGTGCAAAAGCAACTTTTAGAATAGAATAAGCTGGGGAAAAAAGAATTTCCAGTAGTTAATTTGAGGTCGTCCTAAATCTTTAAAATAAAATCATGATCCTTCAAGTACAATTTATTGTACATGATATGTACACGTAATTGTACATCTATATAATTTAATTTTAAAAAATATAGTGCACGTAGACAGCCCAAAAAGTGCAGCCGAACACTAAATGCATCATTGTGCTTGATATTCTAAAATCTAAATCCTGTGGTAACTGTCTGGTACACTGAAGTCTATGTGAGTTCTTATGTAGCTATTCTTCGTTGAATAGACTAATATTTATTGATATCGGGTATATTCCGGTTTTCACAATTTAATAGGGAAAGTTAAAATACGTGTAAATCTACAGACAGTTTCCGCTTCCGACAAAAGTAGTCATTTTGACAAAGAGAGTTCCTTGTGTAGAATGCTTATAGTTACACATGACTAAATTAACGTTTCATAATGCACCCAACATGTACAAGGCTGAGTGAAAATCTAAGCCTTACACTATGGTAATTGTTATATGTTTGGAACTTTCTACTGTGAATATTAAGTCCTGACATAGCGTTACATTGTCAGGTACATTATTTTGGATGAATTTTAGGCATCATGCAACTGTATTGGGTATCAGTATTCATAAACAGTGGCCGTCAAATATGGTTCAAGTATGTCATGAATAGACCGATAGTCTGTAAAATTTATTGGTTAAAATAGTTTTCATTTTAGTAGTGATTTGTTTTTTCTCTCATTATTTAAACAAAAATAACAATACATGCATTTCTCAACACAGACAGCATGCGTTCAAAGCGTACGTGCATAATATAAACGGATACTTATGGTAAAAATTATACCTAATATTTGTCATTGCTCAAACAACAATAAAAGAGAAAAGTGTGCATTCAAATCCAATCCATGTACTGGCAAATTTAGCAATTAATATTTCATTATTTTAGGATTGTTATTATCAGTGTATCATGAGGTTTCAAGATGCTCCCCCTTCATACAAATTAAATCATTCCTTACAAAATAAAACCAAGTGATGACTCTTTACAAAGTCAGATGCCCATAATCATAACGTACCGTGGGAATTTTGATTCCATCCAGAGACGCCTTTTGTTTCGACTTTCTCTTCCAGCTCTTCTTCCAAGATGCGTGCGATCAAAGTGACCAGCTCATTCTTCAAATCTTGCTCTAGAATAATCATATAAGGTTCAAGGTCAGACACTGTTATAACTATAGTAATATGCATATAATACACTTGTGTACAACAGGACAATGAATACCTTTGAGTGATTTAATTTCTTTTAACTATATTGATTACTGTAAAAGCTAGACAATTTTTGATAATTTATGCAATTGTTAAAGTAGTACATGTAAATGTAAAAAAAAAAAAAAAAAAAAAAAAAGAAAAAAAAGCTGCACTCATACGCTTATCAATTGTTCATGTTTCATCAAATGTTAATCATTGATAAATAAAGTCGATTGTCAAGTCAATGTTTACTGACCAAAAAATTGCTTATTTGAGATCAATAATATCGTTACCTCTCTTTGCAGCAGACTGCTGTGACAATTCTAGTTTCTCAAGAAGATCAGCGGCCGAACGCTTTTTAATTGAAGCTAAAACACAAAACAGAACAAAATATAACTTTATGAAGATTAGACGTCCAAGTTTAATGCCATATGAGAAACACAGAATCATTGCAACTGGATTTGGAGGCTCTTACACACATACACACACGTTTCATATACCACTGGCCATGTTTCTTCAGATTTGCATCAGATTATATTAGTATGATGATCACATCAACCATGTGTCTTAACACTGAAGAAATGTGGCGGATGCCATGTCACGAAACGCTTGAATGTGTAAATACCTTCATATCCAGTTTTATAGATAGATCCAAGGTTACAACTAAAACATGTACTACGGGGTTATTATCAATTACTCTACGCTAATGCTGACCACACTTAGCTTTATGATCTTGACTGTCTTTCTTCTGCCCACCAATAAAAAGCACCATTTACACACCCACAAAACACTATCAGAATGTCAGAATTGGATGTAATGGATACCGAGAAAGCCGCGGCACAATTACACACAATAGGATTGTGTGGTTCAATTTTAGTGTAATTAAAAATGGTAAGAATCATACTCTTCATTTATGGTCTTAGTTATGATAAGCTCGTCTGTTATGTGTTATAGTTCTTTATTACAGTTCTCTGAAATGTATGGAAAAAATCTAATGATAACTATTGTACCACTCTGTAAGTCACTGACTGCCTGGATATCCATATGTATATGTAGGTAAAGTTTTTTCTAGCTTTTATGTAGGCCTGCCATCAGAAATACCAAGAAACTACTTATCTTCGTGGGTACATTCTCTTATTTCATTAACTGTGTCATCTATGCACATTTTTTTCTATAATTCATGACACTTTAACTCATAATGCAATAGAAATAGTGTATAACTCAATCACTAAAATTTACATCAAGTGAATTAAGTAAATTAAATCAAACTGTATCTTTTGTACGTATTGGGGGCAAATGCATAAACTCAAAAATACAATTACAGGTGTTGTTATGACTTTCCTTTATGAGTATCAACTTCTTTCATACAAACAAATGCACGGTTTACACTCATTTGTTGCAAACTTTAATGACATGGGATGGAGATCAAATCAAGTAACGCACTTAAAGTTGAATTTACGTGCTTGTAGGTCAGGTCGTTTTATTCTCATTCGAGGAAATCCTTGCCTTATTTGAGCGCTACTGGCACATGCACCAAATAAATGCTCCATGGTATGAACCTATAATAATTATCACCCATTTTACTTATTTGTATGTGTAACTATTCGAGAGGTAGATACCATGACACAGAGCACCACGGACCTAAATTCTCATTGGCACAAGCGTTTAATAACTTCAACCACCCATCCATGGAATACATTTATATAAAAATAACCAAATCAGGTACAAGCTAGAGGACGGTGGGGGAAAAAGAGATCAAGATATACACGTTTCAAGCAAGGAACACATAAATTCCAGACACCACAGTTTTAAAATACATTGATTTAGATATAAGTGAGTGTGGGTGAAAGTAAAGCGAGGCGTACTGTACATGTGTCCACATGAGGTTGAGAAGAGGCTGGGGGGACACCACTCGCCACCATCACTGTCAGTATGTGACAGCACGAAGTATGATTAGTGCCAATCTGAAGGCGGCTCAACTATAAGCCCTTGCGGCTGGGTGGTTATTACAATGATTTTGTAAATTGAATGTTTATACATGTATATGCCACATGTCAGTATAATAAACAATTTTTGACTTGATTTGAATAAAATAGGTGGCCACAGCAGACGACAACGTCAATGATGGACAGACGACAGCCACTGTCTGATATTCATGATTGCAAATTGACGGCAAAGAGGAAATATATGAACGGACAGACGATTCTGGCCCTTCAGAGTAACTTGCAAATGAAGAGAAAATGTTCCCAGCTAATGAAAAATGCACCAGTACTACTTCTATTATCGGAAATGTCTGACACTAACACAAACATATCGAATCTTGTAGCCCATAGATCTGTGCATGGGTATACCGGTACCCATTGTATGTTTGGATATATTTATCCCATTTGTTGGGTGGGAGTTTGGGATAGAGGTGTGGGTTATATCGCGTCCATACAATCGCTCAAGTCTGCTCATACCGTTTAGGGATACAGGTCACAATATTTCGGCAGGTTCACTCACCCATTGCGTAATCAACATCAAGAAGGATGTCACAGTCCGTCTTCTGGAGCTCTTTCAACCTGCTCAATATCTACTTGGGGTTAATTTGTCTATATCTACCGAATAAAACTTTGCTGAAAAGACCCATATATCACAAGCCGAACATTAACCCATTTTTTCTTAGTTGGTCATATTTAGCATCGCAAGAATGGCCCGAGTGAAGCTAAATTGCCCTGATATTATCATTAGCTAAAATATTCGATTAAGTTGCAGCAAAAACGGCATACACTACATAGTTTAAGACCTAAAATTGTGTATAAACATGAGAGGAAAAGGTAATTATACGTGTGGAGGTGAAGGAGGAGACAATATCTCAGACAATGTGGACGTTAACAGAACTAGTTTTCTGCGCTCACTCGTTCTATTAAACTTCATACCCAGTAAGATATGGTCTGACATCTCAACCCTTACTCGTATGATAACCTTTTAAGGGTGCGAAGATATTGTGTGTATCAATCATAACATATACATTGGATATTGCAGTCCAGCGGTAAAAAAACAATGCAAAACAAGCTGATCAAGTCACCTAGATCCACCCCCATACCAGGCCTTACCACCCACACATTCTGAGTATGCTTTATAGTGTTCCAGGAAATTATGCTCATATCATCTGATATAACTGGATCAACACACATATTCCGTGCACCAACACCCACGATATGACCGGTAATTCCCGGAACTTTTTAATGTTGCAATGGAACAGATAGATGAAGTGACGTCATCAATCTATTGTTATGTACTGCCATCTAGTGGTGCTTGTAGACGCAATCATTTTTAAAGGGACAACATTACCCCCACCCACCCCACCCCCATCCACAGCCATAGATTAGATGTACTATTGGGTTTATTTTTTAAGGACTTAACATAGTTTTCCTCAAAACTGTAGAGTAACATGTGGGACTGCGGGAGCAGGTGATGTGATGGTTTAGTGCAGATTAAAAGGATCAGAATGCACAATGTGATGACAGATTCCCGCAAAATACTATCAAGCGGCGAAACTGCCACAGCACTCTAGTGTATTCTAACAGCGTTCATTCTGTTGTACACTGCCCCCTTAATGTGTGTAGGTGGGGATAGTCCTCTATAACAATGTTTGCCACGGGCTTTCTCACAGACTGTAGATTTAGACACCCTTCTGGGACCCAGCACCATTCAGTATTGTTTTGTGTTGGATTATTCGTTTTCACTCCAGCGACACCACTCGACACTCGAGATCTTTTTGTTCAAATGGGGGTTGTGTTAAGGGGATTTGAGCCTCCGAGGGTTCTACACGTGCGACCAATAGTGGATAGGCAATGAAAAAAAAAAAAAAAAAACACGGCTGAGTAGAGGTAAACAATAAATTGGTCCACTATGTTCATGTTTCATTCATCCCTCTTTATAAAACACCTCTTAGGTTATTTTCCTCAGGTCATCACAGATGCATACATGGATAAGCCTATGTTATCTTAATGTTCTTAAACGGCAGCCATTGTGATGGGTTGGATTAGAAAATAAAAATTATCTCGATAAATCTAGATGTTTCCATTATCATTATGAAAACTACACGAGATTCGATAATAAACTCTTGTTAGCAATCACAGATGGTGTCAGTGCCACTGATTGACTCCAGACCCGCAAGACAAGAAAATGTGATCAAAATAATTTGACAATAATATAGGTCCTGGCAAGTGCGAGCGCACGTCATTGCAATATATTATTAAAGCAGGATATATCATTATGGGTCAACAATTGTACATTTTGTTATGCTTAAGTCCAATAAAGAAACAAGACTTAATGTACTCAGATATAGTCCAGTAGTTCACAGAAATAATAATATCGACAATCGATGTGCTAATTTTAGCTACAGCGCTAGCGCTCAATCTTATGTGATGGCTTTATCTTAACAAAAAATGTATAGTGTATGTAACATTATGTTTAGCTAGTCTTGTAACAACGGCGACTGTTCTACAAGTCTAGTAATGAGTGCAAAAACGCTCATTCGATTGTGCATTATTAACACAAATGTAGCAATAAAGACACGTAATATGAAACAACCGTGCATTAATCTTCCCAGTTTGCATACGCACCCACACCGTTTTATCTCTTTTTTGTTCACAAGGTCGTAGAAGTATGGCTTTTTTACTAGGAGGACAAAAACATTAGTCTACACACACAATTCTAGGTGCTACACTGTATGTGTGACTTCTCTTGTCACCAAAAACTCATCTGTCACCACTCATGACTTCAAACACCCATTATTTCAAATGATGCCACTAAGTGACACTGATTGGCGGAAAGTGTGTGACGTATTGCAAACCAATAGATTCCACCTTTTCGTTCAGATCAAAGTGGTTCGACATTTGGGGAAGAGACTGTGCTTTTGTCAACATATCCACACACAAAAATGTTTGTAGTCAAGCATGTAACAAACCGATCAACTCCCACTGTTTTATAACGTTATAGTGGCAATGTGAACAGGCATATATGCTATACAGTGAAGGACAGCAGGGCATGCACCCTCCCTCCAGGAACTTCTTATACACTGAATATTCCCTAAGAGGTTTCCCATGCATACTGACCTGCATCTGTGGTGATTGCAGCAATTAGCATGACACACAGCGCCACCACCGCCAGTTTCTGACACCACGACCGAGTCATCGTCTGCAATAACAAAAGACACGGATTAAGGTACAGTGTACTGTAGATGCTGAAGTCCAGCTATGTTATTCACGGACCATTTACGGTACTGTAGGGGAAGTAAATGGTGGTGGGTGATTTTCCCATTTGTCTTCACGTCATTATGGAGAATATATCAAAATTATCAAATCACAACATCTACCATGACACGGTTTACTCGGCTTTCATTTTCGAAAATTGACGCCTCTAATTGAGGCTCTAATTGCATATCGTACCCCGGCTACACGAATTGCGAGGTCATACTGTACTTTAGGGTTCTTCACCTAAAATTTAGGCTGCCACTACGGGTACGGCCTCCCGTATCTCATACGGAACTAATTGCATAACACTGACCTACACCTTGGTCAGTGTAGGACACTCTTTCTTGTAATATAGATCCTACGGACATGCATAATACTATTTAAAATTATGTTTTAAACCCTGCCATAACCAACATGCACATGGCACGAATATGGCTGCTGCCTTTCATTCCCACCATTCACCTGACCTCATATTGCAATGACCACAGACCCATGCATGTACCTCATCAGTATTACATAATTAGTCCCATATCATTTGTCTAATCCTTAAAAATACGGGGGTCCGTACCCATTGTCAATATGTAAAATTGAAATTAATACAAGACATAAACTATTATATATACAGTCTACAACTATCATTCTGTGCTAGTTTTTATAAGCTCACATTGATAGCCTTTCGGACCTTCCCGGTCCTTCTTCAGTCTGCCAACTGCCTAATCGTCACGTGATCGTGGTGTGATGTCGTCGGCAGAGGCTGGTAGGATGTTGGTGTAGATGGCTGGCAGGTGGGCGGCCCCCACGTTCTTATTGAGGTCGGGCTTGAGGCGCCTGATGTGTATGGCCTCCCTGATCTTTCTTTCAAAAGTGTTCTGGTCACGATCTATTATCTTGATGTTATTCAGAGATATGTGATGGCTCTCTCTGTCTGGTTGATGTAGGTGTAAGGAGACGTGTGAGGAGGTGCTGCTGGGGCGTCTATGCTGGTCAAATCTGGTCTTAAGGGTCTTTGATGTTTCACCCACATAGGAGCTACTACATCCTTCAGAGCCTGATCCACCACAGTTAATTTGGTAAACCACACCACAAACGTCTTCTTTCTTGGCTGGATCCTTGGGTGCAACCGGTATCTGTCTAAGAGTGTTCACAGGTTTGAAGTAGGCACTACATGTACATCCATGACCACTCATGATCCTTCTCACCGCCTCCGACAAGTCCTTCACATATGGAATTCCCACCATCGTCTTCTTTGTCTCGTCCGTCCGCCTCAAGCCCGACCTCAATAAGAACGTGGGCGCCGCCGACCTGCCAGCCATCTACACCAACATCCTACCAGCCTCTGCCGACGACGTCACACCACGATCATGTGACGATTAGGCAGTTGGCAGACTGAAGAAGGACCGGGAAGGTCCGAAAGGCTATCAATGTGAGCTTATAAAAAACTAGCACAAAAGGATAGTTGTAGACTGTATATATAATGTAAAAACCTTGCGCAACTGAGTGTTCAATATAGAACACATGAACTAAAGATCATTTAGATGTACACACGAATTAATTATAAAAGCACAAATTAGATTTTAAGCATTTATCATGAAAAACTTTCCGATGACGTAACATACCGTATACAACCATCCAAATACCGACCTTCGCTTGACAGCCCCCCCCCCCCCACACACTTTTTCTTAAATGTCCTTAAGATTTATAATGTGGCTTTGAACGTGAATATTATGTATGAAGTTGTAACTGCACATGGTACGTTGATAAGCCCGTCATATATCAACGGTCATTTCTTTTACCCCGATCACTTTATAAGCACTGGAGATGTATGTGACAAAAAAGCTAATTACTAATTAGGTCACTAATTGACAAATAAACATATTGACGCTCCTCGCACCGTACTCAGTTATATTTATCGTGTCATGTTACTAAAAATATCACATTATTAGAATAGTTTGCATGTCCTCACCACCAATTAGTATTCATAACACAAACGTTTAGATATTCACGTCACTTCGTTCGTTCACTACAAAACATTTAAGGAATATATAGCTCTTAACAAAATAAGCCAGCGACCTAGGGATTCCATAGAAATGATATTTTAAAGGGATGAATACAACCAACTTTTGGTACAAATCGGAATCTTATACGTGTAACTTGAGACCCCCGATCAACCAATATACTACATCCGTGTCTACCCACTGTATGTACGTGTGATTCGAATGTTTTAAACATCATTATAGTAATGCATTTTGCTCTAATCCAGACATATGTACTAAGTAAGTACAGCGAACCAGATATAAAATCACTGCAAATTGTATATCAAAAATTACCTCCAACAGAAATAATGAGAAACTCCCAACACATTGATGGATTATCACAAATACCTCAAATTAAATGTTCATCATGTCCAATAATCCAAAATATCCAGCATTGAATTTCACCACATCCTTAAATGCAAGCATTCTATTCTTTGCAGTCATCAAGCTTAATGTTTTTGACAGATGATTTGGATAAAAAATAGAAAGCTAATACCGCTGATGGGAAGAATTAGTAACTTTGGGAAGTAGTACATGTTTTTTTTTTCAAGTAATACATATTGGAGTTGACAAGTCATATTTGCATAAAAAACATTCTTGTTCATCTGAAGTTATCTTTCTGGATATTTGTGGCTTGCAAAGACTCGGGTTTTATCTTTATGTGTACATGTATGTTCATTTATGGCTATTATATATACTAGCTTATACCCGTGAGGTCAAAGAGGCATGCTGAGAATCACATTGAAGCACTCCAGTTACATAATCGTATAAGTCGATCCCAATTAAATCATTGGTGAAATCCTTTGACTTGGCATGAAAAATGAAAATCTATGTGAAGAAATGTTAGTGTCCATGTAAATGGGAAAACAATACCCTCCATGGGCATAGAAAAAAATACATATTTGGTGAGTGTATAAATATCTTTTTACAGCATTTTATTTTCAAGCACCATTGTCCTGACGACACTTACCCACGTCCTGACAGCACCACCACCCATCCATGAACATAGGAAAGGGATATATTGAGTAAAGTGTATGAAATGAGTACAGCACTCTTTTTCTCCAGCAACCACCCTTGTGCAAATTGTGGGCATGAGTGATACTTTGTAACGTTGGCTCTGTTATTTAGTACATACAAATAAATAATAAATAATTTTGGCACACTTCATTGTACTGACAATTTAGCACTTTCCAAGTATCAAGTATGATATGTAGAAAGAGTGTTTTGTATTGGCTCTGTTATTTAGTACATACAAATAAGTAATAAATAACATTAACACACATCATTGTACTGACAACTTAGCACCTTCAAAGTATCAAGTATGATATGGATAAAGAGTGTTTTGGAACAACCTTTGAGACTGAAGGTAAATTGAGATAGGGAAGTTCTTAAACAACAATATAGAATCCTTTGCAATGAGCAAGAAGTCAAGCAATATAACAGATCAAGCTATGGATTTCTGAGCTTGGATGTGGTATTCTTGGCGAAGACGGAGAAGTATATCTTCTCAAGTAAGTCATTGATCACTGAAAATGCACCTGGCATCTAATGTGCAAAAGCTATTGGATGAAAAATTAGTGTCTATGGCAATGGGAACATAATGCTCTCCATGGCACAGATATTCTCACACACTTCAGTAGAACATCGCTATTAAGACTGCCCAAGGACTGGTGTCAAGTGGTTTAATATAGAGGTGGTCTCTTTAGGGATGTTTGCAATGGACTTTTTATGAAGACTTGGGAATGTTATAAATCATCTTATAATAGAGGTGGTGTATTTATAGAGGTGGTCTTGATTGAAGGTTCTAATGTACACATAGTCCAATTGGCAAGGTGGTGGTAATCCCTATAGTATTGGAACGTATGACGCCTTTGGCGTATTTATGACATCACACTACTCCACATGACGCTGTCATGGCTGCCACTGTCTGCTGTCTGCTGTTATAAAATCGCTAATTAACAACCATCAGGGCCATCTTGACGATGAAAAACATATTCGTTTTCCCTTTAAAGTGTTGTAACTAGACAGTCCAAACGGTCTTAATGTAGTGTGAATGGTAAGGTAGATATAAAACTAAACTTTTTCATTCTATTTATCAATCCAATGAGTGCACTTTTCTGCCATTTGTCACATCCACACGAACAGTGTCAATACAAAAGTGCTTGTCACCTAAGGGAAGTGTCACTCGGTCAAGGGTACTTCATGAGAGTTGTAGTGTAAAACATGCATATCATTTTTACCTAATGTGAGAGCTGCTAATTATTCAAATAAAACTACTGCACCTAGTATAGTTGTTGTGACTCGGAAATGCGCTATTTTAAATTCATAAAGGGATTGCTGTAAAGTGCATGGCACGTTTTATGCATTCCGCCAAAGCACAATAATGATATGTACATTCACATTTCACTTTACTATTCTACACGATAGAGTAGCGCATTCTGCCATCATTTCAGTCAACATAGTAAGAGGGCTGTACTTAGATATTTATGTTTTGTGTGTATGTGTGGTTTGTTATACTCTTGAAAAAAAATGCTTGTCATTAACTACTTTCCCAAGAGAGAGAAATAATTATACTAAGGAAAACACAACGTTTGAAATTAAATATTAGTAATTATAAATGAAGAACATGTATCGCTAAACAGTTGGTTTTTTTTTGTTTTTTTTTTTAAGTGTGTTCGAATATTCCAAGCAAATGTACTGGTAGTTATATTCCACTTATTGGTATAGTCAATCAGTCATAAAACAAACGCCAAAACCATATGCACAGAACAATACAATAATTAATACGAAAAGATATGAGAATTACTACTAGAACGACGCTCACAGAAGTGACGCTAGCAAGTTGTGATTTGGCGCTAGCTTGTAGCTAGACTAGTAGGGGAAAACGGCGCCAGCGTCGCTGTTTCTCTGTCATCACAAACCAAATAAAATCAGGGATTTTATGACGATAATTGAGATAACAGTTGCTGTGTTTTTTTAAGTTTGCACATGTTTTTGAAGAAAATTCGAAATGTCACAAACTATTATTATATTATTATATGTCGTTTCATAATATTTTACTGTTTTATTAACATAGCTGTTAAAATATCAGTATGCAATTAACAATATTAGACCATCATTACAGAATTGTAGGTATTTTTAAAATGATTTACTTGGTGTTGTCATTCATAATCCAGGCCATCCGTGGGTTTTGCACTATATATGTACTGCGCAAGTAGTAAAATATGTGATGCTTTGACTAAATTAATGTGCATTAATTGTTGGGCCGGTTACAACCCATTAACCCCCTCCCCTCATTTCTTATAGCCGATGCTAGCTCCATTTGCGTAAGATTAAGACGCCAAAAGCTTGGTGTCATTTCGAGGTGGACGTGGGTGTTCTGGCCGCAACTTTGAAGTGACCTGGCTGGTTCGGTTGAGAACGGTGAACTTTTGACTGGTTTGGGGCCTTTTTGCTTCACTATGGCCTCGTCTGCTGCTTTGGTGGGTGTATGGTCGTAAAACGTAAGCGCCACCACTGCCGTTACAAACTGAAGCAATGGAAGCATGAAACAGAAGCATCTTTTCCAACATTTGCGTTGTTCACGATGCTCCATGATTAATGCTCTCTTGCTAGATGAAATGTCACATTTCTGCCGAGTTCTTGCCCAAATTCTTTTATCATTTCTCTGGGGAAGTGTTTATTCACTTTTTTCCAGTTGTGGGCTTCCGCTTTGGATTATTGAATTGTTGATTTGGATTATTTTTTAACTTTTCTGGGTCGTCTGAAGAGCTAACTTGTTCATTGTACGGTCTTTCTGCTTAAATGTTGCATTACTGATGATGTCCCATACAATGGTGGGCTATTTGCGAACGGTTCCATAAGTCTGCTTTTCAACCAGTCTTTTAGAAACGTCACTGACAGTTATTCCAGATGATCCCATTCGTTTTGGCGACAGAATATGCACACGGGGCACCATAAAAGGCTGACAATATTGGTTTCTCTTTTCTGGCTCTTTTTGGAGCATCTGGAGCTAGGATAGGCTATGTGAAATTGGGAGTGTAGTTATACTTACAAGTTAAACCCGCAACGTTTGCATACGGGACATAATGTGTATAACATCGCAGATCAGGAATAATATGAACATCCTAACAATTAACCAACTATTGGTAGCGTATGTGAAACACGAAGCATAATTTGTATGTTAAATATTGCAAGAACAAAATACATGCAGGCAATACTGTACAATAATGTACTTTGAATGGTAAGGTCGGCCTATTTGTAGAGCATTTCCATTTAACCATCATGCTAATATTACAAACCATATACCCATGTGGATGATAACTTCTCAACTACTCAGCGAGCTTTTGTCTTCAGAAAGAAATGCCACTTCTGTGTAATAACAATATGCAAAACACTTTATGAACATAACAAGAACATTGCAGAAAATATACCCTCTAATTAACAGGATTCCATACAAAAACTATCATAACAGTACCCAAAGCTTTTCATATTTGATTTCTATAAAAAGTACGCACAGTAAAATTACATTTATAAATTGGTAAATTTCAATATCTTGTATTGTCATTCGTGTCAAAATAAAAGAAAATGCTTCATAATTTTGTATAGATATATCACATATCATGATTTTCGGGGTGGAGGTAGGTGGGGCCCGACTGAGATTATTTGATGAAAACTCTTTTTATAGTTAATATGTATTTATGCTATGTACCTAAGCATTTTGCTTGTTTCGTCACATTTATATAGAAAATACATTAAATGGTTTAAGAAAATAAATATAAAAATAAAGAGAAGTCTGTAAGTTATTCATAATTTTGCACACAAGAATCATACACATGTAACCCTGTGTATAACAAACCCAAACCATGAATAACCACATGCAGTTAAACAATGAGTGATTGGAATTCTTAACACAGACTATGTTCTTTAGCAGCCTCATTCACTGCCTTGGTATAGCTTAGTGGCACTAGTTGATAGTGGCAGTGGCTAGTTTTCATTCGAGATATATAACTGATACTTCTAATAAGGAACAGATTGTCAGGAGCTTGTTAAGTGTTTATTCTTCAGTTATTGGTAGCAGACTGCCGTCCCCTTGCCCGGCTGCCCTTTGGGACTGTACACTTCTGTACTCTTTTTCAAATACTGAAAGTTCCCATTACAATACGATTTATTCAAGCAGCATTGTCTTAATCAACATCGCCGTCAGTTAGCCATACAAAATTCTGTCCAATCTATATGGATCTCAGGGTTGAGCTGTCTTTGGCATATAATCCAGTTGGTATGTTTAAAAACACACCTTCCTCTAAGTGGCAGCTATATCCCTGTGAGCTTCTATCCCTCCTCAATGACACCCTGTATATTTGCGATTCCCTCCTACACAATGACACCCTGTGGGCGGGTCTAGATTTACAGGCGACCGAGACTGTGACAGACCGCGACAAGGTCTGCCACTCACTCGCTAATCAGGACGAATTGTGTCACGAGCAAGTTAGGAAAGGGAACCACCGTAGCCTATTTGACGACCTTACTAGCTACCATAACTACATTCCTTGGGCTTGATGACCGCACTACTTTAGGCTAGACCAAAGTCACAAATACAGTAAACCTCTGCAGGCACTGGCAGATCCAGATTTTCAGGAAAATGGGCGCGGACTCGCAAGATTTCATCCGTCTGCATATGGGTGGTGGGTTGTAAGGTAGGGGATAGAGGAAGTTGGGGAGAATTCTGGTAAATCTTTGGGTTGCAATACCTAAAACCCAGCTGCATCTAAGGTGTCGTAATTTGTGGAGAAACAGTGGGGTTGTTGGATATACAGTAGAACCTCCCTATTAGGACCACCCTCGTGACCAGTGTTAGGTGGTCTCTATACAGAGGTTCACTTTAGTAGCTTTACAAAGTTTCGAGATAGTGAAAAGTGGTCTTGTTCTCCTTTGCAGAACGGCAACGCACATGAATATTAAACTAACTAATATGGGCAACAAAACCACAAATTCGGACTTGATGAGGAAATGTTTTAGTTCTGATGTATTAATTTTGTCTTATTTACAACCATTTTCCAACAATACAAAAACACATTAAAGGCTTGTCGGTGCACATTTGCAGCACGCTCTAGTTATGTCACTTGCATTTTACTTTGGCAATGAGATATCAAAACGTGCTGGGATAAAACATAGCACAGGCCGCCAAGTATACATGGGACAGGCACATTAGAAAACACTAAAAGGATGCTTTGGATGATTGAGGCTGGCAAATAAGAGAAAGTAGTCTCTAACTCACATTAGGGCGTTGTTACATATTGCATATGGCGGGAGATCCCTGATCACAAATGTGATTATAGACATAGAGTCTACTCTTCTAAAAATATTTCTTTGGAAGGTTGCAGATTTTCATATGCTATTTTAACCAAGAACAAGAAAACAAATTAGGGAAGCAATCATGCCAAGAATGTTAGGCCCATTTTGTAGATTTCGACTTACAGGCTTCATAATTTAAGGACATATGCACGTACATGTATACAATGTACATGCACATCAGAAAAAGATGGATGTGGAAATCCTACTTTTATGGTCTTCATGAAAATGTTGAAAATAGTGGCTACGGGAAAGAAAAGATAGGTACGTGTTGGTACGTGTTTTTTAGACCGATCCTAATCCCCCCCATCGATATTCATAGTGGACATAAACCATTAGAGTAAGGCAATTAATTAATAATAAATACCATAAGAACGCCATTTGTCACGATTTTCACCAAATGGCCGTTCATAAATTGGCCACTAATTGGTTTTATGGAGAGTACAGATGTGAGCAAGTACTGTGAGTATGTCACCATAAAGTTTACGCTTCAACGATCACGCCTCGCAGTCGCAGTTGTCTTGATCCGAGCTGTTAACTTATCACTGTGGACGGTTGGTAATATACCGCCTGCCTCCACAAGAGTGTGATAACATTTTGGTTGTGGCAATGTTGGCTGTTTCCATGAAGGTTGTATGTAAACTTATGACATTTGTATATTTTCAAATTGCGTACATCAAAACCTCCCATTGGTGTCACTTTTATAATGAGACCACATCATGAATGGGATTATATTTTCTCAAGTCGCATTTTTTTTTAACGGAGACCACTTCAATCCTCCGAAAAGAGAGCACCTCTTTACTGAACCTACTTGTGGCCATGTTTTTTCTTCTTCACCGCAACACAGATTCAGACGACTTTACGTTCGCACCAGGGTCACACCAGGGTCATCGACATCCTTGTCGCACTAGTAATCTCTCTAAACTGTCTGGAAATATATATACACTGACTACACACAGCATTTGCTGCTGTGGCGCATATATGCTAATCACTCACATTAGCTTTCACTCGCCTACCTGTATTTATTTACGTGTAGGTACCACTGAGCAGTGTACTACTGTTTAGGGATGAGTCTGTTCAATAACCACCGCCAAACCCGACCGGGGTTCGAACCCACGACCTTCTGGTCAGGAGTCCAACTCCCTAACCACTCGGTCAAGAAGCGAATTCATATTATTTGAATAAATTAGTCACTAAGACAAGACTCTATAGACCTATATTTTTGTTGAGTGTTTATTATTTTTACTTGGCTTTTATAATATGCACAACATAATACCCAACCCTTTGCTGGCTTGTCAGTCACATGATTTTTAAAAATCCACCAATCAACACGAACAATCATCGACGACGTACGACTTTTGGCGATCAGGCCACGCTCAAGTCGCAGCTCAGGCTTCCGGGAAGATCTATTACTGTATTAGTAAAATGACAGCTTTAATCATTAATAGAGGGGGGGGGTCTCTTTATGGACATTTGCAATGCTCTATTATTTCTAGGTCACACGATTTATCATTCATATATGATGCAATTATACTGCTTTTCATTGTTCGTAATATCTATACATCTAAAAGGTATTGGCAAAGAGTAAACGCATTATTGCCGATACAGTTATAGAAATAAGATTATATTCGTGAGTCATGACTGTATTAAATACAAGAGGGTGGCTTGAAAGCACCGTTTACTCTATTGGTTGAATAACGATCGCACTTGAAAATGTTGTTTATTGAATTACAGTTTGCTCATCACACATCAAACAAGACAGAATCAGATTATCTACATAATAATAACTGTCATTCCACCTAAAACCTTGTTGCTATTCACAGGCAGATCCAAGTTTTCAGGCAAGGGGGAGCAGAGAGATCTCATGGTTTATGTAAGCGCTGTCGATAACTAACAAATAATGTATATTGATGGGAAGGGTGGGGGGGGGGCTTGGAGCTGCCTTTGCTATTTCGAACATATACCTAGAGCACCCCGCAAAATATATACAGTACACAACACAGCACTGTAAACAAAGTTGAAGTACACAGAAGACACTGCGTCACCTTGGCTGGTATCCACCCAATGAATACAACGCGTTAAGTATCAAAGCCCCCTCGCTGACACCCTGATCTCTGAGGATTACAACGCAATTTCGTCTTTATTTGCGAGCAAATACATGCTTTTTTCATGTAGTTGGTTATTAAGTAACAACAGCAGTATGCACGTATGGGGGAAAGTTCATCAATTTGCTGTTCCCTCTGCAGGACGTATTTATTACATTGAGAAATTATTTTGTACGTATAGTTAGCCAATGCCTATTTTTTTCTACCTAATAGTTTTTAAATATAAATTTCAATTACCCTATAAAGAAGCATGCAATGGTAATTATGATATTGTTTTTGGTATTTGAATTGAAATTTATGAAACAAAATATGCCAAATTTCATCACTATTTAATTTCTTTGTTTTTCCGCATTTAGACGTATTCATTGCGTTATCTGTACTTGTCTGATTTAATATTCATTGTTTGTTTTTGGTTTTTAAAGTTTTGAGCCTTCATATTAGTATGTCAAGAGATATTGGAACACACAATAAAGAACAGATCAACTCCAAGCTTTCAACAGAGTTCGTACCTACAATCCAATTCAATGAATGTTTAACCAAGCTGGCACTTTGTACCAGGTTAGTTGCACATACTATACTCATTTGGGTCACCAATTACTAGACAACATATATTGAGAATATAATTAATCTTTCTACTTAGCCAACACACACACACCGTCGAGACATTTTTTATCAACTTGTCATCCATTCATAAAAATAGCACACACACACACACACACACACACACACACACACACACACACACACAAAGACACACACCCTTTCGACATTTTTTCTCAACATTATCAACTTGTCATCCATTCATAAAACAGCTCGCTTATCACACATGTTGGCTCATGGGCGTCAAGGGAATTTGCAGAAATCTTCACTTGGGGGTGGTTGGAACAAAATGTCACACGTCCGTTCACCTACAAACGAACTTGCATCTGGATTCGTACATACTGTGCAAATATTTCATTACATTCAACAGAAAACGTGTCTATAAACGAGACCGTGCCTCAAACATGAGAAACTACTCAGTAGTGCTCACACCTCCATCTGCAGGTCATTTTCGGGCACCAATTTGCTATATTTCAGTGGCCTCGATTCAAAGTAACATATCAAGTGCAATTGGCTGATGGCTGCGCCGTGATTGTGACGATTCGATGGAAAGTATAAACTTTCAGTAGAGCTAGTTATACAACGTGTCCTTCATATTTTGCTGAACTTTTTGTCAGTTCGTCTGCACATAGTTAGGTTGTCGCTTTGTGCAATGCTCTGTATTAATATCATATTATACGTTTTTATGCCAGTGCTTCTGTGGCCGAGTGGATAAGGAGTTGGACTCGTGAACAGGTTGTGGGTTCGGTTCCCGGTCTGGTCCCATCCCTAAAACAGTTGTGCACAGCTCCGTGGCAACTTCACTTTAATTAGGTACAGGTCATTGGGTTGAAAGAGTGAGTGAGTGATCGTGTGGGTGATTATCATTGTGCGCTGAATGTGCTGGCGATGCAAGCATATGAGACATGACCAATTGATGATCAATTAGTGAGCCAATGACCTGGTGCCAATGGTAAAGTCGTGAGAGCAAGACTTGGATCACGGTTATAAACCACTGCATTTACATTTATAAATACGATGGTAACCACTAATCATATGCAGGTGTTGTCCACCCGGGCCCCTCACGTCCCCAAATTTCATTTTTGTTGTGTTTGTTTCATTTCTGCGAGCCTTGGAGCATACAAAACCCATGCAATCACACAAGCACACCACACACACACATACACACACACACACAACACACACACACCGTCACACGAATCACGCACCGCTGCAAATTAGGTTTCCAAAGACTTGCATCCGTTGAATTATCACCGCTGTAAATGATGTTTCACGCTACACATTTCAATTACATAGTGCCTATCGTCCTTGAACCTGTTGGGGAAAATAAGAGATAACCAATGAGCTTATTATTGAGCTCTTTATGTTTTATATGCTAAACAAAGATTGACGTTTAGAGGGAAAGTCCACACACCAATCCTAAGCAATAGAACGTAAGCCTAGATAATCTTAAATTACACTGTATGTAATGAGTAGATGTAAGACATGTCGCTACTGTTTAGTTTCAGTAAAGTTGTAACCTAAAGAAGATTAAATTTCAAAGAAATGAAAAAGAAAAACATTTCAAGGCACTAGCAGATGTGATTTGGAAACCTCTTTATTCAGTGTTATGTAGGTCGTCCATCCATATATTACAAAAAAACAACATTGTGTTAATGGAGCTTCACCCACGCATGAAGCGATTGAGTTGTTTTGTATAAACCATGCTTAAATGTGTGAACATTGTAAATATGTTATGCCAACTATAATAAAATACAAAGTCGGGATCAGATGAACCATCAGCTTAAAGCTATAACACCTTCCTGAAGTTAGGGGCTTAAGCTTATTCTTTCCAATCAATATGCACCATACAATTTCCAATAGATTGAATGAAAATTACATTAGCCGAACACTCGACGTGCTTAAATAAACACAACACAGTTTAGTGGCCATTGCTCCAACACAAAATAACCTTTAAATATTTTACCATGAATATCCAAGAAACTAATTTACATATGCCCTGGGCAAGAGGACCAACTACGTTTCATTCAACACATACCATTTACATCATCAATCAGTGTGTATTTCGTGTATGATGTAGAACACACTCAAAAACAACTCCTTACTAATAATAGGCTGCATCAAAGATTTGTCTTAAAAGGCTGTCATTCATTCATATGTGATGGTACAGAAGGCCACATTAACGTTTTCCTTTACCTATTTATAAATGGATTTAGAGAGCAAAGGCATATGTAGCCTATGCATAGACAGATCCAAGATTTTAATAGACTTCTTAAAGACTTCAACCTAGGTTACTGACTCTAGAGACTTATTAGTCGGCTTCACTTTAACTAATGTGTGGTTTAAGCTGTAGTATTACCATTAAATATGTCCACCTAATTAATGTTATATTCATTGTTCTGAACTTCATGCCGAGACCTACATTGTACATTAAACCACCCACTATTAAGCACGACGAAATTAAGAAACACCCAAGCATAAAATAGGTAGAAGAATCATTTTCATTTTTCAAAATTATAACTAGCCGAATAAATGTGTCTTTGTAAGCACATTAAATCTTTGAAACGTCCCACTCGTTAGAAAATTAACTATCACGTATAAATGTATGTATTTGGGCGGTTGGAAAGCTACAGACACAATACATACTACCCTAATAATGCCATTATTTTCAGGGGGTAACCACCGTTGTCCAATAAAACTTGTAAAGGGCAGTGTCCTCTAACTGCGTCTTTACATAATGTATCATAGGATATTTGGTTCAATCAAAACCCTATGAATCTTTAATATCTCCCCAAAAATTAGTGGAAAATAATTTTAAAAAATGTACACGCATGATCTTTGGAAGCAGTTATCATTGATATACGAGACACATGTAAGGCATTTAACTGTATAGTGGGGTGTTAACTGTCATGTTTAATTAAGAACAATATATTTCTTCAAATCATTTATAAATTTACGGCAGTAGCAACTCTGGTTAGACACTCTCTCTAAAGTTACGATCTAAGAGTCTGTAATACGATCAGTTCTAGAGTTCCAAACCTTCTTAGTGACACCAACGCCAACCTCTATTGAGAGACCACCTCTCTGTTGACACCATCAGGGGCGAGTCATCAGTCGGACTCAATGGGGAGAGTGTGGTTTATTGACAGAAAATTTTAGAAGTAATGTAAATGTACAGGGCAACAATTCATCACGTTTCTTATTATTATGTCCTGGCATTATGATCGTGATCAGCCACCCATTAAGGTATTGCTACAGTAAAACCTCATATGGTTGGCGAATAATTGGTGCTGGTCTACAGTTGTGATCAGAGATCACAATCGAGACAAGAATGGATTAACCATGATATATAACAATACTATCATCGCGTTTATCAATGACGTCTCCCGTAATTCTCAATTCAGCAAATTTAAATCAAGTGAGCTAGCATGGCAACACCATTCCCTTCTATTTCAACTGTAACACACACGTATGTAATGGTCGATTGAATGGTATCACTATTGCATTAAAAACTGTACACAAAACAGTATTGATAGTAACCGTCTTGATACATATAATGCCAATCAGCGTGTAGGAGGTAAGAATGACCAGCCAGACTATTATCATGGTCACCGGGTCTCTATACCCCTATACTAGCATGTCACGGCGCGGGGTCTCATAGGTGCCTAATTACTCGCATATAGCACTTAATGAAACCAAACATGATACGCAAACATTAGTTCATTAGTACGTTCATGGACTGCACCTAGGCTGTGTATGTGTACAAACCTCTGCGCCTCTAAACAATGTGCAAAGTGTCTGTTTTACAGATCACTAAGAATGGGGACGTTATGATAGTATTACATATTTTGTAATGAAAACAAAACAACGTGGGCCAGATAGCACACTCAGCCAGTGACCCATTGTACAGCTTTACGTGATCGACACCCAATGGTTAGTGCCTCATGACATTATACATGTACACGCGTTATAGTGTCTGTCGTTATAAGATACGAGTCATGACGTATACGTAGGTTACCTCCAATTTTGAGCATAGTATACTTGAATGAGAATTTAACCCATAAAAAGCAACCTTATTCACACTGTATCCTCCCCACCAGGTAGATGTTCGAGACCCGACTTTACCAAAGAGGCCCTTTTCTGCCCAACTTGAATAAAGACCAACACACAGCAGTGAACTCGTGGCTTGCCAAAAATGGCAATTTTTTGGCGTGTGTCTGGTCTAGCTTCTGACAAGTGAAATTTCGATTTATCTAAGCGGAAGCTTTATGGTTGGGGAATTCCAGTGTGCAAGGAATCCCATACCCTCTGTTAATATGTCTTTCTTATGTATGTTTTCTTGAATAAGCACTAATTTCAAATTAATTAAAATGATATACATTATCAGAATACTCCGCGTGGTGTGTAATTTATACATAACAACTTATTATTGTCAAGAGTTCCATTTAAGAAAAAAAAATTGTTTGCATTGGCCAATATGTGTTTAACTGTTTGAGCGTAAATGTGCTTAGAGCACGTGGTTGGTGACTGCACTAAATGATACGTATGCGCATGCGTGATGACGCTGTGTCACGTGGTGATGGATTATGGCATTACGTTAGCGTATCACGTGATCCGGCACCTGTTGCACCTGTCTGCATATATTCACATGTCAAAGTGTTCATCTTGAATTTAAGCAAAGTGAATTTTTGTAAGGTGCTGGGAATTAAGAATTATGAAGTCTGTTTTATGTTAAAAAGAAGCAAGTTTTGACTCTGCATACAGTCATAGAAAGCAATGGGTGATTACTAAAAACGTATTGAGCTTTGATCTGATACATGAATTTAAGTCATTTTTGGTAGGACATTATCAATGCTTAAATTCTACAAAACAGCACGTATATTGCATTGGCAACAATCTTAGATTAAAACAGGATTTATTACTTACAATTTCCGTTATGAGCAGATTCTAATTATGATGACTTACCTGCAAAAGAATAGAAATATATAATATGGTTGCTGAATAAGATGATAAAATATGAGCAAGTTAGCATGCAGCAATGTTGATAATTCAGGAAAACAACTACAGACAACTGCAGGTGTTTTAATGGAGGGGAGGTTATTCTGTCAAATATGATCCTTGACGTGCTGTGCTAGTTCAGTCTCATCTGGTTGGACAGTACTATATCTGCAAGCAGTTGTACGCTGATACGCGTACAATGTACATAAAATCCATCTGAGACGGCAATGATTTAGTGTAGGAATGTGGAAAGGGTCAGTGAACGAATAGAACCAGTGCAAGACATGCTTAAGCCATATAGTTTATTCTGGATCAGCATATGTTAGCATGTATTATTGTGATATTGATCCAGCCGTATTACATGGATGGAGATCCCAGGTGGGGGATCCGCACATTTACAACTTTCCACATAGCTCCTGTTTGCCAAGCTTACCATAAAACGCATGGCTATGGTGACTTGCGGAAGTAAGGGTTGGAGATGGGGTGTCAATTCCTTGCAATGTAACTGTGGCACGTTAAGGAAAGCATATCATTCGAACAGAATAGGTGTAAGTACTATATAGCCGTTTGGAACCCTCCTATTATCGCATGGTAAGTCATTTTGGTGAGGTTGATAATTGAAAAATCAATGGAGCAGCAAAAGTGTTTCAAAGTAACATACACAGAACTAGGTTAGATAGACATGTAAGGGTAGCCCAAGTCAGTTTCACGCCAACGTCCATAAAAGTAACATTTCTGCACCAAGAAACGACCGAAATGATCATTTACGTATATCTCACTACCCACGGCGTACATATTATCAGCATTTCATAAGTTTTACATTTCTGTCATGGTTTATTAATGTCATGATTGTACAATCATGATGCTGAATGAATTATCATGGGAATCAGCAAATCAAAATGACATAAGCCACCAATACAATGCCACACACACAAACAATCATTAATGTAATCAACCTTCCACCCTGGATGAACTGGAGGACAGGACAAACTAGTATGGACAAATTTGTCTTATGTTGTTTTGGATGTAACTCTTAATGACTGATGGTTGGAATAGTTGTAATTTGTATATGAACGTTCAACTGCAACAACTGCAACAAATGAGCTGACAAATAAAAGCAGTGTTTAGAGACACTCCTGATTGGACATTTAGGCAGTAGCAAATATCGTTTGTTCTTGACGTTTGCAACAGAAGAGTCATTGTCAGTGGGTGGGCTCCTTTTCGTACACATCCCTATCCCATATAGAAATTACGATGGCGCACAGTTCTTGTCCCTGATTTGCCAGACCAAGATTTAATCACATAACGGTGACACACACGTTCAATTGACACACTAACGTTCGTCTAGCTTCGAAAAGTAATGTTCGAACATTCGCCAAATCAGAGTAATCAACATTCGAAGATTCGTCTAATGATGTTAACAAATAGTTGTGCTTCGTATAATTGTAATTATGTAACCATGATAATGTCTTCTTGTGACATTAAACTGCAACGTAAAACTATTTCAGACACCTCCTCCCTGTAGTTTTTTCCCTCTCTATTTTATGACATAGATCCAACGAGCTAATTAAGCTAGGTCATGATTAAAGAGAAACTTCAACACTTAATTACATATGCTCATCATCATCGTCACCCCCGCTACTGACCGCACCTTACTGCCCTCTAGTGGTCAGAAGAGGATCATAATTAGGTCACGTGGTCCATCGGGATTTTACGGGAACGAGGCTCCCCGCATCAGTTTACGTCATGTATTTTTGTATTTTATTTTAGCACAGGATGTGTGTATTTAAAGTAAAGAACGCGATTTAAAGCTTACAGCTTTAAAACACGGATCGCGACCCAAAGTGACCACCCATATTTTGACATATCCTTATTGATAATTTCACCGAGCATTTTAATATTATGCAGAATATCTTCGGAATTTTAATATTAATACATACTGTAACCATATCTCATATATGTACGCACACGCGCACAACAACAGGCCTACATCAACACACCCAGTACCTGTTTGCGCCTCTTTTATTTTACACACTACACAGCATGTCCATAAAAATGGCATAGGCCTATAGTGATCGCAAAATGCACAGTTATTTTCATAAGTGAGTTTATTATGCTATATTGTGGATGTAGGCAAGTGAATAGCCGAAAGGGAACCAAAGAGATAATCATTCGGTGTCTTCATTCTCTGTGGTCAATGCAAAATAATCAAACACCTCCACTCACAAGTATCTAACTTTTCAATGCTTGCCAGTCCAATGAATCCAGCCAGAGCAATCATGCAATCACGTAATAGCCCCTCTGAGGGTACAAGGGCTTTTAGCAAGGTTTGTCATTGATAGGGGTAATGAGTCATGGGACAACAGGGTGTTTGGTTGGGTGCTTCTGACGAGGATAGGTGGAAGGCTTGTAAAAAATAGGATATTTTCGGAAACAAAGGTGTTACCACGAAGCCTATTGGTGTTTGTATATGTGCAATTTTCTTAGGCTTTTTCCTTGGCAGCGATAGCAGGTATCTATCACGAACCCATGTAAAATAACCCTAGAAGCAACACGGTTCAGACGTGCCAAACAACACGGTCAAAAACCAAGTTGAAAATCTGAAACTGGCCTCACGACCTACCTGACCTAGAGATTGATCATATTGCCACGCGTGACACGCTATCATATATCATATACATCAATGATGAATTTATACCTTACCTTCACCGGTTGAAGGCGCTAACTCAGCTAATGTATAGTCATGATGCACCGGTGGAATTGTCATTAAAATGAGCTTTGGGTACAAAACATATGTTGTCTAACCGTAATGGTTGTAGCCGGATAATTCAACTATCTATCTAAGTTCGTCGTTGTGAGTGTTCATATCATTTGGCAGCATAAATGACAATGCCAGTGCAATTCGTAGTCTAACAAATCAAAGTACCGTATCCATCCATGATATATCTATTTGAAGCGCATTGGCGTGACAAATACATGGTTATTTTTCATTTATCTGTAACTTCAAAATTAAATGAGCTATGAGCATAAAAAGCTTGTTTTAAATGTCAGTCCATTGCATGCTGTAAATGACAAGGTACGCATGCGCATAATCTAATGATCCACGTGCGAGTGTTTTCCGCCAGAAAGCTGACGGAGCTCATTCATTGGTTAGAAACAAAATCCCGCCAGTAGCAGCACTGTCTAGTATCCACTCAGTATTGACACGACTGCAACGGAGGGGGTATATATATATGTAGGGTATATATATATATATATATATATATATATGCTATATATATATATATATATATATATATATATATATATATATATATATATATATATATATATATATATATATATATATATATATATATATATATATATATATATATATATATATATATATATATATATATATATATATATATTTGGCTTTTATGAAAGAATACAATAGACCAATGCAGAGACAAATATGGAAAGGGTTGCTTTACACAGTTTCACAAGTTTCAATAACTAACTCCATTGAATGCAACGTGCAATACCATTTTTATCACATATATTAAAATTTAATGTATATTTAGAAATTAATAGAAATATAATGATATTTGCATACATAAGTAAATAACATATGTTGCCAATAGTTTTTTACTAGGATAAAAAGTGTTTGGTATAGTTTGCATACTTACATAGGGTACATTGTACTAGTAACCAATTTGGTATCCAATTAGTAAACCTATTGTTGATGTGCCAATATGTCATATGATGCTGTTGTTGTTGATGATGTTAAATGTGTGTGTGTGTGTGTGTGTGTGTGTGTGTGTGTGTGTGTGTGTGTGTGTGTGTGTGTGTGTGTGTGTGTGTGTGTGTGTGTGTGTGTGTGTGTGTGTGTGTGTGTGTGTGTGTGTGCGCGCGCGTGTGTGTTTGTGTTTTCAAAGGAACCTGCAGTGTTTGAAATCGATTAAAATTATGTTCAGAATTTGGATTTGGGGGTTTGTTTTGAACGAAAAGTAGGTAATAAATTGAAGTAAGTGAATCATGATAATAGAAGAATGCCAATGACCAAATATCAGGTGTACTGATGACACATACGGCAATGCAGTAACAGGTGCGTGAAATGAGATACTGGTGCAATTAATTCAACTGTTCACTTATTTTGTCGAATTAAAGAGCGTTTTCTTTGTTTGAACAGTATCGGAATTAGAAATTCAAAACTATGTGCATCATAATCGTTCTGATGTTACGGTTTTCAATCATTAAATCTATTCTCTCTCTTTATCGTGTGCAATATGATGATGTAAGGACATTGCAATCGAAAATGTGAACTGCATCTAACTGCAGGAAAACAATAAGAATATTTATGGTAAATTGAAAACAATTGCTCATGATATGAAATTAGTATGACGTTATGCAGTCAACTGATAGAATCTGATAAAGTGAGTATGAATGTTGAAAACAAGAAAGCGGAAATTTGTAAATAGATTCATTGAATTTCTTTTTATAAAGATAAATTCATGTATCTGGCATCTGGTGGCAGAAAAGAAGTCTCAGAAGATGAACATTGAAAATGTCCAAAAATATTTTGTCCCAAAATGGATTTTTCGCAAAATCAATCAATCTATCTAGAAAGCTGAAATATTGAAATAGCGCCCTAATTGAATTTGCCATACAATCTTATATGAAACTCAATTATAGCTTTAAAAATGGTATACGAGGTTATGAACATGTTACCTTTAATTTCGTACGTCTTGAACAGTACATATATGTATTGGAGCTTCTCCCAATTAGGGTGCGAAGCACAAAAATATTGTAAAAGTTTGGCAAAATGTGAGGCTTCCTAAAATATTTTGGGGCTCCCCTGTCATTTGTTGCTTTCGCAAACATATTAAAGGGTGAATAACCATTTGGTAAAATACTTGGGACTCTTAAATGTTGGATTCACTCCCCTCCCTGCAGCCTACTCACCCCGCCCCTTTTAATTGGCCACTATATAGACGTGCAAGATGACCACGTCAAATCTTTCTTATCTCCTTCAGTAAATTGTCGGTGATATTTTATATAATGTAAAATGACACCATAAAAATGTAGGAGTCTCCAGTGCTTTTACTTACTATGTACATGATTTTATATCTTCCATCATCAAAAAGGCGTAATTGACACCATTAAATTCAACATAATTAATCTTGTTTTAATTCATCCCACTCAAGACACACCATTTTAATTTTACTTGCATGTTAGCCTCAATATATTTTCATTTCATAATGAACGAACAGTATAAACAACTGTGTATATATTTATACAGTGGTAGGAGCTTGTTTGCCTTAACAGTGAGAGTAGAATTGGACGAAACATTATTTCTGCGATTAAACTAGCCACTCGATTGTCGTGTCAATCGCAAAATTGAGCATGCTGACGTCTGATTTACCCTCACTTCGTTCGGGTAAATCAGACGTCAGCATGCTCAATTTTGCGATTGACACTCCAATCTCGTGGTCAATTCCTACAATTTTCACTTGGTGCTCAAAGTCTTTTGTATTGTGCACTACTGTATATAAAGCTTGATAAGTTGATTTCAAAAGATTAATGCAAATTGCTGGCATTTTCGTCCACCCTAAAAGCACGCACTTACTATTTGCATATATCTATACGTGAGTACATTTGATGGTGCATTTTTTCTGTATGTGCATCAGTATATAATAGTGCTTAAATGGATCACGTACGCTGCAAACACAATAGCACTAGATGACTGAATATTACTCATCTGGAATTTGAAATATCATAATTACATGAAACACAGGCGTATATTTAAAATTACGAATTCGTACATCCTAAGTGATTTCCACAGTCTTATCTCCAGTGGTAGTCGCGACATTTACGAGAGGACGACGTGCGATTATACATGTACTTAGGTATGAGCCGCCCCCAGCGACGCACTGGGATCACCTCTGTGACATATAACATTTAGCTCGGGAACACAATTCAAATTACGTATGTCTTACTACAATTCAGCTCAGTTTAAATGAGTTGTCCTTGCCACAGTTAGCAAAACTATGTCTAATACGTTGGTGTTTGCAAAAAGTGCGAAAAAAGGTTTGAGACAAATAATGCGTAGGTCTGTTCATCTGTGCATCACTGTGTCCCCACTCACCGCTATCAATTTTAGTGTCTTTTAATCTAATATGATGTTGTTTTGAGGCAAAGATGGCCTGACAATTAACCGTGTAAATTCAGCGTTTGTCATAAATAGTCTCACCACTTTCAATTTTAATGTCTATCACTCATTTATGCCGTGGGCACTCCTATGTTATCCATTGTCTGAGAGGAAATTATACTCGCCATGGGTAAAAAACCAGCACGTTTTACAGTGAAACCTGTATTCCTTTGTGTTATAGAAGCCATAGAAGACAAAACTGGACCAACGGTGCCCTGTACAATACAGTAGAGACACAATAAATATACACCCTTGTAATAATAAAAATACTTCAGCCGGTGTATCAATGTCTACTGACTACGCTGTATAAATGATGATGAATCGTACACTATTACTGGAACGAGAATCATGGCCTCATTAGTACATTGGAAAACTCACACCCCGTCATAATTATTAATCACGATGAGACAGACAACTGGGCTAGTGTGTTTTGAAAACTCGTTAATAAAACGGAGACGCCGTGCAAGCTACGGCATGGGAACGTGTTGGTAGCTTAACATGAATAAAATAAAAAATGGTGCACCGCACGAGATTCGGGCGGACAGGGAAGGGCGGGGGTCCCAATCAACGTATTTAATTTCCATGTGTGTTTATATCCCCTATCGTTCGCCAATCCAAAGTGTGTGCGATCTCTTAAATATGCCACGTTTTTCTTAAGTTTGCCCCGTTTTACGAAAATTTGGAACTGCTAGAGGTAACTGATATAGACAGAGATTCAGCAAGAGAGGCCATGCTTCTGTCACAGAAGAACAAGTAATGGGACGAGACAAGTATGCCATTAACAACATGTCAACTATAAAAAAAACTCTCAACTATAAAAACGACACTGATTCTACATAATCGGTTCACGGAGTCTGTTTTAGAACATCTACCTGTAGCTACCAAATAAACAACACGGTCAAAAGCATGCCCAAACAACTACCAAACCTGCCACCCATTCAGTGTGCCCCCATTTTCCGAAAACTTGGATATGACAGAGGTATGGTAATAAGTCTAGACAGAAATTCAACGAGAGAGACCATGATTATGGTTCATGAGTAGTGTTACATCGTCGGTTCACTGGAATCTCTCTAACCCCCAATTTCACATAGCCGATGCTATCTCCAGGTGCTTCGAAAAATGCCAGGAATTCAAAAACAATATCTTTAGCATTTTTGTGTATATTTCGTGGTCAAAACACATGATCGCCTGGAATAAAGGCCTGTGACCTTTCTAATAAATTGTATGAAATGGCAGGCTCATGGGACCATTCGGAAATAGCACACCAAATTAATACGAGAACATTGTTATGAATATAGTCACGTTTTAGCAGAAAAAAAATATACGATGATCAAGTTAGCCCTCCCGACTACCCAGAAAAGCAAAACTTTGATCCAAATTAACAACTCAATAATCCAAAACGGGAGCCCAGAACAGTACAGGCAGAAGTGTATTGTTTCCTCCAGGAAGAAACCATTAACCATGGAACATCGTGAACAACCCAAATGTTGGAACATGTGCTTCTGTTTAATGTTTCCATTGCTTCAGATTGTAACGGCAGTGGCGGCGCTTACGTTTCCATATGTCAACCATGCATCCTCCAAAAGCGAGCAGACGGGGCCATAGTTAAGCAAAAAGACCCAAAACAAACCAGAAATGTTCCATTAACAACCGAAGTATTGAAATCACTTATTATCTAGAGCCTTTGGTGAATGGTGATGGTGAACCTGGGAAGTACGCATGATGAAGGCAACAGTGATAGATTCACAATGATTGGTCATTGAACATGTTCAACCTATTCAACCTATCACACGCGTATTTTTATCATATTTATATTTACTAGCTTTGATATTACCGTGGGGATGAAAAATTTAAATAATGGACAATCAAGTTGTCATGCCCTGTTTCTAAAATAAATACACCAATATCCAATCCAAACCCTGTTTACAAATCAACAACTAATACTGATTGTATAGATGAGGTCTACAGCAGCCGAACCGTAATACCCCCCCCCCCCAAGCACCCCCTCCCCCTCACACACACTATACCATCATTCTAACAGGCACCTCGGCCTCCCACACTCAACACTGTAGTACCAACGGTATCTACCCATTCTGACACCAATTGTCCATGTCTCAATAGTACTTGCCCACGTCACCCACATACTCCCACAACTATGATTCAATAACAAATTTTGCATAGCACGGGTCTTCAGCATTTGCACTGTCCTGACACCCCCACCCCTCGTCCTGGCATCACATCCTAATGTTCTAGCGATGCCCCCCCCCAATCCAGACAACACCCAATCCTGTCCTGATACACCTCAATCCATATAATAACCCCCAAAACACGAAATTACACCCTGATTATACATGAGCCTACACTATTTGACATACTGACCCAATGGATACAGTCAAAGCCCAGATATAGGAGCAGTTTAGATACTTTAATACATACTGCAGTGGAGCATGTCCATTAGGACCGCCCACGGTCTGTCCTAGTGTAATCTTAATAGAGAGGTGGTCTCCTAATGTAGATGTGAAATGGTCTTTTTATGAAGGCTTGGGACGGTAACAATTCATCGTCTTATAGAAATCATGCTGGTCTTTATCGGAGGTTCTTATGTGTACAACCCAAGGGACTAATTGTAATACTTCATCAAATAACGTGAATGGAATAAAACAACTAGATATGTGTGATACAAAAGCAACCATGTGATCATTTCACATGCACATTAATTGGATGCAGATACATAACACTAGTAAAGAAGTGCATTTATTATATATATGCGCTAATGCCATCTGATTGGCATGCCTTAGCTCTGACATACCGTTACCAATAGACCGAATGTTTCATAACAAAAATGTCCTAAGTTGCTTTCTTTGCAGTTATTTGCATCATGTGTGTTTTACTCAAAACCGTTTATGCAATTCAAACGAATGGACAACAAACTTACTACAAAGAAAAGAAAACTAAACTAAATTTCTTACCGTAAGTAAACTGTTCACTTGTAAACCTTTCTTTCCTACGGTGGAAGTTCCTTTTGAAAATAAATTCAACATTCTAAACTAACCTACAATTTAAGGTTACCTGATATGAAAAAATATTAAACTCAAAGCAAAGATGACAGCGTTTTTCACAAAATATTTTTAATTACTGTCTTTATAAATCCATAACTTTTTGTACCAAATGAACAATGTTGAATTTAGTGATTAACCAAACAGTATAATTTATCTAAATCCTATGTTCGAAAGTTATCATTTTAAAGTCCACTATAATTCATATTTGAAGAGTAAAAAGGTTATTTTAAAAATATGTGAGCAGGCGACTTTCCAAGCGCGAGTTTCTTTCTTTTGCGGGGATTTCACCAAGCCCGGGACTTTTATAAGAACGAAACATCCACCTCCGCAACTCGCGACGGAACAAGTCAAAATTCGCTCTGCTCACTTTGATTGGTCCGTGTGCGCATTTTTTTTTAGTAATATGACGACATCATTTCCATCAAACCGACCATGAGACGCAACGGCGCCAAAACAAAAGGTGCGTCTCGTCTGTCCGGTTAATAATTTATTGCAATTGGGCGATATTTGTGGACATCCAACAACGGGAAAGTCCAATGGGAGGGGTGATGGGGTTCAATGACAAATGATAGTGGGCTATGTTTCATTGACTTCAAATCATGATGTTATCTGGTCTGAAATAAATTATTAACACAATATATTAGCACAAGCCTCGACTATGAACATGTTATGGATATTTAGTAGTCATGGCTAATTATAGATCATTATAAATACTAGGTTATTCAGCATCAATTGGTTGTAAATCTAATTTGAAAACCAGATTCCGCAATTCAGCTGAAGAAAAGAAAATTCATCGGGGTAAAATCTTTGATGCCTTATTGTTGGCAGTGTCACATTAAAGCACAATAATCGTACGCAAATAAGTACTCAACTAAAACCACGCCCGACCCTGCCAGGCCTTGATGTATTAGATAACAGGCAATAGGTTTTCTGAATGTCCTAGCCCACTGTATAAACTTACCGGTGAGTACATTTTCTGTAGACTGTTTTTATTTATTTGACAAGAGTTTCTCCCGTAGTCTCTGAGAATACTCAATTCTGATTGGATGAGACTCCGAGTGAAAATATTGGTATCCTACACCTCAAAATTTATAAATTACCCCCTCAACCCCCCCACACACACAAAAAAAAAAGAAAATTATATATACATACTCATCGGAGAAATGGGTAAGTAGTGGGTGAGCGACAAGAAAAGCGTGGACTTAACAGAACTCTACACCCAAGTAGAAGTTTTTGTGATCTCTCATCCCTGACTCATATAACAATCTGTTAATGCACTTTATGAACTAGATCAAAAGTGTTCAAAGAACACGGCGTCGCTAGAACAACTTGACTTTTTGGCAACTCAGATATATATTGAAATGATGTATACTTTATTAAGAACTTAATGACTTTGAGGAGAAAACCGCAGAATGAGTTTAGAGCAGTTGTCAATATTCAGCTAAACATATTGATTGGTGGGTTGCAATACTACTAATAACATAATCAATCATAGTTTCAAAGCTATGTGTGTAAGTACAGTGAACTAAAATAAAAGTATTGTGTCATCGTTCATGTTCATGCCGATTCAAAACTAGTTACTAAAATATTAATGAAATCCTTATTCAAAGCAAACAATTACAATTTACTTTATCATCCACAAATAACCATTTTCGTATCATGTATTGGCCCCTTTTCTGCTACATAGAAGCACACAGCAAACTGCACTAAATAGACCTTTTTGCTGTTGTGTTTAAAAAATTGCTGTTTTTTTTCTTGCTGGCTTAAGTGCATTCTGATTCAATACCAGTAAAAAGTCCTAAATAGGCTTTTGGAAAGCACAATTTAATTGGCAGCGCTCAAAATTGAATCACTTCGGTGTTGTCTCATACCTCATTGTTGTGGAAAGTCTGAACAAAATCAGTTCATCGGTAAACCCTCTAGCTTGTCCAGAGACATACATACGTTCTGACATACAAATGAAGTGATCACGAGTCTTTCTCTTCAGCTGTTGAAGCGACGCAATAATATTGACTAGGAATGAAGCAAAGACTATCTAGAAAGCAAGCGCAAACTGTTTGCTTGGCATGTATCAGCTGTAACTGTAAATTCCAACAATAAACCGAATGCACTTACCATCCCAGTTTATTTTTGTTACAATAAATCTGGTATGAGCACGTTTTCAGGTTTTTCAACACCATGATAATTACTATGTACATCATACTTATTATTGTAGAGGACAGAAAATTAACACTTCAATTCATGACATCAAGGTAACTGTGGGGGCAAATGGACATGGTTATATATGAATAGCAATTCACCCCAAGAAGTGCCTATTAGGGTATTTCACCCACAGGCAGGAAGGATATTATTATGCACTCTGATTTTATGTTGTGTAAATTGCAATTAATCGGTGAAGACTTTTATGTCCAGTTTGCTCACATATTTGTTGTCTTGTTTTGTGACTCTACGTGTGTTTGGTTCAAACACATTCAAGTATTCAGTTCATTATATGTACCAACTTGAAAAAAGTTAAAAGAGCATAATTGGATGTAAAAATTGGTTTAAATTGTATTTTATTTGATACTAGTTTTTGAAGCAGACGTAAATGCTTACAATTGAAAATATGTATGCAACATATTCGATTGGGGCTTTTCATGGTACAAATCTCTTTATTTTCATTACAAATATAAAATAAATTTGTTTAAAAAAATCTTAAAAGATGAATGGTACGTGCATATTTACATATATAGGAATAGCAATAACTATAAGCAATCTACGCCATTCTACAGACATAATTTTTTGTCACTTTTGTCTTCTGTTTTAAAATAGACGTTCTTTGGTCCTTTCAGACATACATGTGATTTTTTTAGAATATTTTACGTGGTGCAAATAAAAATGGGGCAATGGTTTTATTCGAGCAATTATATGAGACAATGGTTACAGTTACTGAAGATTAAGGTGTGCTAGATGTACTTTAATTTATCATTATATATGAAGCCATCGTACCCTGAGCTACTGTTAATCTATAGTGATGAAAGTTTTGTTAATTTGTGTAGTTCTAGATTTTCATTTGCGGATGATCAAAGTTCATCCAACTTCCATCTTATCGCAATACACACATGCATATAAATTAGAATATGCATGTTTTCTTTAGTAATAATGTGAAATTAGTATATGTGCTGAGAAGAAACCCAATACATTTGGATTATTAACTAGGACGTTGAAGGAGCTTGCGCTACAGCTATACTATTCCCAGGTATCCCCATGACATTTATTACATCAACCATCGACGACAATGTCCACCCAGTCAAGTACAGGGTCATCACATGGTAAGACTGGGGTGACACTGGCGCACTAAAGTTTAAATATATTACATACAGTTGAAAGATCGACAATTGCACCCAACAATTTATGCAACTATTGTAGCAATCTAATGCTTTCTTCAATGTTTTCCACTGAGGTCTTAAAAGGAACACACCATAACAATCTGTATCATTTAGCATGTAACATTTGTTGGAGCAGTCACTGAGGCAATCACAGAATACTAGCATTATACTAAGATCTGGCAGTCACTTATTCTGAAGGAGTTAGAATCGTGAAATTTGTGTTAACGGTCAAGCATCTAATATTATTAATTTATAATTTATATATATTATAATTTATAAGTTCTTAATGCTGACATTGTAGTTTGCCAAAACATGTAATCAATGTACAGTGTGTCAATAAACATTGAAACAACATAGAAAAACAGCTACATGAAAAAGAAAGGAATACAACAGTATAGTAAATACACCTTAAGCGATGATAAATTAATTGTCCTTGTGCACTCCTGTGAATATCTATCCCAACCAGTTAAAACTCGATCATACTGTATACTAGTAAAATGTCACCCCAATTAATAAAGGCATATTTCATCACCATTATAAAATCACTGGTAGATACGAGACTTTTGGGGAAGGGAGGTTAGTAGACAAACTGAGTTTCATGAGTTTGGTATGCGCCAAGGCTCGCGGGGATATAAAAAACATGAATATGAGTTTTGGGGGTAAAAAATGGAATATGCGAGTCGCCTGCACCCCTTGGATCTGCTTATGATTAGGTTACATTTTCTACGTCTGGTCAAGTGTGTGCTCAACTAAAATATAATAAAGCGAAGATCAAGAAATAGAGGCTAAATGTTGTAGTCTTGACACGTCAAATGGGCTTTAGGGATCATTAGAGTTTTTGTTTATTGATTTCTTGATTGTGATCAGGCATTTGATATTCTTGTCGATTGTCGTTTTGATTGATTATCCTTTTAATAGCGCTGTTGAATTCCCGTATATTGGTAAAACAGGATAAGTCGGCATTTGTCTTTGGTCTATTTTGTTTATAGATGGAACCATAACTGCATGAAGTATCAGCACGCTTCAAAATTCTTATCAAACAGTAATGCTCTCATTTATACTAACAATGAACATCTATATAAATAAATCTGATAATTTTAAGCTGGGAAATAGAAGTATTAAAAGGGTCCTTGCATATCCGGGCTTGCATATCAACTGTGACTTTTCATGGGCCCCAGTAACATATGTGGTGATTGGGTGGGGTTAAAGATTTGGCCCCTGCATCATGGGATGGTGTGTGTGGTATGTATACTACTATGATTTACAAACACTATTTATTTATTTTATTTATTCATTTTCATTCAGACAAGTAGTTACACTGTCCATATCTTTAAAACAAAAACAAAAACAACATACGATAAAAATATAGAATAAAATAATAATAGGATTAAAATATCGATTATACAGAATATAATAGTAGTAGTGTGTATGTTATACACCCCTCCCATGATATTGCGGCCCATGGGTTACTATGTTTACTATGTTTACTATACAAACACATTTTTCTTGGTATATGAGTCATATATTTATAAGCCAATGAGAATGGGTTTGTATAGTAAATATTAGAGTGACCCCACTCCCCTGAAATTATAAGGTCCATGTCTTTCATGTGGCTTTTCAATTGAAATCTAAAGGCTTCTGACCCATATGCAATGATTCATGGCATGGATGTTATCTTTCTTTAAACTGCCTTTACAGCCGTTTGCCAATTATGTTTTAGTCGTACTATATACTATTTCATTTTACTTTAAATGCACGCATTGGTATAATTAAGTTACGAATGTTCAACCTTGCCAATCATAGTGGAACGTAAACTTAAACGTTTGTTCCATAGGTAACACTTTACTTGTCGTATCATATTGTTTCTTTAAATTTGTTCCTGAATTCACAATCACACCTACAAATCTTACATCAATTGATATTGGGCGTGTATTTGTAATGAATTGCACATCAGCGTTAACTTATCCGCCAAAAAATATTCCAAGAATGTACTTAAAACTGATGTATAAGGCCGTTTGAACAAATTACAAATAAGGTAGAGCCTACTTAATAATGCATCTTATTTTTTCCTGTTGGTCATCAATACGTTTCTGATGGAAAAAAGAACACTCACACAATGACACCTAACTTCATGAAGTAACATACATGTACAACACAGGCGTTTAGCAAACGGCTGCTCAAACTTATTTGTGGACAGTTTTTGTGTCGCTGAGTCAAAGGATCTGGGAGTTCAAATACGAGTATTAAGCTGTGTACACTAAAACTGTCTATGAATTTGCAAACAAAAACCCGTATACGACATTCCTATACTGAAACAGAATAACTGTAGCATGACACTAACATGACTTGGAAAAAAAACTTGAAAACTCTTTCAATTCGTATACGTTCATATAAGAAACTCATAGTGTAACCACCTTATTTCTGTTAATAATTCTCATTTCAAAATGCACTTATAGAAAATGTTATTATTCCTAATTTCCTACATGTCTTCAGACTACATCTTTTGTATCAGAAGATAAAACAGTCACTTTTTACCATCAATAAATCTTACAAGCCCGTTTAGACGACCACCGTTAGTGTTGAATGAACCATTGTATTGGCATAGTGCGTATGTTTGTTGTTTTTTATACATAAACTCTGATAAGATTTGTCAATGAATAAAAGTGAATGTAATCGGTGCATGCATTTAGAGAGTTTGGAGGAAATTCCTAAAATAGTCAGAAGTATTTTAGTACTGAAGTTCCTAGCCTAACTGTTATTAGGTGCTGGTTACATGAGATTTTCCTACTTGTGACAACTTTATTAGGCCATTATAAGTCTTCAACAAGTTTTTTTTTCTCATTTTTGTCATACAATAAACAATTTGAATGATTAACCAACATAATTTGAAACATGAAAATGCAAAGCTAGCCACAATGGCGTAGCTTGGAGTGTTAAACACATGTAACGAATGTAAAGGTGACCGACCAGTCATCACCATGTCCAGGTCACTGACCACCAAATATATAACATTATTAACTTACAAATTATAAATACAATTTCCTATAAATATTAAGATTGTATGCACTTACGTGGACCTTAATTGCAATACGGCTTTGCTTTATGGTAAAGTCACTTATGCATTTTCAAAGAATTCTAATCATAATTAATGTTGAGATAATTATGAGGTTCATATTTCTAAACATGGCAGGTTTGCCACATCAAAATCATTCTTTTAGGACTGACGACCGTTGAAAATGAAAATTTGAGTGAATGTAGCGTGGACGTCTAAACTTATGTACTAGATGGTATTTTTTTACACTTCAAATGCTTGCTTTAGGTTTACCAATGAAGATAATATATAGAATCTAAGGGGCTTACGCACAATAAATCACTTTCATGGGGTCCTTGGCGACTTTCTGAGCCTTTCACTCGTACAAAACTACCCATGCTCTGTTGGTGAGCCACCCTTTTCAGAAAAACTGGTTTTATCCATGAAATCGGAAGTTATGGACAGTGAATTATATAATTATAGAATTAGATGTTAGGAAAATAAGATTCTAACCAATAAGCACAATACAATACACACATTAAACAAACTATTTAATACGTGTTCATTGTTTAAAACACGTGTTCAAATATATAACTATAACATGCAAACCCGAGAAAGAAATGTCTGAAGAGTTGTGATGCCCTCTGACCTTGGTTTTAAAGTAATGGACTTTAAACATGTTAAAACATAAACTGTCCTACCTTAAGAGTTGTTTAGTATGTCCGAATGGGTTGACGTCCTGAATGCGTAATAGCTACGAACACCCAAGATCTGTGGCTTCTATAAGGTAAGATATGCTCCACCACCCATAAGGGGAAATTCACCCGGAACACAGGGGTCATTGCCATGACGACCGTTAAAGACACAACCTTTTACAATAAGTTTTAACATTCTTTTAAATAATCAATCATTCATGCTTTGTCTTTGCAGGGTAATTTTAAGGATATAATGGTCGAGCATGTAGATTGGTTACTAGTATTGTCCACATTCAAATGCACCCAGACACCATGGGAGTTGATATAAGTTGTGTAGGCCTATACTCATATCTACGTCTCATGCCACTTAAGCGGGATATGGGAATGAATTAGTGACAATACAGATGAACCATGCTGAGTTAAATAGACATACTTTATGCGGCAGTCATGTACTCAGACAAGTGTTCAATTATGTCAGGTCATGACCCCACTTCACATGTATATCTTCATTTTCTGCTTCGTTCTCATATGCACATACATGTATCAAATCATAGATTCCAAGGTGACCTATAGAATTGAATTTACACATACCTTCCGTCATTCAAATAAGGGATGATGAACATTTTGTTAATCTCCGCAAAAGTGGAACATTGTTTCACTTAAGGGGGGATGGTGCTAGGTTCTGTCAAGTTTCTGATATTCCACTGTTTGTGGGGCCAAGATTTTTTCGTGCTCGTGACCTGTTCATGCGTGCTGCAAATTTTCATATCAAGACTCATCTACATGTATTTGGTATTTGAATGTGGCATTAGCGATCAATTTATATATAAGAAAATATATATGATTTTTTCCCACAATTTTTTTTTTATTTTGTACGTATTATTTATGCTAATAGGTTGCGAGTATTTGGTCCAAAATTATTATAATTTGTAATCTGTCCAATGCACTTTGAATTTGTTTCATAATTACTTATGGATATTTGTTCAGTAATTTGCAGTTATCTCTTACCGTTTTTGTTAGGAATATTCCTTTCCCTTTATGGGTCATGTTTGTATATATAATGACTTAATGTTTACGGCTAGTTGTTCATTTTAGTCTGTAGACTGACTTTTTTCTTGAATGGTCCTGGTTATTGTGAGTTGTAATTATGTCTTCACTGGGGTTTTTGTCGGTTTTTTGTACTCCAAGTTTTTTTTTCAAAATAAACGTAGACATCAACCTCCTTAGGCTGATGTCTTCTTGTTCACTAATTCCTTTTATTTTTCATAACTTGCAAGTAATAATAATTCCAACATTAGGAGTATCAAAATAAAAATATGATTTTTTCCGCAAAAATTGATTTTTAATTTGTACGTATTATTTATGTTAACAGGTTGCGAGTATTTGACCTTTTAGTTTTCTGGTCAGTCACCTTTAAATACGGGTGTGTGGTCAGTTTACTTCCAGCCGTTTCTAAGTTTAGGCACGCCATTTTGATTCACAGAGTTTACATTTCACTTAACTTAATTTATCATTTTATTATAACTGTTTGCCACCACTTCCCCACCTCCACTCTATCATTTTCACCCATAGACACATCCAGGAATTGCAATTAATACATGTCTTATTATCTTTATTTCGTAATTTTTTTATGTTAGTGTCATATTATGTATATATTAGATATCATTATATATTATATGTATGCAAAGGTAATTTTTTAAATAAATGATGTCACGAAACGCAAAACACTGTGTAGATGTTTTTCGATTATGTCACACATTATCTAACACATCTGACGGTTCCACTTTTAAGGGGCGAGGGGGAGGGGATCAAGAAAAAGAGAACATTGTTCCACTTTTGCGGAGCACAAGATGTACATCATCCCTAACACACACATCATCCCTAACACAGTACTTACATTAAAATACGAATGCCTCTTCTCCCAAGGCTCTTTAGCCTACCATGTTCAATGCAGGGCAACTTCATAAGTTGTCATTCTTATAATAATGGTTACTAGTCACAAGATGTGGGGTATATTTTTATGTTTAATGTTCTGAATTGTGTCGGAAATTACATTTTTTGTGCGTGCCATTGCACTTATAACAAAAAATTATATGATTGATGTGAACATTCACTTGGATAGCTAGATAAGCATTACATAGTATTTACCACAACAGCCCCAAGGGTGGAGTCGCATGTATGTCACGAAGCACAGCGTCACAGCACAATTTGAAAGGCCTCATGTTTCTAATATATATTATTAGGCATGCATACCCATTTTATCACAATGGGTGAATATTTAACAGGTTGAAAGCTAGCTAAGACTTTAAACTGCTTCTATTTTTATGTATGTTGAAGTACGTGGGAAGCAGGAGTTATGTAACAATATGCTTTATATGAATTATAGGTGTGTTGTGATAGAGAACGACACTTTTTTTTACTGAATGGGCATTATAAATTGTCTCCTATTCTCTATGGTTAAGTAGTTGGGACAGAAAAACTATTCGCATAATAAAGGTGTTCATTTTAACATGAATGTCGATTTTATAAGGGATCAGAGACATAATCAAAATGTATTTGCGTAAGAAATGTGTCCGTTACAAGGTGTCCACATAGAGGAGACTCATCAATACTAAACACAGAGTACACTGTAACTAAAATATGTAATTTACGATACCCACAGTTAAATGGTATAAGAGGCGCTTTGTCGGCTAATTGTAGCTTCAGTGTTATATACAAGAAATAAATATCAGAAAAGGGTGGGTGCCAAGCATAGTTCAAGAAAATGTGTAACGATTGCCTGGTTTGTATTAGTTTGTATGTGGGTTCTCTCATAATCCAGTCACAAATCACGGAGTACAGTGGCAGACCAAGAAGGGACGTGGGGTGAGGTGGGGGTCCCCGCCTAAAATATAGTATCGAACATTATTATCATTTACATGGCCTGGGGTAGTTATAGTTGGGTGCGTTGTACCCTGTGGTCTATATTCAGTGAAATCCCGGACCTGCGACCGTCTTCACATTTCGAATGTTACAGCTTTTAGAGTTCTCATATAGAAGGTTGTGACTTTAGAAGGTGGACCACAGTAATATACATCCGCATTTCAATGCACATCAATAAATTATACGTGGTGGCAATGAATGCAACAATTTCACATTAATTGGAAGCAGTTTTACAGTTTTTGTGTAGAGTATGAACGGTTGCACTGTACTGAAGTGCAAAGTGAAAATGATACGAACAGTTGCTCTGTCACATTTATGAGCTTGACAGCTTAAAGGCGGAAGAAGACAAGAAAAGTCAAGGCCGTGGTCGTCATAAACACCTGTGAACTCTTGGAGACTATAATGATACCACTTCACTTCAATTTACGTGGTTAGTCATAAGAGCTGATAACATGAATACTATGACCCGAAATTTAATGTATTATTCTAAACAGTGCAGTAGAAATCTGTTGACGGTGGTGCCTCGTCTCCTTCCTTCGTACTTCTTGTTTACGTGATCGTCAGAATCAGATTGATATCTCAATAGTGACTTGTGGTTTATCTGCACATTATTACAGTCTGGGTATGGCGAGGCCTCACTGATAGGGCCTCATGTTTTCTACTCTCCCGCTTTCTATCAGGTATCACTAAAAAGTGCTCCACGAAATGGGACACCTCAGTAATGTAGATGCATTTCTTATATCACCAATGCCTTAGTATTACTGTATAAGCTTTAATGTAGTGTCTGGGGATGTGGAAGTGTCCCATATAACAACCTATGCACATACTCTATTTAAGCGGATATCCGCTTTATAGAATGGTCAAGTCGTAGGTCAGGGTTTTTACATACGCCACATATGATAAATCATAATGGGAACAGTAGTGCACTTTCACTTCCTCTTAGCTATTGGTGTGTACCACTGCATACTAACGACAATTGTGTGGTGCAGTAAAACTTTGTCATGGGGACACCTAAATGATAGGGAGAGCTCACAATTAGAACACCTCTTCACTCTTTCTCTTCGTATATGGTGTTACTAAAATGCCTCACACATAGAGACATTTCAGTAAGTGGAACTGTTTGCCCTACTTCTGCAGGTGTCTATTTTATATAGGTGTTACTGTACCTGTTTGAAAGCATATGGCAACCTTCAACACTAAGCCCAGTTGTATATGAACCTTCTAACTATCGTAGAGAGGTAAACTGGATATGCATGTACGAGAAGAAATCCATGCATATTAAAGGTGAAATTCACGCATAACCTAGTAGAGACTCAATGCATTCAATGTATTTCATCCGTGGATATTAGGTAAATGAGACTTGCCCACTCACGTGGGTTGTGAGAACAAAAAATATAAATCTTAACATATTTTAAGTATTTGGTGCTAATTAAGACAGATAAGGACGTTAGAGAAAATATCGTTGCTTTGTGAATACAAAATGCGTCATAGCATATGGGTGTTCTTATAAAGGAGACAAATGCTGTAAAATTTTAATTTCACTGTTCTGAGCCTAACTTTAAAATACATTGATAGTTTAGCCTAATAATCTACAGTGACGTTCATCGAGGACGGGTTTCACGCGCCATTTTAAAGTCAATAGCCTCAATTCAAAAGACAATCACTGAGAATTACATTATAAATCCGGGGATGATCTAGCAGGGGCAGTGCCCGGTGACGGTTTAGGGTGTCCCCGGCTGTTTTATGAGGTGCGAGCATTTTTTCTCATCTTGGGACCTTTTCCACACCGTAAAATATAGCCAACCGTATATATTGTGACCGGTCACAATTTACGATAAAGTGACTTGTGACCAAGCTCTACGCTCTAACATGTAAACACCGTAAATTGTAACCAATGAAATAACGGCTGACACAGACCCTTAACTTTACCACCATTTGCTCGTCATCACAGGCTGATTATCCACACACAGAGCCTCCCTATTAGGAATACACAAAACCAGTCTCTCTGCCACCATCCTAGCCTGGCCAACGCTGCGTCAAATTTAGCCTAATGTGCCGAGCCCTAGAATGTACGAGCACGACAAAGACGCGACCGTCACACCTAGTCACTGTGCACGGGGATTATAAACACACATGCACCAGAATCGTGTTTGAAGAACTCTGGATGACCCCAGCCCGAAGATACGCGCTGACACGTTTTTAAATTTGAGTTGCACTTAACACTTGAAACAATCAAACTACACTACAGGTGTTTCGAAAACATGATTTAAAGAGTAAATCCTGATCAGGACCTGGGGTTTGAGCAGAATGACAACGGAATAAGTTCTTGAACTGTGAACATTCTATATGAATCATGCATGTGTTCATGTGCATTATAAGACTTATATACATGTCAGTCAGTCTGCAGCAAAGACTGTGAAATATAACAGACCTAGGTATATGATAACGGAACTGCATGTGCAATATGTGTAAAATGGAGCTGTGCTTTTATTAAGACTTTTTTCTTAGTTGTAATGATGAAGTGGTCTCCTTATGAAGACTTGAATATTGTGGGAATGGCCTCATGTCTGTGTAATTAGACTTTACTTTGTGAACGGCCTCCACAATCATAGTGCAGTGTATAGAAACGTACACCATTCAACTGAAAAGACAGCTTTAACATTGAAGAACTCCATTTTTATTGTGTTTGCTTTCACATAAATACCTCGCTTTATGTCCCATGAAATGTGTCAACACCTCGTAAACGCCACTACAAGATGTTCCGTCAATAAAAATGGACACTCTTGTGGTCACTACACCATTAAAATGACCAGAAAATATTTTAGATTGTTATTAGCATATTCCCCGTTATATTAATTTAATGACTATGTGATATATGCTTTATATTGGGTGCTTTAAATTCCTGTATCTATAGCTACATTAGGTCTCTTCAAACGCCATGTAAATTAATATAAATGGGTGTCTTCAAGTTTTATAACTCTATAATTGATTTCTATCATTTGTTCAAACGTGGCATGGTGTTTTTCGAATTCGTGATAATCATTTATACAAGTTTTAAAAGATCTCTTTTAGAACAATTCCATTGTCTACAGATCTAAGTGTAACTAAAACCTTAAGCCCGTTGTCTTCTCTATTCTGTTCGCATTTCGGGTCACGGCGTGACTATATCATTGTCATGCTCAAAGTTCAATAATTTATATAAACGTGGATTCTGCATGCTTCCAGGCAGAGTCACGTCCGCCAATTAAACAAAGCCACTCCAAAACTGATGAGCAACCGTACGTATAATTTCTAGAGATAAAAGTGAGCAACTTGAATATTTAATCGCTTAGCATACACGCCTGTCAACTACTACTCTTTACCGTCGTCCATAATGAATCGGCTACAGCCGCCAAAATGAGCGATGCCCCCGTAGTTAGCGTTGCGCATGAGCGTCAAACAACTTCGCATTGTTGTGACGTAATTGTTCCGGAAATGGCGGGAAGCGGAAAACCAACATGGCGGTATTTGCAGACGATACAGTTTTGTCCTATTTCTTGCGAAAATGGTGTCAAATAAGAGACAAATGAATGTTTTTCTTGTTGAATAGAGTTTTCAAGGGCATGAAGTGCGATTATTATAAGCCCTCCTACTATGTAAGTGTTTTGTGTAAAATTTTACCGATCAGATTCCGAGAACGTGAAGAGAAGCAAACCCAGCATGAAAAACGCACCCATACAATATAGAAATTATGTATGCCTGCATCAAATAAATGATTGAAAACTAATATCCTAACAGTTTCATGCATTTAGTTGGCCATGGGCACAATCATGTGCGCTCAAATGCTAAAACGTTTGCACTTTACAGCGCCTTGTTACTTCTGTAAGAAGGTTCTCAGGTCTTATAAGCTATCTAACACATATTATTATATGAAACGTTAAATTATTAAACATTAAGCGATTTTAATTCTTAATACCAAGCCTGTGGGGTGATAAAATGTCCATTGACCATGACAACAATATCACGACTGATTTGGCTTAAATGTTCACGACTGCCTGACCTGAGCTTTAGCGCCACGACACTATGGTTATTTTCACATCCGGATCAAAACACAATTAACAAAAACGACTGTTAGTGGCCCGTCCACGTGACACACGTTTGTAGAATGTTCACCCAACCCCCGCATAATGGGCCGAATATATGGTATTCACGGTAGCACGCGCAGTATGACCGAGGAGTGCGTAAACCACAATATGTACACCGTAAATATTGAATGAAATATTGTATTGCCAGAGTGCAGACCTCTTTACAATAGAGAGCGAGGATGAAATATATATCAGTGCATCAGGGGGTACCCTAGATTTAGAAGAGTCACGCATGGCACTGCGCCTAGCTTAATTATCGCTCATAATGGGTACATTCAGATGTATGATCATCAGAATTATTAGAAGATAGCATATATAATCATGCGCAACGTTCTATGTTTCATAATGAGATGTTCACAGGCAGTTAAACCCCCCCCCCATTTCACATAGTCGATGTTAACTCCAGATGACCCAAAAGACGTCAGAAGTGAGAAGTTATAAGCCTTTTATGATGTCTCCAGTGCATATATTAATTAAAACACTAATTAAAACCATGTGGTCTCTAACAAAATGGATAAAAATATGAAACAACCCGAGGAAAGGTTCGTGATATACACAAGGTGCTCTTCGTAAGAGTTCAATCAGACTCTGAATTACATGAATTTGGATTTAGAAACATATACAATACAACATACGTAAATTTTCATTTTATTGAATAGAACCTACGTAAATTTCAATGTATTGAAATACACATGTATTCTTAATATGATATATGAAATGTACATGTACGCACACAGCTTAAAGCACGTTACTGGCCGGAGTATCATAGTGAGTCAATTGATGTGCATAGCGTCTTGTGTGGAAAGCAACTATATATAAATGTTCTATGAAGGTGACTGGCCACGTTCTCAATTGATAGCTTCATTTATAGAGCGAACCACCAGTACATCACATGACAAGCAAAGGGAAAATCATTTAGGTACATGCAGTCATCCCAAAATAGGTTGAGGTGTGTGGAAGTTTTGTAACTCTATCATCTTTTTTCAATCTCACTATTCTGTGTATATGGTAAATACTATATTAAATACTCACCCAGTTTAATCTTAAACTCATTATCACACTGAAAAGGCATGCCGCTTAATAAATAACTCTCCACAAAAGTAACAACATGTGCATTTAAACTTACCCAAGAAAGTCTCCTATAATGCAGTTGGCAGGTATCCTATTGGGAATCGTGTGACCCTCGGTCATATCCAGCAAACACAATGCCTCCAACTTGGTAGTGACGACACCTGCAAATTCCATACGACACTTTACGAGCGATTTACAACGCTGAATCCGCCTCTTGAGATTAGAATAAGATCAGCAGCATTTCAATATTTGCTGGTGTCATTTTAAGTCATCACAGGCAAACAAGTGTCTATTTCGGCACTCTTCATGGCTGGTATTTATGGGGATTTAGGTTTGGGTGTTTATTATTTATTTGTGTACGGATTCAGTTGCTTATGATTCAATTTTATGATTGACCTGTCATCAAGTATATGGTGTCAACTTTTTAGACCAACCACGATTATTACAGCTATTACTTTCCAATGTGGTATGAGAGAGTTTTGAAATTAAACCACGTAATAAAGCGATAACGCGACGTTGAGTTACCATTAGCTACCGTTCACATTAAGTCATTATTGGTCGTAGTAAATTCGTTGTGCATTAGTTGATCATATCAATGTGTCGGAGCCCAACTCCCCCACCCTAAGAAAGCGACAATATAAGACTTTGTCAATCCCCTTATTCATTGATTTTATTTCACTGAGCTCACACACACCTGCTTTTAAAATATTTGATGGATTAATATAACTGAGCAGAATGGATTGACAATGCTAAAAAATGAACAGAAATGTTGACGAAAACGGGGGTTTTGATGTGCAGTGTGTTATACTGTGTGCTGCAACTTGCAAACACAAGGGCTCTTCACAAACACACATAAAGATCCAGGGTCATTCAAATTTATTAGCTGGTTTTATTTTTGCTATTGATACTTGTACAGGACCAAAGTTTGGTGATAATGTTTACAAAAGCCAACGTTGATGCATCCACTCAACCACTCGTTTGCATTGTGTTCGCCGTGCCAAATAAGCCCGTTTTTAGGACAAAACAAAACAATGCGGTAAAAAACATCGATATAAATTTAACGACAATGATTCCCCAAACGATGAAATAACCTCTTGTAAGTTAATTGATGGATTGGTTGGTTATAAATATTGAGGAGATATGGCATGATGATGGTGTTACTGGAAGTAGGAATAATGATCAGGCCAATTAGCTCATACTTCAGTACAGTCCATTTACTGAGATGACTATCCAGGTGTATAATGGTCTGAATTGCGAAGAATTTGTTTTACATTATATGTGTACAATGTAATTCAATTTAATAATTTGGTCCCGACGTCTGTCTCTGCCTCGCTAGCTAGCTGGCCGATTGGCTGGCTAGCTGGTCAAGTTTAGTTTTTGGATGAACACCGAGAACTATAATTGATTTAACCAATTTGCCAAGTGGTCCATTTTTTTTTCTAACGTAATGCAATGTGCGCACATTAGTTTCTACCTTAGTTAAAGAATTGAGAAGTGTAAACAAAAATCTGGTACTCACATTAATATTGATTCACCATACACATAACAGGAAAATGCCTTCATCGTGTACCTGCCCCATAAAACAACGGTGTCGGTTTCAAACCATCCAGCTTACGGGCGGATCCATACTAACAACCGATCACTTGACAAGACACTCTTGTAAATCAACCCACTTCTTTTCAAGCGAGGGAATGCCCGCGGGTGTCCTCATCAGAGGACAATGCTCAGTTGAAGTGAATGCATGTTTAGATGCAATTTATGACCTGATGGCATGAGTTCAGGTGATCACATATCAGGGTTGTATTTTTGGCTTGCGTTCTAAACTTATTTAGTATTATTGTTGTGGATAATTGCAACGCTTACTTCTATTTCTCTCATTGCTGAAATACGGATCGACATATCCTCTTTTTCTCTTATTTTAATAGGGGATTATTGGAAGGAAATTTTATAACACCCGTAAATTTACCCTGGTAAAGTTTAAATGGTGACGTTGTAATGAGAAGGTTATGTTGATCATTCTGAGATTAGCAGTATACTAGCAACATATATCACCACATACGGTGCAGAAATCGTGAAAGTAAAAGCATGAACATGTAAATTGTTATAGAGTTTGCAGAGGACATTAAAAGCAATGCATCGCGGGTTTATTTGTATTCATGTATCTCAACTCCTAATGTAAACAGCGTGACAACACAAATTAACGGAGTATGATACATATGCGAAACAGCAGCAATCCTACAGACCTAAGCTTTGTTATTACAAATCACTCGCATCGGGAAAAGGGAAGCTTTAGTGTAAAACTACCAGCCCTAAGAGAGGACACATAAACACAAAAAATAACATAATAAATAACAAGTAGAATCGTCGGGGCACTCATTGGAGCACCAAGTTCCAACACCTTTGAGCATTATGACATTGTATCTCTTCACTGTGGTTTATTAACGTAGACTAACATTTAACTATGAGGAGAAGACTAATGTAACGTACACAAATGTCATATTAAATTTATAAACAAACAAATATAGACAGTCAATATTATATGTGTAACAATGAGTCGTAAAAAATCGCTGGTCTCATCTAAGTATCAGTCTTAGAGGCATTAGCCTGTTTGGTGCCATAGCATTAAGTAGTATTCTTGAAAACGTTCACCATATGTTAACTGCAAAATGAGCATTACAGTCTCTGAAATCTACCCTATGCTTGCTGGCCCGTAACTATGCTGAGGCAGAGGAGGCGGTCGCCTCCTTTTTTTTTTTTTTTGATGCCTCCTCTGTCTCCTCACTTTCAGATTTCGCCTCCTCGCTTTTTTTTGCAAAAATATTTCGCAAGTTTGTAATTCAGATACTTTTAGAAGTAAAAAAAATAGTTAATAAATTGTACAATTCTTTGTTATTGAAAAAGTAACACAGTTAAAATGCAAACTTGTTTGGCTGTATTTGTATGTCTAGTACTGGTGAGCAATTTGGTTAAAATATGTTAATATATCATAGGATATATTGAAAGACTTCTATATTGAATATGATTTATGAAGCCCCTCCCACACACACATGCGCACACACTTATAAAATAAAATAAAAATCGCCTCCTCGCTTTTTTGGCTCTGGTTACGGGACTGGCTGGAACTAATACGTAACAAGTATAAGATCACATATAAGATCAAATGAGAGAAGTAATGGTGTAAAGTTGAATGCACAAACAATAACTACATACACCATGTGATTTGGCTTTTTTTTTTTTTTTTTTTTTTTGCACACCAATAGCATATTTCTCAACCCCTTAGGGAGAAAGCAACCGTAACACAGTACTAACTCAGATTACCGTCCACTAGTGAGATTTGTATTAATCTCTTATGTAAATGTGCTGGTTAATAGTAATAGAGTAAAGTCTTGCTCTCGCGGCTTTATATTTTACACCAGGTCATTGGCACACTTATTGATCAATTGATCATTTCTCACATAATTGCACCGGCAACACATTCAGCGTACAATTGATTAGATATTGCTTTTTAGATTTGATATTTTTTATTCAGAATTCAACACGATAAAATGCACATTACAACAATCTGAACATAATATTGAGAGGGGGTCTAGAACATTAAATAGACAAGCAAAACATGAAACTTTGATCACAGGTGAACAAACATATTTGGGAGATACTGATATTACTGATATTACTGACAACAGATAGAAAAATAGCTGAGCAAAAACATGAAAAATACTAGAAGGGTAGCAATAAAAGTGTTGGAAATAAAAAGCACATATTGACCATTAGTATTAACAAAATGACATCAGCAAGTGACTGCGGTTGGATTGAATTACATACATATAACAACATACTCTGGCAATTCCCTATCTAGCATTTCTTTCATGAAAAAAGATTTACATTTTGCTTTAAACATTTTCTTGACATCTAAATGCTAATCACTCACTTACAAATATCACTCACTCACTCTTCCAACTCAATGAAATGTACCTCATTAACGACTAGGCATAGGCAGATCCAGGTTTTCGGAAAAGTGGGGGCGCACTTAAGGAAAAGAGGGGGCGCACTTACGGGATTTCATGAAAAACTATGCAAATGAAGTATTTTGGTGGGAAAAGGGGGCGTGCGCCCCCTGCGCCCCCCCGTTGGATCTGCCTATGCTAGGTGCCACCGAGCTGTGTGCAACTATTTAGATATGAGTTTGCTCAACATTCACTAACAGACCCGACCTGGAATCGAACCCCAGACCTACTGGTGACGAGTCCAGCTCTGTATCCACGTAGCCAGAGAACCAGTACATTTGTAATACTGTTTGTGGAGTTACAACCGAGCACTGGTCGTACAAGCGCATTTAGGCGTCTTTCATTTGTGATGCGATTTGCATACGTAACAATATGAGGATCGTAGTGCACTCAGCACCCCGGCGGGGTGAACATTAACCAGAATGCGTGTTCACTGAGCGCCTTTGTCCCTGGTTAACGCCATGAATACATGATCTACGAGAGCATAGAAAACATGAAAAATGGATGATGCAGTAATCTACATGCAAATTGGTTACCAGGCAGACGATATAAGAGGCGATGTATGCTGATAGTTAGATATGCATGTTAAGTCTTTTGAAGATTCGTGATATAATATGCACCAGAACATTGGAGCCTACACGTCTGCAGGCATCTCAGCAGCATGCACTGAGATTTCTAGTGAGCGTTAACGTGCTCAATGTAAAGATCAACGCATGTTGCTTTTTTTTTATAATTTGTCTCACAATGCTATTTGTGTGAAATCGGTGGGTGAAAGATATGACATGACCAATGCATGATTAGTATGAGACTAATTGTTTAAAATTAGCGTGAGATATACGAGCATATGAAATGGACTTGTCAAGCTTCGACATGAGCGGGTCTAGACTAACTGAATTACACGTATTATGCAGCCGTCAGTCATTGCAGTCTTGTGAGCCATGAGACAGGTCAGGCTACGGAACGCTGGTTACACGGTCAATGGTCTAGTTTCACGGGGGTAAGAACTGCCACGGCCCTACATGGAGTAACATATACATGTAAGTGCCATGAGTACGTTAAAAATTCTAAAAAGTTCGTGTGTCACTTCTAATATGATGTCCATAAATACGAAATGTGCGCGTGTTTCGTGTCAGTCATTATGATAAAAATTTAGGTCATTCAATATGTCACCTTTAATGTTAAAAGTGGCTGGAATAACGACTGTGTCGCCGTGTCATTTCCATCCCATGTAGAGAGCCCTAGTGTAGTTTGCATGCTCAGCTGTATGTAGATGATAACTTCCGTGTAATTGTGAGTATGAAGCAGTGCAATTGGTGCAGTCTTTGATGTGGCAAAACAGAAAGTGTTTTCTCCCACAGAGTTATCTACCCATTTAACTCTAACTTTTCATCAACTGGCAAAGAGCGCCAAATAGGGCAGGGTAGACAGGGATGCAAATTTAGGTAAATTAACAATTTAGACAATTTCCTCTCCCTTGAAAAGAAAAGCCCCGGCGTCCTTTAACTGAGAGCAATTTCCATTTTCAGTGATCTCCACTGAAAGGTAATGGAGAAAATTTGATTTGGAGCAAAACCTTCCTCTGCATTCTGAAACCTGGGACATTTAGTGTGTTAAATATAGTCTACTTAGATAAGGTCTCGACATAAAGTGAACATAATAAAGTATGTCACGTTTATTTTTACTCTTCAAATAGCAGTTTTCAGAACATGGACGTACTAGTTTGGTGCTCCTGGCCAGGTGCTATACATGCTTCAGCTTCTTTTGCATTTTTCTGCTTCTCGTAGCTTATGGCCGACTTCTGCTCATGATTTTTTATGTTACTTAGAATACAATTCAGTATCATGTCACGATTGACAGCAGTTAGCACAAATATCATAAACGTCCCTTGTCCAATACCAGAGATTCATTATTTTACGTGGGTCAATTTATGTGAAAATATAAATTTACAGTTGTCGTAGACAACGTTGATATCTTGAGCATAAACACTTCATTTGCATTACTAAAAATCTCATTAAAAAGGGAACAACATAGCGAAACTAAAATATAGGAGAACAGGAGAGACATAATGTAAAATGGCGCCATAAAACAGAGACGCAGACGACAGAGTGTGAAATTTACACTGCGCGTGCGCATTTGCGGGCAGACGTTAAGAGGACGGAGTCAGCGCAGCTAAAAGGTCATCCCAGACCTACATTAATTAAATAAAAACCTGAACGTTAGTCTACTTTTTCCAAGTTTGAATGTTCCGACATGGACACACACGCAGGCAGCAGGCAGGCAGGCAGGCAGGCAGGCAGGCACGCACACACACACAAAAAAGAACATGTATGTACATGTATATATGCAAGAGTTCGTGTCAAATGACCTTCTTTATAATGGCTGCTAATAGAGTTTGGACAATATATTAATAACGGACATATAGCTCCCCAAAGCTTTGCATGTTTTGGAATTAAAAAAGAGGGGAAAAGTCAGTGCAGGTGATTTGCAAATAAGGCTGGTAATTTAAGTAGATTCAGCCTTTGTTACTGGGTTTGCTATTTACGGCCTAGTGCCCTGCTGCGCCAGTTAGTGCACTGCACTATGCAAAGACACCATCTCTCAGAAACGATCTAACCTCCCGATTTCATTGCGTGAAATGCAAGACTGTTTTACAGTTTGAGACCGATGGCTAAAACTGTATTTGAAACTCAAAATTACGCCCCCACCCCCATTTCATTGGCCCCGCGGCAAGAAAAGAATGTCCCCGACAACTGATTATAGACGCAGTTGTAGATAATATAATCAGGTATTTGCTTACTATTGCATCAACAACAACTTGCAGAAAAGGACATAAGAAGTAAGTCACGACCTCGGCGGCGGCGGCGGCAGCAGCAACCAACCAGCCATTTGCGAATCCACATTCAATTTGAAGGCAAAGTTAGGAAAGATAATTATTCCCATATACCACACGAGAATATGTGTATAAGAGCACATATCACTGCCGGGGTGTAGGAAATAATTAATGTGAGATCCGCATCCTGGCTGGCTCAGCTCACACCAATCCGTGCTCATTACCATTTTACAGCCTCCAATTAGCACGTAATGAGCGTGTTTTATCAGATCCTCTCTGTTGACATAACACGAAACTCGTGAAAAATTGGCTGTGTGTTTGTGGGTTTGTTTGGGCTACGTTTGTCTATCTGCCAGCGGACCTGTAATACAGAACTGTACAATAATGCTAGCGTCAGACATTCTTGGTATTTGAAGTCGAACATGTTAATATTCACACACTATCTCTTAACGGACTTTCTTTTGCTCCATCACAAGGCACGTATTACATTGGACAGTAGAGTGAACTGTCTGGGATTTACATTCATGGCTGTTAGACTGGGGCTTAAACGTTTGAATCGCCGTGCAAAGAGATGCATTCTATCATTCAGTGCAAAAATCACCGCCAATAACCCATTCTGATTGGTTGAGAGGTGTGCTAAATTTGCCGATTTACACACTGCTAAGGGCTGATTTACCCGTTGCTAAGGACTTACTGTGATTTACTGCACACGGGGAAACCGTACAGTCTAAATGAGACTCCTTTGTTGCAGCGCACCTGTTTGTGTATATCAAGATAAGAAGGTTTGCGTGTATATTTAGCATGTTTAGTGCTTAATGGAAACTGTACTTGTATTTTCTTCATGATAGAATGGTATTTGACCAATCGATTGTCGTGTCAATCATGAAATGGAGCATGCTGACGTCTGATTTACCCGAACGATTTACCCGAACGATTGACGCTCCAATCTCGAGGTCAAATCCTACATTTGATGACATTGCATGAGGATTATATACAAACGCTTGCGAAGTATTGCCCTAGTCTTTCAAAAGACTTTATATTTACCAGTTTTTACTTCTATTATTACAAAAAACCGCTCGTGTAAACCATATATCAAGTGTAAAGATGGAGAGCAAGTACAATTGTGACAGCCTCTAGCTCTAATAGATATAAGGTCTTTTCAAAACCCTAGGCCAGCATATTTACTAGCAACAGCTGCATTTAGTACGTGATTTTGATCAAAGCTTCTCCATTACAAATAAACAGTATCACATGCTTAAACGAGAATATACCCAAACACAGCAGCTACACAGCTGCTCTGAAAGAAGATTGCTGTTCTGAAAATAGAAACCATGCACTTTTAGCAAATGACGTCAAATTAACCAAACAACTATCTACTCCGTCGTTAAAAAGCACCCTCCTATTGTTAATGGTAATATCTTTGTTGCATATCATCATCAAAGTACATGCAGTAGTCCAATTACAGTGCACACAGCCCATAACCAGCCCCAGTGTTATTTGCACGTACATTTGCTCGGCATCCGTCGCGCTTCCTGACAGGAAGTGAGGAAGCATGTCATTTGTACAATGATGTCTTCTGTTATGCGCACAATTTACAATATCTGCAATAACATTGCACCAAGCTTTCTTGGCACATGTCTACTTAAAGGTGTTAAGCAGAGGAGACATTTGACCAGTTTAATACATACACAGTGGTTTCTTAAAATGTTTTTGTCAAAATGACACCGAAAGTATGCACAGCATTGGAAGATAAGTATAAGTATTAGGTAGGTGTCATAGACACTTTAAAATAAATCAAAATTAAAATTTATTCACAGGTCAGGTTTACTGGTGACATTCATTCACCTTCAGAATCCAGCCTTTTTTCCAGACTACTCAACACCCCAATTAGACCATCATTTGTCTGCTTGTCGATTTATGCTGATGACACAACAGAACAGAGACAACACATGATAACAAAATAATGACAATAATTGGTTGTTTGCATGAGTGTGGTTGTTGTACATATACAATGGCAGGACCACTGGGATCACCCCTATAATAAAACCTTTTTTTGAATCCTCATATATGTAATGGGACCACTTCTATACATGAATTGAGAGACTTTGAGGTCGCTTCTTCTCCGCGTAGACATCTGGAATTGATAGAGGAATTCTTCTGTACACTTTTGGTACAGTAGAAACCGTCGGAGGTTGCGTTGAATGCTCTCCAACTTGACAAGATGAGGAACTTCAGAAACTGGGCAGATAATTCATTTTGCTCATATATTATTACGAAACTAGCGCTTCAAACATAGTCCGTTATGCCTAGGTCACACAGACTACGTTCGGGGGTGGCGTACTGACACCGATAAAAACACACTGCAAGATGTTCCGATAAGACAACAATACGACCGCTCAATACGGCTGCCGATCTTCCGCCATACAGCAGAGAGTACGCTAGCATTACGCAGACAGTGCGCACAGCATTAGCATCAGAATTATATCGTATCAATATACTGAATCGTATTGGTGGCGTATTTCATATAGTAAGGCCCCCATTTCACATGGCCGATCCTAGCCCCAGACCTTCCAAAAGACCCCCGATTCGTCATTTCGGATTGGATTGTGCGTGATCTCGGCTCTAAGCCCCCCATTTCACATGGCCGATCCTAGCTCCAGATCCTCCAAAAGCAAAACGCTGGATGGCGTAAAAGTAATACTCCTGGGCTGAAGCTGGCTGTCACACTCCGTCATCTGGCAGCGGGTGATAAATACACCACATTGGCCTATGTTTTCAGGGTGAGTCGTCACACCATCATGGTATTCCTACCCCAACTTTGCACAGCAATGCATGATTAGTTTTCTGATGCAATGATGCACTTGCCACAGGATCAAAACTCTTGACGAGAAGTGGCTGCAGAATTCTTCGTCATGCTTCGTCTGGCTCGGCCGTGTCCCGTCACCTACGACGTCTCTGACGGCTAGTACGGCTCGGTAACTGTTACGTAATAAATATTGGTACATTTCCGCCAATCCACCCCGAAATGACAAAACGGGTGTCTTTTGGTGGATCTGGAGCTATGATCGTCCATGTGAAATGGGGGGAAGTTATGCCACCAAATACGACGCCAATAAAACGCCAATCAGTCACCTATGAGCTCCGATTTTGCCGTTTACTCTGCCGATACGATGCCAATAATTTCATATCAAGTTTAGATTAAGCTCCTGCCAGTGCACAAAGGTAAAAATTCTCGACAGATTGCAAGCTAGAAAATCAAAATTTTAATCGGATGTCAATAAGTTGGCAATCAGTAGCGGAGTGGGGGTGGGGTTGGGTGGAAGTACAATGTACTGTGTGACACGGGTCTTAGTAATAACACATTGCCATCGCCAAATGTTACAATGTATTCAATTGTGAATTCAATATAAATTAAACTATTTTTGTTATGAGCCAAGAAGATGCATTGCACTTGTCCATACAAAATATGTCCCCGTTTGCATCCGCAATACAATATATTGCCCTGCAATCCGGGGCATTGTCATTTTGAGCAATTTTCCATTTATTTGATTCGGGGCTCAAGTTTCCGTTTGTCAAGATCAAATGCAATTTTAATGGCTTATCTTTTGCTTCATGCACTTTTAAGTTTTGACCGAGGTTCACGATTTACTGATTTCTGTATCTAAATGTTTTAATTCCATGCAGCTCAATATTCTTACTGTTATTACACCCGAATGCTTGCATATAGCCAGCTACGAAGCACTAGGTACTAATGGTGACTGTCTCCATTGGCCATATACCACAGACGCTGTGGAGGAGTATATATATGGGAGGTGTTATTAGTATCGCATATCGTCTGATGTTATGGATACACCTCACACAATGGCCATACTTGTCTTCAAAGTTGTCATTAAGTTCCACCATATACATATAAATACACTATCTACACGAGCACTGCAACACCGAAGTGAAGAGAATCCTATAGGTAGTGGTTTGTTTAATAAACAACGAAGAGTATAGTCCATTAGTTTGTTACAAATATGCGTACACAAGTCTAACGTGTGTTCACATATATTCAAGAAGTTCGGTGTGCATTCATATGTGAATTGTATTTGAAGTGGGTTCGAACTGCATTCTGGTTGCATTCCATTATTCGGTAAATCGGAAATATTATATACCCTATACGTTATTTGTAAAGTGCTGACAACTTGTTATCTTGTGAAACACAACCCCTGCCATGGTTAATGCACCCAGTCCTTTTTCTTATACTCAGGGATCCATCCACCCAGACCCAGCAAGATAACAATAATTTAGCCCACACAGGGCACGCTCCACTTCCGCTCACTGGCCTATGACTGCAGAATTGCTAGTTGTGACATTGACACAGGAATTCAGCTCCAATATTGGACACGATGGCACGATGCATTGCAAGCCATCCCTGGGTGGTACTGCTATTAATATTGTAGGTGAGTCAGAAGTGGCAGAGGTGGTCTCTTTATGGAGCTGCATTTGGTCTCCGTATGAAGAATTCGGCCAGCGAAAATGGTCTTTTTGTCGAGGTGGTCTCCATAAAGAGGTGATCATAAATATTTTGAGTTTCTGCGGTAGCGTACATGGTTAGTAACATGAAACTTTTTGTTATAGCATGACGATATATTACTTATAATGGGTTACCAGTAAAAGCACTGTTTGAATGCAAACTAACAAAAAAGTGCACGTGTGAAAAAGGCATTGCATGCACGCTTCTAAGCTTAGTCCCAGTAGCAAGAACTAGTAAAATTTCATCTAAAATCTCAAGAAAAGCAATATGGCAGTATAATATGACAATATAATCTGCAATAAGCGCCAGGGACAAGCCATCACTGACAATGCCATCCATATTCAATTGCGGATATCTGCATTGTGACGTGCGACAGATACCAATGGGAGGCGTTTGATCCCAGACCTCATAACACACGCTGTGCAGTGCTTCCTCTTGCAGGGGGCCGCTTATAGAGAGACACAACTTCCCAGATACTTATTTGTTGTTCTAATGCTCTTTTTATGTATCTCACAATTCACATGTTAAATATTCACGTGTTATTTGGCTATGAACTAGTCATGTTATACATTCCAATGTGTCTTAAAAGGGCTAATATTCAATTACGGCTATCTGTATTGTCAAAATTGATGATTCCCAACGGAGTGATCGATGCATGGGACTGAATAACTGGGATGAAAACCGTATAACATCTTCATTAATTAAACCAAATTAATCCTAAGTAAATAATTGTCGATTCCGTATACCTCAATCGGGTGAACTATATCAACGGATCATACAAAATGTATAAATCTATGATCAAATGCATTTTTCTCATTTGAATCATGATCAACCTTTTGATAATCAACTTTAAGATTGTCCGTAACTTGCTCATGGCTTCAGATTCTAACATGTGGAAGCACACTATCCACATGGATGCGTATTTCACACTCAAACCCACGAGACATTCAATAGAGCTTTCACTTCCCACATTGTTTGCTTCAACGCTCATTATGACAGTGTTTACCTCTCTGCTGCTCTTCTTGTCCTAATAACACGATCTTCCCTCCAGAACTCCACGTAATTTGAGCCCAGCCCATAAATAAATGTGACATTAACAATGCAATGGGCTTGTGTCTGAGCAGTTATAGAGGCAATTTATAAGATGGATAGAAAGGGTTATGGGAAACGTAATGGCAGAAATTAGTTTATATGTGCAATAGTGTGTGTTACTACTTAGGCATGTCATCTAAAATTGATATATCTCAATTACGCATGCTGGCTTGAATAGTTGGGCCTTTGTTACTGTATAAAACGTATTGTTGTGGTAGAAAAACAAAGTGGTGTGATTTCTAAACATGAGTAGTATTTGAGTAGGTTAAGAAGGAGGCTGTGTGCGGAAATAAGAAGATGGTGAAGAAGTATTTTGCAAACTCTCTTGTATTCACCTTTCCTGTAGCCATTTTATAACCGCGCAGTCCATGCCTACGCTTTCAATAGTAGTTGACCATATCAAGTGAACCATGCTCGTAAGTACACCACAGGGTTTCGGGGTGCTTGAAAAGAAAAATCAGAGGTAATAACCACAATATGCAACGTATAAGATGTGAAAGAATATGCAAGATTTAACAGAACAAGTAGAACTGAACTACGTGATGGACAAGTTAATATAGGCAAAGAACAACACAAGAAAAAAAGTAAAATATTACGGTACAGTCACTGAATACACGAGCACCAATAGACTGAAGAACAATACCATTGCTACTTTAAAATGTATCAGCCATTTGTATGCTTCAATTGGTGACTTGGAGAGACTTTAAGACAAAGCCGACGGCGGCGGCGGCGGCGGCGGTGGCGCTGACAAATCATGATAGAGCACGGACACGGCTGATGAATGACGCGCGTAACTGGTGTGAGCAGTCAGATAGACGGGTAATGGATTGAGCTTATCTGCAAAGAGTCAGGGGTTCAAATCCTACCTTGTCTTGTGAGTGGGGGCATAGGGTTGAGTCATATCCGTACGGGTGACAGTGATGCTTTGTTGAATGAAGCAGTAGGCCATTTACTTCAGATCTGCATAAATTTTGGTTTGGAGTGAATGTGTGTGGTTGTTTTAGAAAAAGCTGCTAAGGGACAATCTTCTCTGGGATTTGCGGCATGTCACCTGTCAGAAATGGATCGTATGAAGCACCTGGTGAAACACACTTTTGGCTGTAACTGTTACTGTGAGAACCATAATCGATTCTCTGAATTTTTGGACAAATACAAACTTTCGGTTGTATTTTATTAGCTCATAACACGTTTATGTGTGTTATTGCTGTCGTAAATAAATAATGCTCATCCAACAGAGACTTTGTCACCGAAAGTGCATTCCAATGCGCTATCCGGTTTACGCAACTAATTGAAAAATAAGAATAATGCATATCAGGTAACTAGATCAAAGGTGCTAAGAGAGCACAGCGTCGCTAGAAGAACGTTGACCGTTGACTTACGAGCAATAAAGATGTTTACTAAAATGTTATGGAAATCATGATTACAAAGTACACCATTATATTGCATGTAATCAGCCACAAAGAATCTGTGCGCTACTGTCTAATTTTATATTGGCTCTGTCGTGCTACATATTGATCCTGTAGCAGCAACCAGTAAACAGCACCAAGTAGTTATTGTGGATTCCATACTAGTAAGATTATCGAAAATGGATCATAAGTGCCCCTGTGGAAAAGCACACTTTATTTGGTAAAGTGCCCACAATCAAATCACTTCGGTATACAGTTTGTATACAGTCTGAACATAATCGGTTCATCGATAAACCCTCTAGCTAGCTTCTCCGGAAACATACAAATATACATAGTTAGTTGGTTAGTTACAAATGAATGAAACACAAGGCTTTGCTTCGGCAGCTACCATACCAGCAGATACCATAATGTAATAACCAATAAATAATGACCACGGACACCAAGCAATAATAGCCGTGGGCCCCAGCCTCATGGGTTGGGGGGGGGGAGATATGTGTATGTATAGTGTTTGTAAATTATAGTAGTATACATACCAAACACACCCTCCCATTATGCTGGGGCCCCATGTTTTCAACCCTACTGGGGAATACCAAAAATTGTGATATGAACCACTTTGAATGTTACACCAATGTCTACACTGTAAAGACGACATCAGAGCGAGCACTCTCGGCCGGTAGCGTTCAGTCTAGCGGATGTTCCCGTTGCCTGGATGCCGTCAGCGTCTGGGAGGCATACGGAGTCGCCGGTATCATCGCTTTTTGCTGCTTGCTCTATGTGAGAAGACTCTAAAATTGTTTTATTCCATCTATGTATTGTATACGGCAGTGGGTATGATCTTTGTTACGACTTGTATTGTATGTGTTTTTATTTGCAATCCACATTTAGAATGCGTACTTAAGAAGATTTGTTTCTGACAGAGATATAAGTGCACTGCAAGGAAACAATTCGAGGATATACTCGTATGCTGGAGCATGAATTATAGTTATAGATAAGGTGTATAAGAGAACATGTATTGATTGCTTTTGATTATTAGATTACAAGATAGTGTGATTTGCAAATAAATAGATTAACCAAAATGGATACTGTGAGGATTGCACGTCTTCTGGTGGTACTCAGTAACACATTTCTTGCTGCTGAAAAAGTTCTCAAAGGTAAGCACACTGGTGGTTAAATAATAATGTGACAGCTGTGAAGTTTAATGGGTAAGTGCATACATTACTCACATATTAAACGGGACTGTATCTGTTCAGGTTCCAATGCTAGTATTTGCTTGAGTTATTTTGACTTACTAATTTACATTGGAAATGTTATGAAGAATTATACATTAACATTCTGGGGATATGTAACGGATCCAATACACACTAATATTTTAAAGAAGACAAATTTCCATGAATACATATTTTAACTTAACTTCCATGGTATTGAAGGTTTTCTCATTTTAACGTGTTGAATGGACTACAAAAAGACTGAAATAAGTTGAAATAATGAAACGTACCATGACGGATGTTTACTGGTATGTTTCATAGCGTTGGCGGGGAAGTCGACCACGCAATTGTTAATTTGCACATTCTCTTATAGAATCTGCTACTCTTCCTCCACCCCACCCCAAATGATCACCACTCAAACCAATGGACTGCCATGATTTTCGTGATGACAGACAGTGTCATCAGCTTTTCTATTCACTATCATTTTACGACTACCATAACCAAAAGCACTTGTCTTTTAAGGAACCCTTCAAAACAGACAGCTAATAATCCATAATCCGATGCACTGTGGCAGCACCATCTTCACGACAGAATAATTAGCTGGCCATCAATATTACATGAGCATTGTCCCTTCAAACCCAACGTGTTATTAATGAGATTACGGCATTCTGGCTGGCTCGGCTCACACCAATCTGTGCTCATTACCATTTTACAGCCTCCAATTAGCACGTAATGAGCGTGTTTTATCAGATCCTCTGGTGCTAAAACTATAGCAAGAAGAAACTGAAGACCGGTGGAGAGCTGTTGTTGTGCATTGTTAGTTAACAGTGATAGGATTGGGGGATTCCTGGATCCTTTCTCTGTTTGGGTTGGTTTTTAGTAGTCTTTGATGTTTATATTCTGTGTCATCAATCTTTCATCTCCAGTTTTTGTGTTTTAGGTTTTTATTCGTTATTAAGTGTTAGCTAAGTATTTTTGCACACATTTCTTTTAACATTTTGTCTCCTTTCTTGATGTAATACCTCTTGTCTTTGGTTTAGTACTTTTGCTTATGCCTATTTTGTAAGCGTTATTTTTTTTAATTTTCCATCCGCTAATACTCAGCTGTTGCCATAGGGACATGGAATAGACTTTTGTTTAGTGAAAGTCTCCAAATCAAATATAAGTTTAAAAATATGGTCCATGTCACCAGATTAATAATACGGTGTTTTCGACTAGTTTACGCCAAGATCAATTAGTAGCCAGCTCAGATGGCTACCCATTCAGCATGCAAACACATCTTTCCCAAAAAGAAATCAAAACCAAACGTTAAAGGGACTAAGCAGAAAGGGGAAATTATTCAACATGAAGAGCAACAAGATGATATGATTGTCCTGTAAAAATAAGAAACCATCAACTTGTAATGGTGCCAATTGCAGATTTTTTTTCCTTTCCTTCCTAACATAGCATCATGGATTGTTTGCACGTGCATTAAGGCTGCGCAAGCGCACTGTCTTCCCGGAAATCCTCTTGGTATTTCTACGAACGGCACGGTTCTGCAATAATACCCGGGGGAGGAAACATTCCCCATGAACGTCTGCTCGCTACATCCCTGTACAATCAGCGAGGACACCACGATAAACACTGACTGATACGCACGTGCTCACATCAACAGTGTTGCGTTTATTAAACATTCTGACAAACATGACTGTTCATTTGTGACTTTTTCTTTGTGATTTTAGATTAGAAATATGTGGGGTAAATATAGCATTCCACGTGTCGAATGAATGTGTGTGACAGGATAATGTGCCAACCAACAATTGCTACTGTGATTCGGCTTCAATTATGTTCTAGAGAAGCTGAGAGAGAAATAGTTACAATGGACGAGGCAGGCAAGGAGATGCAAATAATTATAGAGAATGGTACGCCTGTAAATTAAGAAATGTACAAGGACTGGAAAAATAGACGAAATGGGAAGAATGACGTATACCAGAGCCCATAATAAATCTGAGGAACAAGGAATGCTTCTCAGGGAGTTGCAGTAAAGGAAACACGAGTGCCATAATCTTGTGAGAATTTAAAAGTAATCTTGTTTGAATATATCCAGATGAACTATAAAGACTATAAAGACTATACAGCCAATCAAAATGCCCGTGATGCAAACGTTTTGGGGGATTAAAACCCCCATCCACTCCCATACCCGTGACAATCTAGCCCTCAGACCCCAATTCGCTGGAGCAGACCCGGGTCCCGCGGGTTGCGGGGCCCCGCCCAGGGCTCTGGTGTATACTTGCATCAAAATTTGATTGTGAATATCAGATCGTACAAAAACAATCCACGGCCGGTAGCGCACATTGATTTGTTCACGCATAGTTTCACAGAATCACTATTATAGTATTAACAGTGATAATTACTTCTTGAGTTTTATACGATTTCCTATAGCTACAGAGACCGATTTCTACAACTATGCACTCTACTCCATGTTAGTTATGCTTGAGATTCTCCATTGAAGTTGAAGTACAGCGAGACCAGCGTTTTGGCCCACATAGCCTTTAGAGCAATTCACTCCTTCCATCGTATAAACAGACTCACCCTGAAAGTCAGTGACATTTTTATGCTTATCCATAGCTTTCCCTATTTTAGTCTAATTCTACTCTAAAATCAAAGTAACAAGAGAGGGAAAATAATCTAAATGTGCCTCAAAATAACTTGCGTGGTTCTTACGAGGGCACACGCAATGTTCACCCACCAATATGTTGTTCCATCTAGTATCATTATGATTATCATTATGTTGGTCATTATGATTGATTATATCATGCTTTACGGCACCCAAATTGGCCATAATCAGTTGTTTCTTGTATGATGAAGACGGCAGACCGAGCGATAGACGAATAATGATACCAAAAGAGGAAATAATGGGGCATTTTGAGTATTTATCTACCACTATTATTTGCTCTATAGCGATGTCTGCAGACTCAAGAGCATTATACTTTCTCTTATTATTTCACCATTTTTGCACAGGTTTAACTTACATTTGGACTTTATGCTCACATTTCAAATAGAAAATATATGAAGATTTTTAAAAAGAAAATATAAACTGTAAAGGGACTATATATAACCTAGTAGTGTCAATGTACGAAGTAGAATGCGATAACATATTGCAATGTTCTTATATTCAGAGCATAGCAAATTTGAGATATGTACGTTATTTGCAAACCGATGGAATCACCCCCTACCATAAAATAATACGGAGGCATGAACATAATACGCACATTCTTGCAAGAAAGCGCCATGTGCACATGCGCACTCACGTTCGGTGAGAAAAGATCCACTTCCGGCAGGTGCGCTGGAATGTGTTTAGCGAGTGATTGTCGTCTGGACAATAGCGGGATAATCAGCCCTGATGAGAGCTACTCAGCTCAATGCTTGTCGTAATCACGTGCTCACAATGGGTTTGTTTGTTCCCCCTGTATATCCATCTAGTTTATTTTTTTCTCATTAGCTTACCAGTAATGAGAAAGATGGGTGGACGTAAGGAACTCAAATCAAACATCCCACTTCTTCTTCCCTTCTTTCCATCTCAACACATATCTCCGTTATTTATTTTCCGCATCCCAGTCTCATGTTGTGTTAGATATTTAGACAGAATATAGAGGCTTATAATTAATTGTACAGTATCTTAATTCCTAGATCTATGTAAATACATTATAAGGTTTCATTACACTGTTTGTAATCTTAATTAACTATTTCTATTTTTTCTTTGTAAGTGCGTAATAAGCCCTGAACGGCTGGGTATACTTTATGAATAATCAAACATTTTAAGATATGTATATACTATGTCACTATAATAAGCAATAATAAATAAATAAAGCAAATCAAACCTACACATTCTGACGTATTTCACTGAAGACTTATGGCGGTTGTATTTTTAAAACGTCATATCTTGTAAGTTTCATTCGATTCCGATGCGAAGTTAATATAACGTAGACTATATGATACCAAAATCTGTTTATATGTAACATCATTATTGAAAGCTGAAAACGGTGGACGCGTCAGTGTTGTTGACATTAATCCACATTTTATTGGTTGAACTTAGCTTGAAACTTATTTACAAATACTCTTAAATTATCTACATTGTGATATATAGTAAACGCAAGAACCCACCCTATGTAATAAAAAATTCTTTTCTAAGGTACAATTATGAATACGAATATTGATACCATCATGTCATTTGCAGTATAAGCCTGGACATTTATTGCATGGACGTGTCCAAACTGTACAGTGGATATCAATGTCCATGGTGATTTATGAGCACATATTAACACATTGAGCACACATAATCCCTTCTGTATTGTCGTCTTAATCTCTTGTGTCCACGATTTATTCCATGCTGGTGAGAGGGCTGTGTCAATAGACTCGCTCACATATGAACAAAAGCTGAGATTAAGTGTAATAATAATAACAGTATTTATCTTGTGCATGTGGCACGGTTAGATTATCTTTCTCTATTGGGGGAGGCATTTCTTGTAAATGCTTGTAGTATTTATCATTATTAGGATACTCTGGAATCGTATTAGATTTATTTCAACCAGTTGTGTGTGCATTGACGCTGTGCATCACAAGTAAAACGAATTACACTTTTTGTAAACTTCGTTTCTTCTTGCTATACTGCCAAAGTCCTAACGTCTGCCCTACATATATTGCTTGATTGCAAATGTCGACAGCCATAATATATTGATGCCTGGCGTGAATTTGGACCAGAGCACAAACATGCCCGGTGTAATTAATGCTTCAAACGGAGAAGTCTCACGACAGCATCCCTCCTGTGTTTAGAATTCACCAGTAGTGAAGACTACTGAACAATACAGTCGTCAACACTATGATGGATATGTGTGCAGAACTTTCGAGCAATGCAACAGACGTTACGCAACCTACGACATTCGACATGAGATTTTTGCAAGCATCTAAATCATAGAGCAAAACGCCCCTCACAATACAAGCTGATGCATAAATCATAGTAATAGAATCTCATCATTCCCATAGAGAACAAATTGTGGGCTTTTTGTGGCTGATAATATGATCATGTATGAAGAGTGGCTAT
>CM032659.1:21831470-21919289 GCA_019095985.1 Streblospio benedicti
TCGCGTATGCAAACATAAAACCCATTAGGCTCAACGTGTAGACATTTGCAGAAAAGTTAGCTTCACACGTCTCCATTAGAACCCACATATGCTGTAACAGATGACGTGGCTATTAGCTACATTCTTACAGCCACAGTCTCAACTAATGGACATATGAATAATATTTCCAACGACCGAAAATGAGCGAAAATGTTTGCAGTCGATATCAAAGTTCCTCCATTGCTGTAAAATAACTTAAAAACACATGAAACGTTTATCTATCAATGGTGTGCGGGGGTACAATGTGATTGGTTTGGCAAATCAGTGAAATACTAGCATTATAGAGTTAATGGTGGCTGCTGTTTTAGGTCACTGATAGTATAGACTTGTGGTTGCAGATTCGTCGCATGTATACCTTTAGTGCTAGCATATATCAAATGTTGGCCATCAGAAGCATTAAGGGTAATTATGTATGTGCTAAATTTGTGACTAAATTGCCATTTCTCATACAAAATGTAATGTAAATTCATACTCATTGTCTAGAAACATTATATATCATATCAACTTCTAACTCCAACCACCACACTACATAAGACTAGAATCATACAGCACCGAATATTCAAGCAGGATGAGTTGTTCCATTGGAGCTATTTGTAACAATCCCCCCGCCCGCCCACCATCATGTAATGCCCATCACTTAACTCAAAGTAAAATTTCGGCTAAGAACAATTGTTCCTGTCAGACTGTGGCTTAAGCTAAAGAATAAACACATAGTAATGCCATCAACATCTAGTACGCTTAAATGAAGTTAATTTACTTCAAGACTCTTATTCACAGTGACTTTAGCCCATTAAACTTTGATGGAGCCCTCTTCTTTGCCCAGATGCGCCACTCGCCGCCATGGTTAGCAGGCAGTGGCCTTTCACGAGGGAAGGGCAGATTATATTGTTTGCACTCATGTCTTATTATCCTAAATGGGGCCCTGGGGACGAATTGAGGCACGTGATGGGGAATTCTGTAAGTAGTTTATGCGAGGAAGCGATTGCCATTTGTATTTCTTTTGAGGCAATTTTGTTTTTTCTTGATTTTGGAAAGTTGCTTGGCTAGACAAAGTATTTGGGAAACTACATTTTATAGGGACACACAGGACAAATGCTTCTAGAATTAATTCCTTGGAGAAATGCCATTTTGTGACAGATTTTATATATTACTCTTACTTTACAATAAAATTGCATTCATGTATGGCGGAAATTAGAAACAAGGATAAAAATTACATATTACCTTGTTCTACTACAGTGGGGATGTGGTATTCCCTTTCCCATACATCAGCGTAGGAGTCTTCTTACATGATTCATGTCCCTTGCGATTGTATTCACTGAAAATGGGCCTACACCAACATTAAAGGCCCATATTAAACCACATGATTACATTAAAATTCATAATACACCAAACAGCACCATTTATTTGGTACATAAGTCACATGTTGTATGTAATTCACCCCTGCGTGTCTCTTTAACTATAACATCTTACAAACATGTACTGCAGCAGTAAAACTGAATATTTATTGGCGTACATTGTGCACAATTTGCATATGTCTCACGATGATAGGGCAAAGGCTTTGCATCGATGCCAAATGATTTTGAACATTCTTATCATACATAACCCTAAATGAAAATAAAATATATATTCTCAATCGATCCATAAATCAAGCAATCAACCAATCAATCGATCGATCGATTGACAGAACAATCAATTGACCGATCAATAGGTCGAATGATCGATCGATTGATCTATCAATTAACTATATCTACGACCAATGTGCTATCCAATGAGGATCATTATTTTCCTACTAGAAAATCATCTCAGCCACACACTAATAACAAAGTGAACTCATTTACATTTAAACGAGACAGACGACTGGAAAGCATTGTTATGACAGCAAGTCAATGATAGAATCCTCGGCTGCGAATGATACATGATACATGTAAGTTGGAGTGAGATGGTTCGGAGTTATATTCTTCATTCGCAATATCTGAAATATAAATTAACACAAAGGATCTCTTGTTAATGCTCTTTTTTCATTTCCCCCAGCTGATAATTACCACGGACAAATAATGAATACTATACAATAACCATACATAGAATGCAAAAATTGCAGTTAAGAACCATCTGTAATAATTTGTAATACCAAAGCTGATAGTAGTATGCATTACTACTAATCCATATAGACAAAGTATCGTAGACGTGTATTACTTAAACGTGGTTAGTGAAACTTCGTAAAAAAACTGAGCTAGTTGAAATTTCGGGGTATCTGCTGGACAACATATGTCGTGCATCGTACGAGGTAAATTAATGATGATTTTGATATGTGTTATATAGATTAAGTCGACATACATGAGATCGAGATAAACGGGTGCAACTGGTTTTTCCATGGAATACAAACACATTTTCAACAATGCTCATCCCATGACGTCCCTAGCCATGGCAATTGGCTGTCAAGATCAATAGAGTCCCATTTTGGGATTCATTATCTATGACAATGATGACGAGGGTATTGATGCTCAAGAGACAGGACAAGTCGTGTTGGCATCAAATGTACTGAGCCAACTGACAGTGCCGGTGGCTCTGAACAAGCTGCACTTCTAGTCCAGTTCCCGTTACATGTAATTCATCGGCTAATGAGGTCCGTATTTACGTGTGCAGTGTATACAGCAGCTCTGAGAACAGAAGGTGAAGAGAGTAGAAGCTACATGCATATGAGAAATGATCCATAATTTATTGATGATCAATAAGTGGGCCAATGACCTGGTGTAAATTGTAAAAAAGTGAGAGCAAGACTTGGATCGGGACTATAAACTACCATATTTACCTTTACATCAGTCACCAGAAATAGGTGTGGCAATTTCTAATAAGATGCATACTGAACCTCAATTATTTTTTAATTTTTATATGAAGTGGGTGCTACACAAAATTTGACCATTATTTTTTTTCTAGCCAAATGAAACCTTATTATTTTTTTCACCAATTTTCAGCCTTGCGTTATATTTTCAATATTTTTGCTGCCCCCCCCCCCCCACCCTCTGAGATCAAATGGTCGATGCATTACATAAGCCCCCGTATGAGAGTGAAGATTGAGCCCGTAGAAGAAAAAAATCAACTATTTGACTATGGGGTAGAGGAAATTCACTCAACTCATCATAAGCGTCTCATGATAAGCAACTGAGTAGCTCTCATCGATGCTGATTATCCCGCTATTGTCCAGACGACAATCACTCGCTAAACACATTCCAGCGCACCTGCCGGAAGTGGATCAAGTTCCAGGATGTGTTTAGGTATATGATGTGTTTGTTGTTCAGTGAAAGTTTTTGCATATCACGTTTTACTCATTGCTTAATGTCTTGTCATACTGGATTGTTGTATTATTATAGTTCATTCATATTGCTATAGCAAATATGAAAAACCAATCGTGATAAGGTTCGGCATCAGTAGATAATTGTTATCCATTTAAATAAGTACATTGAAAATATTAGCATAGCCATTAGATAGTGAAAAGTTCTTGATTCACCCAACCTAGTGTGAGAACCTCCATCAAAACTAAGTGTGAGATCGTCACATCACTTTGCTGTGTTGACAAGAGGCACTGTAGACTGGGTTGGTTAGATTGGACACCGGTTTTAAGGTCTAAAAATTAAATACGTAAATTTAGTACATGTTCGTTGCCTTCACGTGCCTTTGCCATTCCTGTCCATGTTGATCCGATTGTAATTCATATTAACCATTGCGCATGCAACATTGTAGCATACCATTGTTTCCTGATAAGCCAAAATGGCAGAAACAGAACTATCAACTCAACATTATTTCAAATTCTGCATTGTTATGTTGTTCCATGAATCATATAATACACATCCAACTATTTATGTGTCCTCGTCAACTAGATTGTGGTCATGAGGTACATACCAAATCAGGTGTCTATAAAACAAACCAGAGTAAATCATTGTTAAGTGCACATTGCCAAATGAGCGGACACAATCCAATGAGACTTGGACCGGGCGCGACGGGTTGGATAATTAGAACCCTACATGGGGCGTGGAACTTTGTCCGTTTCAAGGTCACAAAAACAAAGGTTGTGCGCCATATTATTTCTCGATTTCAGATGGCTTATTTATTACTGGATAAATAAGGGTGTAAAATGTGTTGTTGTTGTTTTCGAAATTTAACAGTCACCATGTCATACGGCATTTGCAATCGATTGCATGACCCATGGGAGGCCCCAAGACAGTTCTAGATTGTTCCGCCAGAACTCCGACCGGATGAGATAAACCCCTTTGCTGAGTGAGAACTGTTGTGAAAACCAGGATCTAGACATCCGCCCGAGATCGACTGAGTATTCTATTTGATGCATGACCTCCAGAAGTTTTCTTGAAACGCCCACCGCAATTGGTCGATTCACATGATATCTCCTGCGCTTTATCACTATAATAGCCTTGTTTACCAGAAAATTCTCTTTGAGAGGCAACACGGCAATGAACCTGCGGGTATCACCTTAATTAACATTTTGAACATCATCAATATTCATAGCTAAATAGTCTATGTATCACGTCGCATTCAGTTTAAAGATGACGTAAGACAAAGGCGGCTGCGCGCGTGGCCAGTACGGATCACGCCTTTGCGTGGATCAAACAAATCATGACGGATCGTGCTTTTTACGTGATTAATGCGATGGATCGAGCTCTTAGTGCTGTCGCCTCCTGCATTGGCGGCAGCCGAAAAGGACTTTGATTTGTGGGTGGGAGGATTTGGGTATTATATGCATTTCATATTTTTCAACATATATGATTAGAAGAATTGGACATATCATTTTTAAAAGAATGTTGTTGTTCGTGTGATGGAGGTGAAGCTTTACAGTGGTGGCAATGAATGAAACTATAGAGGCTGGGAGGGGGGGCTGCAAGTTTTTTTCTTCTCTAATTGTGATGGCACATGTACGTTTTGAATAGTACCATTCACTGTAAGAAATTGATATGATTTGTACAATGGATGATGTACTTTTTAATAGTTATTGGTCAAATAAATAAAAAAAAATGCCATAAAAATGCCCACACGACTCTGCTAGTAGAAATGATGACCTGCCTTTTAGTAAACATCTATGCATAGGGGACCATACGGTGGTGGCAATAGCGTCGTCAAACCGAAGACTTGAGTTTCGCATGTATTTTGAACATTTCCAGTGGACATAAACTCAGCCAAATACATAACCTGACCCTCGAGCAAGCAACCTATTGCCACAACAGGTTTCCCATTACACCCCTGTACACATCAGACATTAGTCTCTCTTACAAATGGAAACATTATCTCTGAACATCAATTTGCACGCTAATTGGCAATGTCTCACCATGCTGCCCTCTCTAATTGGTGATTTATCAGAGTCAGGCATATATCTTATTTGATTCAATATAAGAATACAAATGAATCCATTATGGTAGCCACCCCGCCCCACACTCACCAAGACAAAGCTAATATGAAATCGAATATGATGCGATGCTGGGGTCAGGCAATCCCGATAATTGAAGCCGAAGCAGTCTTGTCATACAGTTCATAGTCTTGTAATTCTTATTATTTTATGTAACGCTTCTACACAGACGTAGAGGTTTTTGAGTGCATACCATCGTTTTTGTATCACATTAATGCCAGCTAGCTATAATTTGCAGGGATAAAAAATCATGACTTTCAGACTGGTACTATGAAACCCAAGTTTATGTGATGCTAACGTTGTCCTTTCATTCTGGGTGCTGTGTTGTGTTTGATGAAAATTGATTTTGAGTATGCACTTGATGATTGACTTCGCAACTTAATTCAATCCGATTCAACAAAAGGGCTTAAAATTACAAAATGTTATCAACTTTCGCAACAATGAATTATATCTAATTTATTATGCAAGGGTAGTATGCTTTACTCAATTTCTAAGTAGTCATGCTGTAAAGTTTCTAATTACATTGTATCTCAATTACAAACAAAAAGGAGAGGACATAAGTTTGGATTGCAATAGTGTTGCATTTTGCTGCACGTGTTGTATTGACAGGCATAAGTTATATAAAACCGGCTATTTTATCTACAAATCAAAATCATTAATGATAGCATCAATCGCATTCGCCAAACCCCACAAGCTACAGCCACATAACAGCTGCCTATTTCTACACAGCAAAAAGGAAAGTTGAGGAAATCGACCAAACGTGCTTTGTTTCTGCGCACCCCATTCCCTCACGTCTGTCAGCCAATGTCTGCCCAGTCGCTGTGTCATTGTAACGTGGTAATAAACATCATTGTGCGGCTTTCGGGGCCGATTAGCCACGACAAAACGTGCCGACAGACGTAAGACGTATGATGACGTAACGGCCTGGGGGCTGGATGTATTGGGGGACAGTTTTGGGGCTCGTCCGGGATGCTGTGTGTGGCTGGGAAGGTGGTGGAAAAGAAAGGCCGAATGTGGCATTTTTCTTCTTTGCATATTAAGCCGGAGTAACGGGACTTACGGCGTCTGTTGTGACGTATGTCTGCTCATCCGGCTTGCTCTGCAGGTCCCATTGTGTGATGATGGCGTCGGTTAAGGCGCTAACATAAGCATAATCTTGTAGTCAAATATTGTCGATTGCGTTGCTCATTTGAGTCATTTTAAGCGACATCTTGCTACGTCAGAAATGGTGACTTCCGTCACGACTGTCATGGCCTTTTCGGTGTTTGTTGCCACCTGAGTAGGTCATGCGACCTTAGGGGTGTTTTCTCTCACCCTTTGCAATGTCAGAAGACATATAATGTGTCCTTGTGTAGTCTTTGCTGATCTTGCAGACTCAATCAAATGACCTCGCATTTCACTTCACATAGTGAATCGTACATATGATATTACATAGTGACGTGTTAAGCTATTACATAATTGTATACCATTTGATGACTGTTAAGAGATGTGGATGAACTACAGACTAGCTTAGACATCAAGAGGTGACGTTATGTTTACATGTAAGGCAAGGGCAAACGAGTGTATCCTAGAAATCCTCCACAAAAGATACAAGGTCACCAGATATACTACGTCAGTCTATATTATTGGTCCACATATGTTTACATAACAATTATGTGGAAATTATTGATCGCCCTGTGATAATTAGTAATACTAGCGAGCCCGTCTTCTACGGAGACAATTTTGAGGGGAGTATATAGCCTCACGTGAAAACACAATGGACACGGAGAAAAATGCATTGAAAACATAATGCAATCGGCTGAATATTTGTAGTTTTTAAATTAAATATGTTTTTATACTTCTCTCTCTCACACACGTCTTTTTTAGAAGTATAAAAATATATCCGCAAGCACTGGGAAACACATATATATCATTTAAATATGTTTTGATCGCGAGATCGTGAGGTGCGATTTGTTAGTGTGGAACAAAACACAATGCAATCGGCGGAAATAATATGGCAGTTCCACGTATAGTGCTATGTATTATTTGATAATTTCGCAGGTGTTTTCTCATAAATGATGACATAATTGAATGTGCGCGGCTTGTGAACCCATTTCTACATTACTGACGTATTGCAAGTTGAAGATTTTTAAGTGACAAAACTGTAGTGGTGAGCAGGAGAGAAAAAAATGTCACGTTTTCGTCGAATCAGCATTTGCCAAGCAGTTGTAGTCAAGCAGTCTCCTAAATGAATAGAGAATGACAGGATAAATGTCCGAGATTCGTAGGGGGTGGTGGGCAAAGGGTAGATATGGCTATCAAGTTATTGGCAGTGCTCAAGTTATTGGCACCATTCAAACTTACGTCTATCTCGAAGGTAATACGTATGGTTTATGTCACCACTCGATGTAGTGGACACAACTATATCAAAGTAAATAAATAGTTGATTAGTGAATTCTAATAAACTTTTTTTAATTGTGCCAATAACTTGGGCTTTGCCAATAACTTGGGTAGGGCATCTATATATTTTCATCATTCATATTTAAAATAGTTATAAATTCTGTAGATTTCAAACGGCATATCGTCCCTTCATCAGCCTTCATCCACTAATCTAGTGACTCGCAGAAAAGGTTGATGGGGGCTATTGATGTATATAAACCTTCTAGGATGCATTCAGCTCAAGTTGATATGATGGATGTTTCAAATTCAATTGCCCGTGCCCTCCCATGCGAGGAGTTTTTATTATATCCTTGAATGGAGGTAACTAGGGGGTTCTGATTTTGACATCATCAGTCTTATTCCTTTCACAGGTAACAAAAATCTCGTTTGTTGTGGTTTCAGGCGGGGACTTCTGTGACTTTGACGAGTTCTCGGCGTCCTGCTCGGCAGCGGACGAGGTGGTGGTGATGGAGGCGGCGCTGTACGGCCGCATGCAGTTCGGCCGCTGCGTGGTCTCGGACCTGGGGTACGTCAGATCCATCCTAAATCAATGTGCGATAATGTCCTTTACCATCTCGTGGTCATTTTTACCTAACATGTATATATTCTGTCGGGTGGATACTTATACAGTCTGCTGTTTTGCTGCAGTAGCTGAAAATGTATAACATTCCAGTATAACAAACACACAGCAACAAAATAAGCTACTTGAAAACGGCAACAGTTATGAACATGCACAGAACGTTAAAAATATCAGTTTTTAAAAACTTAAGTTGTCTCACGTACATCACTTCAAATTCACTGATCACTTACATTTTACACATATGTCATATATCATAACAATGTACGTCATTGTAAGAGATATGGTGATCTCCACACTAAAACAGACCATTACCCTTATAGTTCCCTCACAATAGAGACACGTACAGTGTTGGAGCACATATGACTGGTTTGTAGGTATATGGGTTGCCATGCCGATGTGCTACATCTGGCAGACCGGGTGTGTTCGGGTAGGCGGTCGTGCACAGTCCCAATACCTGACCAGAAGATGACTAAGGAGCAGCCGTGTCTACCCGAGCTGAAGACCTATCTACATGCACAGTATTACTGCCAGAAAGGTATGCAGTACACAGTTACTCTTTCGGCTAGTGCTACTGTAATACGTTCAAGGGCGATGGGTGGGGTTTGGGGTGGTTGGTGGGGTGGGGGTGAGGTTTGGAATTATTTGTGCTCTAATGTCCAGAGTGGGTTAAGCTTCAACCCCATTTGAAGTTTGAGCACATCACACATACTATGCATTGATAAGAAATACTCTCAATACCTAAGTTAATCCTGTAAGTGCAAGTGAATTTTACCTTTTTAAACTTCTAAAACGTTAATTGACAAATATGAATTTTCTAATCGTAGTAACCTGGTATTAGAATAAAGTTAATAGGGCGGAGGGGGGGGGTAGAGACTGAAAAAAGTGGCGTTCTGATTACCACTTGATATGTCATCGTCTAGATAGTTTCCACCTGATTGTTCATGTCCTCTATTTCCCTACAAGTGATCTCGGTGGAGCCGTCGCAGTGCGCTCGGTGCGACTTCGTCAAGGTGACCGAGCCGGCCGGCTACATCAGCAGCGCCGTGACCCGCGAGTCCGGCTGCGGCACGCCCAGCTGCCCCTGGCTCATCGAGGTGCTGCCAGGCCAACGCCTCAACATCACCCTCGTCAACTTCGCCTGGAGCCCGCCAGGTGGGTTGGTATCATTTGGTAATGAAAATGAGATGGACTCCTGTATTTTGTGTTGACGTGGTTGTTATGTTGGACGTAGTGGTTACACTTTGGTGGCATATAACACATGGCTAATATATCATCATTAGTGTACGTGATACTCTTCAGGCCATACTTTTATGTACAGTTTGTTTGATGAAAATCAGTCATGTTCCCATCATATTCTGCACCGGTACAGGTGGGCGTCAACTTACCATTCGACGTTTCCCTGAGAGAGAGAGAGAAGTTGAGGTAGAAAAATACTTAATATATAGACACTTAGGAAAAGATACACAGACAGACACACCCTGATATCCTGATAAAAACCATACAGGCTCTGCCCAGCGGTCGTCCCCTCACCGGTCACTCGGCGGCGGGTGTCAAGTGTACGCTACGCTCAAGGAGGCCACGGCCGACCGCAGCACCACCGTGTGCGGCGAAGGCGACCGGCTTCGCCACGTCTACTTGTCCGTGACGAGCTCGGTGGAGCTGAGGATCGTGGGGAGCACGACGGGGCAGGACAACAACCTCGAGCACTTTCTGTTCAAATATGAAGGTAAGAAGGCTGTTCTCTATTGCAACTGAACATGCATGACATATCTCTCTAGCACGTGTTCATTGTGTCATGCGTATCACCAATCAAAACCATGCCATTTTTCTTGTTGATGCAAGCAGGCCAGTGTTCTCATAGTAACAGTTTGAATTTCAAAAGCTACATTCCCTCACTAATGAACCATAACACGCTCACTCGGGGTGTAATATCCATGTCACAGAGCTACAGAATCTGATCTGATGCTTTAATAACTGTGCAGTATTATGGTCGCCATGTATCAAGATTGTCAATCTCGATCAGTATATTTATGGCAGTCTACTATAAGAGTCTTGCAGTCTATATCACAATGCAACGCAATATACACTGTACTTGATAAGCCGACTGTCCGGAATTTAAAAAAGCGCATATAAACGATGTTATCTGTAAATCACAATGCAACCACCGCAGTTTTATAATGGACATTTAGCTGATACGTGGCTAAGAAGTTAGAATTTAAGTAAAGTGGGAACAGGAACAGGAACCTGGAACACCCCCACCCCCGCATCTAGACCCTCTACTTAGCAATCAAAGCGTTGACAAATTTATGTTAACATTTTAGTTGTTAAACAGGGTTACATTTTAGTTGTTAAGCAGGGTAATAAGTTCAATAGTTACATGGAGCTCTGGTAGTCTCTCCCGGGAGTCTCTCCTATTTTGATTACAATGATGACGTCATTGGTCGTCACTGTCTATCAGATTAAGGCTAAATGAATTTCCACCCAACTAATTCAAATGTTGTATCAACCCTTCTAGCGGTGGGTTGCGTGGACCCGGATCCTCCGCTGGGTGGCTGGGTGCGCCGGGTTGGTGACCAGGTCACCATGGGCTGTAACGCGAGCACGACTGACACTTGGAAACTCACGTGCTCCGGGTACCAGTGGCAGGGAGAGAGACGCGATTGCGGTATAGGTATGTTGTTAATATTTTGCGTTGAGTCTTTGGTTCATCATTAAGTGCTAGCTAAATGAAAATATTGAGACGCAACTTCACATATAACGTTGTATATGCAGCATGTGAATATTGCCTGTAGCTGGAATTAGGGAACAATCATAAACAATGATACCGGGGGGTCGTCCAAAAAGGTGGGGGGGGTCCAGCTTTTCTGATTCCTTTTTTTGGGGGTCGCTGAACTTTTTTTATAACGCTACGGTATATTTTTTAAATATTTTCTTTTAGCATTGCATTCACTATAACAGAGGACTTTTTCTTTAGCGGTGTGTGTGTGGTGTGTGTGTGGTGGGGGGGGGTCACCCAACTTTTTGAAATGTTGATGGGGGCGTCGGCTAACTTTTATTCGAGCCCCAAAAATGGACGACCCCCCTGGTATCGTTCGTTCCCTTATATGTAATAATGACAATGTGGGCACTCTGCTTCCTATTACAAACACTTGGAATAGAAAATAGCTGAAAGTAGTACATAGCAATATGCATATGTGTACACATTATAAACCTCTGAAATTTAAAACAAACTAGTGCACTGTATAGTATGTATAGTGAATCATGTACATATGATATTGATGATAAAATGAACGTTACCATTTCAGAGCCCAGTTCCAAGATGCTGGGGGTACTAGAGGGTCAAGTAGTCAGCCTGCCTTACAGCCTGTCTGTTGCGGTTATTGTAATAGTAGCCTTTATCATTGGTATTTTGATCCTCATTGCGGGCCTGTTCGTTGTAAGAAGGTAAGTTGATCAAAAGTTTCTATGACAATTATCCTTATGATCAATGGACGGACAGACGGACAAACTTCTCACTCATGGCGAATGCCCCAACTTTTGGCAGAATTCATAAGATTCACCACCATTGTGGCAGTTTTACCAAATAACTTACTAAGAGTGTTTAGCTAAATTGCTAAGTAAATGACTAGCTGACTCGCATATTAGTCGATTGAACAACTTATGAAACAAGAAGGACAAGCAAACAAGCAAATAAACACAAAATAATTTTAATTCTCTTATGTATTGTCATACTAGAATTCCACCTTCGAGTTAGTTAGATCTGTAGCATGCGAATCATAAGCTGTAACAAAATCACGCGCGTACGCGAGTATGCGCGCGTGCGCGTGTGTGTCAGAGTAAATTTGGTCTAATAGGTTCCCGCTTTGCCAGTCTTTGCGAAAATGTCTAGATGTCAAATATGGAAGTTATTCCGTTACTTTTGGACAGACGGAAGGCGGCATCCGGAAGGCAGAATGGTCAGCTGTTTCCCCCACCACCGCCACACCCACCATCATACAAAGAGTCTATTTCCGCAGAGTACACAGGTATCATATACATATTTACTTTCTAACATTTAGTTACATGTAAACATGTTGTACGAACCTTTATCGAATAGCACAAACGGCGTACTTGCATTGACATTTGACTACATAATTTTACAGGGGACAGCAGAACTCGTCATATCTGGCAGAGACCTCTACCAAAGGAACCTATCAGCACTCCTAGCGGCCACCCTGGTGACTATATGCAAAGGCCTGGATCGATCCACTACGGCTATAATACGATTACCACTGTCAAACAAGAAAGTGGCTTGCCTGGAGTCAAGTTTCAGTCCTCTGGGGGGCATTCTGCTCCGCAAGGGAGCAGTAGTGGCGACAGTCTACCACTAGAGTATGGAAACAATACCATAGCGCGACGAGAGTGCGAATCAGACAGTGAAGACCATCGTTACTTTCAGTTGGATACCGATCCGATGGAGTGAGGTACCGTAGTCTGAAGGGGGTTGTTTGCATTGTGATATGTCAGGACATTCCATCTAAGAGCGAGTGCGTTGTGCTGTAACACTTAAACAGGGGGTGGTAATTCTTGCATATTGATACATGGTTATTGGATGTTTGAACTGTATAGAATGAAGGAAATGTTAATGTATGGTGGCGTGCATGTCATGATTATGTAGGTTCTTGTAGGTTGCTTCAATCCTTTCAATCAAGTGAAACTGTTTCAATCGTTGTATTGCATACACAGTATTTTTGTTATATAATTACAATAAATGTAACAACATGTTACTAATAAAATATTAACAAGTATAGCTCTTTTACAAAAATCAATGCTGAATTTTATTACATATGACAGTCACCACATTAATAACACTCATAATTGCCTTCTAAATGTTATTTACATTGACTAAATTACTTCATTCCACACGTTCTTAAAACAGAATTGGTGTTGGCATTTATTATCATATCCGGCATTATTCATCTAATTCAGCATCAAACTCATCTTCCCCTGAGAAGGTGGTCATCAATCTATAACATTTGATAGATGATACCTTGCTGTGGCAAGATGCATCAACTATGAGTCATAATAATAATATTACACAAAACGAATGTAGTTATCAAAGATACATACATTAAGACTAAATCAGATTCAATATAATCTGTACATTGCAGATTTCACAACTGCCCCAAAACAATATGAACATTGAGATAGACTAATTGTGGATATTTTGATATCAATGTTATTAAGTATTCAAACAGCAGCAATAGGGCGTAACTAGCACTAATTTGGCAACCACATAAATGTTATCATAACATATAATATCTTGTATCATGAATGTTCGGTGTGTTATTTACAAACTACAATTTACGAGAAATGTTTTCATCCGAATTACATTTGCTTCTTTACACATAAAATGATTTCTAGTAATAAATGCACTTTACATAATTATATTTGCCATCAGAGTATTCATTGTTGGGATGTTTATAATTGAATTAGCTAACCATATAACATAGAAAAACACAATATTCATATTTGGTATTCTATTGACTTCTGTTACATAATTTGTATCTTTATCTAAATATTACAAATTCGTGTGTATTAGAGATTTGCAGATTTGTGAAACAAATCATGTTGTGAACTACACACATACATTTCAAGATACATTTTATCATTCCCGTATGTCTTTCTCAATCTAGTTACCATGATCACATCCTAATATGCAACTTCTTGTTGCAATTGTCACACCGAATAGTAATTTCATATTGACTTCGCGTACATCGTTCAACATGAAAATAAAAAATAAGGCCATTTTCAATGATGTGCAATAAAATTACAGACAAAGATACAAAAAAGTTAATAATGAGATATGCGTAACATGCACCTCTGATAAATTTAAAAATAACAAGACTGTAACATTTGAAAATAGTCATCGTATATTTTGTAATTTATCCATAAAATATCATAATTAATTGATCCGCTCAAAAAATACTACAAATAACCTTGAAAATTACTCTGAATAGAGTAATGTATTTTGTAAAAACGGTTCTACTAATTAGGAACGACACAACAGTCTGAGTGTTTCTCTCAGCGCGCCATGGATGTGCATTCTCGGGGGGATTACATCAGTATAGTCCAGGTCTCAGTGCACCGTAAGTCTTACAGCACCCGTATCAATTTCTACAAGCATGGTGAACATAGTTTTCCTTTCTAGCGTTACATATATTTAACAATGTTTACTAAATGACTGTAACTTTCTTACGAAACTAATTTAAGATGCTTCCGGTTTTAGACAGCTTCAGGGATCAGAAAAAAACATCATGATTCCTGGAAACAATATCAGCAAATTACATGAGATGAGGCACTGCACATGAACTGAGATAGTATGTGGAACACCAGTTATAAATGCATGCCTCTCTACACCGCTGCTTCTTAATAGTACACTTCACTGCGTGAACAAAGAACCATAGCTATAAACGTAACTCATATTTCCGTGACTCAGCAAAGAACTCAAGAAGCTGTTGGTCTAGGACAAATTGGAATCTCCGTCATCTCTATGTCCATCGTGGCGAGGTCATCATCCCCGCTGTGTTTGTGGTCACTACTACGTCCGTTCCTCACTAAACACGGGGTGGCAGGCAGCACCAGCAAAGCTGGTGGCCTATGGATAGATGTCCCACATGGAACTTTACATTCGTGTAGAGACGATGACCTGCACAAATGATATGGATATGGTATATATTTTTTTGTCCGATTTGTAAGAATGGTAGCGTTCGATGTATGATGAAGGTTTGAAACGTATGTTTGTAAAAAGAGAGGAAAAACAGACGATGATGAAAAACTAATATAAATATCACAAAAGGCTATGACATGTTATTGATATGCACTACAAGATGCACGTTGTAAAGTGTGCACTTATTTCTTAAAAAGTAATATCAATTGCCAGAACCAATTCTTGAGATCTGTCTACACTGCCAACTGGCTACAACGTGTCTACAACACGTAAAGCATCTATCTAGATCATGTAAGAGTTGTTGCATCAAAGAAATGTTTATAGAAAGAAAACGATTAATTGATACCATGGGCAACAAACTTTCCATATTTGGAATCACAGTTATTACTATTAGATTACACTTAACGTCTTCAATGACAATTAAATTTTACTGACTAGCTGTGATATTTAAGTTACTTGTGCTACCCACTCACAAATACACCATGAGCACAATTTATTAATGAAATACCATAACATAGTAATAAATATTAGTTTATAAATCCATAACATATGAAAAACAATCAAGCACAAAGTATATAAACATGTTTGCAAAGTAGAGCATACAGAACGTAATAAAGTGCAAAAGACCTACACTTACATGCACAAGCGAGCAATATCTGGACTAAATACAACACCTACAAAAGAAGTACAAATTAATAGCAGGCCATAAAGTATAGAAGTGTTTAAGTCCTATCAAATTAATACATTTCATTCAATGCATTCAATCAGCTTCAATTTAACATGCTTTTAAATTAACTGAAAAGTGTATACTTTAATGTAAAATGATAAAATGATCAGATGTATTAAACATACCAAAGAATCATGAACAATTGTAAAAGTTACACACAAAACACAATTTGAAAGGTTACAAAATATACACAAATTACATAAAACACATGCAAAACACAATGTATTCCCCTGTTAAGAGTACATTGTGTTTAAACCATCTAATTTAAGCAAGTACCAACAATAATGTCCTCGTATGGAGGCCGTTTACGTACAGGTGACCTTACTTGGTGGCCGTGTGGTCACTGGTTGCCATGGTGGTTTGGGTGTACAGTGCACCCGAGTGGCGCCGGCCCGAGGACATGGTGCGCATGAGCACGTGCTGCCCCCAGCGGCGCTTCATCACACTGATCACCTGTGTCACAGATGCCACAAATATAGTACTTGCACATTGTATTGGCATAAAATATAATACTATTTGCTAGTATTAGCATAAATGTAGTACTCATTTACAGTATATAGTGCGTTTAATGGTTATCGAGTGGGGAAGTGTGTGTTCATGGTCGAGATATTGTTTGAAATTACATTATGGGTTTTTGAAACACAAGTAGATAATCACAAGTATTTTAAAATTGCATGTTGATCACAATCAAGATTATTAAACGTAATTAAAATTGCTTCACCAATATTTACAGTATGATAACAAAATTAAAATCACTGTCATTTTCAACATCTACATGTATTCATTAGAAAAAGATACATGGAGTTATAACGACACATTGGCCACAAATCTTACCTCTCCATTAAAGAAACAGAATATAAGAGCCACAAAGAGACCCTGAAAAGTAAAAACATACATTTTATAGTACGTTTGTGAAAGGTGATGAGGTTTTAAGTATGGAAACTTGTTACTTTTAAGCGACAGCCAAAAGAGCATAATTTTAATGATAATACACAGTAAACTTAATATTACAGTATTTTAAAAACAAATCGTGACAGCAATGATATTACCTAGCAAATGTACAATCATAGCAATTATCAAAATGAATATGGTTACTTTTTGAATGGTGGCCCTTTATGGTACTTTAAATTGGAACAAAAATCAAGTTTTGAGCAATAACGTAAGCCCTTGATTTTCATGGTGCGTTATGGACACGTAACTGATAGATTTTCTTGGTAGTTTAAATCTACATCAGTGATGGAGAAACACACCTGGAATGAAGTGACAAAGGCTGATGCTATGAGATAGATCTCCCCCTGGATCGTGGATTTGTCTGGTGTGAAAGGGAACAGGATGTACTGCAGGCCGAGTAGAGGAATCAAGATCAGCGTGGCTCGCGCAGCTTTCCTGCAGTCACAATGGATTAGATTTAAAGTTTAATTTCATTTTGTTGGTGGGTTTTGAGCAATTTCAAACTTGAGCCATTGTACATGTACCAGGATCCGTGTTGCGGCTGTCTAGCGTGGTTTCGTGCAGCGAATACATGGGTAGATCATTTGTAGGGTTAATATGTATTATTTCTTGCGTCGCACATTTATAATGAGTGGTCAAATCAATGGATGAAATATCAATCATTTACACCTTTAATGAAGCAGTCAGGAAAAGCAAGATTCATAGAAATACTGCTATAAGTGCTATTTGTTACTGTTGATAGAGATATTATAGATATTATGCAAAATTTCAAAATGGACAAAGGATTTATGCTAGAGGACTACCATTTATCATAGCTCAGGGGTTTATGAAAAAATGAAACTATTATATTATGGGTTTAAATTTGTTTGAAAATGTCAGTCAAACCTGAAATTATTACCAATTTTTGGCCAGCCCCCGTAAGTGCACCCCAGATTTTCAAGCAATCCCCCCCACCCCCCAATCCCCCGCCCCTTCCCCGAAAAAAATAATGAAGTTGACTTTTTCAGTCGGCCACTAATTCTTCAAATCATGTTGCGCAATGATAAATGGTATCCCCTTAATGTAATGATTAAAAGACAATACTTAGTGATTGCATTAATTACATTACAATTTAAAATCATTGTGCAGTAATATGCATGCTTAGATTGAAAAATAACGAATTACCAACATTAGCACGTCTTGTAAAATGAATATTCAAAATTATGGTTACAAACGCACAGCGAACAAGTATCCTTATAAGTAAATATAAAGAAGTATAAATATCACATACATCATAATATATATATATAATTTTGTATAATTCATGAATTAAAAAAAAATGAATACATACATATATAACAATATAACTAAAGCTCCATTCACACAGTGTTCTTGAAAAGCTAATGTGTTCATAGTTTCTTTGTTTGTAAATTAATCTAAATCATAATTGGGTAAAACGTATGGTGTTGTTTTTTAAATCGTCCACAAGAAAACTGCAAAGCACATCACATTACGGATAAGCCCAAGACAGTAGAACTTAGATTTAATGAAGTTCCAATACTGAAGCTGATAGAAATTAATATCTTAAAATGCATGCTTAATTTTAACCATAAATGAAAAAAGAAATGTACATTTACACATCACAAGTATTTTCGCGTAGCCAGTCTTACCAGAGATCATGCATTTCATGAAGCCTTTAAGAAACAAAATATCATGGTAGCAGATATTTCAATAAGAAATCAAATTATATATGCGAAAATAATCGGTAAACTAGTCACAGAGTTTAGTCAAGACAAAAACTATCACATGTATGATACAGAGCTGAGACTCTACATAGAGATAGAAATATGTAAAAATAATCATAATAGAATTTGTAGTATTGGCATATCATAATTATAACATGACTATGATAAATATGTTTTACTATTTTATGCCACTTTGTTTCACTATTTTGAAAGATGAAGAGACAATGATGCATAGTGGAAGTAAAAGAACGATTTGAAAAGCCCAATAAATGAAAGAAAAGACAGAATTATAAAGCACTCGATGTTGCCTGAGACGATTACCAAGATGAGTTTCTAGTTGTTAAGCATGTATGAAAATATAGTAGATTTCTAAAAGTCATTACTTAGGAGCACAATATAGCTGTCTAAACACAAGTATTAAACTATATACTAAGTAAAACACATATCAATATATTGCAATGGCTGGTCAGCATAAATGATGATAATTTTATTAGTTTTTTTGTATAAACGCATGTCACAGTATATGCAGGTATTTACAGCTGTATTGGATGTTACCTTCCATTGAACAGAAACAGTAGACTGTGTGCAAATATTTGCTTTTCACGGAATACTTTCATCAGTGAAATAATTTTCAGCGTCATTTCACATGAGCTGTGTTAAAAATTCAGAATTGTGTACAGCTGGAATTACAGCAAATTGTATTTGGATAGGGATTATTGGATTAAAAAAAGTTTGTTCTGTAATATGAATATTCAGAAAGTGACGGAGTGTTGGATCAGGTGAGAGACTTAACGTGATGGGTTATTGCACAAAGTTGACACAGCAGGATTGATGTTTGGTGAGTTGCTCTGCATGGCTGGATGGCATTAGAAAGTTAACTCCCATTACAGCTCTGTATAATGAGTGTAACTTAGAGAAACTAATGAAAGGGACTTCGTGAGACTATTGAAAAGTCTAGTAAGTTACTTACCTTGACTGGTTAGTGTCTGGTGAATTGACAGCTCTCAGTTTGGTGACGAGGACGCGTACAATGTTACACAAGAAAATGAGATTCATCTGGAGAAGAAATGACTTTATCAATACATATCTAGATATATTATAATCGGTTAACGTCAAATTCTCAATAAAATGTAAAATAAAACAACAATTGTTTATAGGATTGAATGAAATATTCAACTCAAATTTCAATGCTGGTCCTCTTTATTATTTGATGTGTTATGCACAATGAAGAATCTCTCCAGATATCTAAATGGTATTACATGTCATACAATCTTTACATTTTAGGTAGAATCATGTGCACAAAATATTTTCTTGGTAACAAGAAGTTTCAAGCTTCATGGAGTATTCGTGCAAGTACAATACAATTGAATATACTACTGTTTGAGAAGATCATATGCAAAGATAAAATGTCGTGTTGTAATTAGTTACATACAATTATGGTGCCAACAATAGGTCCAAATACGATCCATTGCAGCACACTGTAATCAGTCCAGCACCTGTAATACAAATATGTAAGTGAAATTGTAATAACATGGACGATTTTGAGAATGTGTTAGACCATTAAAAGTGCAAAAATTGTATTATGAACTTAGAAGATTTACTAATAAGCGGGGAAATTATTTCATGGTTGGGTGGCTGAATTGGAAAATAGTGAAAATTATAGCAGCATTTTGTAATTTTAGTTTTAAAAGTTAACATCTTATAATCTAAATACATGTTTAATAGAGCGCACTTATCACCTCTTTTGTTTATGAATGTATTTATATTGCTGTGGTATGAGAAACTAAATATCATGGTAGCCTAGAGACAGAGAGAGAACGTGGTTCCCTCCCCATATGACTGTTGTGTATCGGACGAATCTGCGGGCGTATCAGACGAGCCTTTAGGCGAGTCTGATGCGCCCGCAGATGAGTCCGATACACAACAGTCATATGGGGAGGGAACTGCGTTCTTTATTTATCAACCAATGTCACAAATACACAATGTTTCTAATATATAATGCAGTTGATGAACAGATAATCATAAATAAGCCAAGTTTCAAAACGCACATGAATACACTAATAGTCTACAGGCAGACTGCCGATTCGAATCTTCTCGTCCTGATAACGTCAATTGGGTTGCATATCCAGGTGATTTGAATGATCCCATGGCATTTTTATAACCATCTATTTTGTTAGACGCATTATATACATACTAACAGTACATGTATATACTAAAATGACCAGAATATTCAGACCGTCAATGAAATATCTGGCTTGTTCTGGCTTGTGTTTACAATAGGTTTCCTAGAATACAGAGCGACCAGCGTAAATCACCGTGCCCTTGACGTGTTCTTTCAAACGTCAACCGTTCAAACAATAACGCATACCGCATTTCTCTGAACGCCCTTGCACGCATTACGTGATCCTTTGTAGTTCGTGGTTTATTGTGTTAGTACATTGTATACTTTCACATAGAAGTGTCATTGACGTAGTGTTTGTAATAAAGCATAGATTCTTTTTTAACATTTGTATTCTTATATTTATTATTGCTGTTATTATTTTTTTTGTATTGTGTTGGGGAAAACATAACAATGAGCAGTGACCAATTGGCCAATACCAAATACCCCCTCCCAGAAGAAATGATTGTTTGTGAAATAGGAAAAAAGTAGTCCGGTCAAAAAGCTGTATCGGGTCTAGACCCGATATGGATTTCCATATCGGGTCCCTGTATCGGGTTACTAGCCAATCCGATAATAATAGTCCAAATTCAAATAGTCTAAGAACCACAAGATGCAACGGATTGTCCTTGAATGTGCATTAATCCGTTCTGGTAAGATTCATATATAGATATAGTATCCATCTAGTTGTTAACTAATTCAAACCAAATGCAAGCCATGTTTTCTAAAACTAAGCGCACGTGAATCAAACAACATCACACATACGCGAAGCATCAACTTTTGTAAGCTACTTACATTTTAAGTCCACGTGGCTGAGCCAATTGCCAATTGTATGGAAAACTGAGAAATACATTGTAATTGGCTGATGTTTTAATCATTCTAGTTGATGCTTAACAGTAGATGGAGTTGCAATAAGCCAGCATGGACAAACTGATATAAAATCTGTTGGGAGTACAATAAAGATTCATAAGATGATACATTACATCATCAATATGAACAAAACATGAAGGGGACGTTCATATTCTGGCACACTCATATAAATAGCTGGTATTGCATGCTGAAGCACCAAATTACATTGGAGACCGACAATAATCTCACACGTTCATAGCTAACTAAGTTACTCTGGTTTATATTAAATCATAAACATTAGAGGGCTATTTTGGAATACTTACTCAATGGAACTTTCTGTGTTGTTCGCTCTAATGGTGGTATATATAATTGTGGGGATCAGAGGTACCACTGAAAATTTAATTGAAAATTAATCTATGTATATTTTATGCAAATGCTATGTCACTATAAATGGTGAAAATGTCGAATCCTATCGAATCGTATCCTTAAAATATTTTCACTATTATTATTATCATTATTATTAAAATAGATCACTTTATTATTAAGTACCATCTGGTCCGAGAAACATACCTTTAATTAGTAGAATAAAATGTTTAAAAATACATTGCTCAAATTAGTGACATTACATTATTGAAACATACAAAATTTTTACTAGAGCGTTCGTACACCCTTCAAGCAATCAATTGTTTCCTGATATAAAGGCCAATATGGTGATGGGTTTATCTCCTGGTCTATAAACTTTGCAACCTTATTAACTGGCTTATTCAAAACACGTGCTTTGCTTGTTGCTTATAATTTTGTATTATTATTATTGCTTATAATTTTGCACTATCATCTTAATGAAAAGAACTATTGATTATTGCTGGAAATGACTACTGTAAAACTAGAATATTTCGTGGCTAATAAATTTTGCGATTTCATCCATAAATTATTTTGTGACTATTTCATTTTGCGTTTTTGGTCCAAGTGGTCCAAGCTGGAATCCTATTGGTGTTTGGTGACTATTTAAGCTTGCGTGTTTGCACCTCCCCACGAAATTCGGAAATTTAAATCGTACGCAAACATATCTAGTTTTAAAGTATATTACAATATCTGTTTACCCCATCCTATGATGCAACAGCTGATGAGGAGTTTCTTTCCAGAGGTGAATGCCATCACAATGATGGTGTGTAGATAAAGTCCCTCGCAGAACATCCAGAAGAAGTTGCACGTGACCAGGTATTGGGTTATAACGTGTAGAGCCTGACACCAAATCTGTGCAGACACAAAGTAACGATAAGGGTTTCCTACATGGGTTACTTAATGTCCCAACTGGGGACTCTTTTACAGTTAAACCTTAAATGTTAGCTAGTCTCCCAGGTGATACTTAGTTACCACATTTTATTGCTCTGAAAAAAATGCAACCTTTCGATTATATTGATTACCCAGTCCGTTCATGATATACGAAATAAGCTGAGTTTACCAATGACGGTTCGTTTTATTGGTGAGAACTGATACCATAAACCCGTACACAAAGGTCCGTTGTCACACTGGTATGTGTGGGATTAGAATCCATTCGAGTGCCAAACTTAGCACTAGGTGTTGCATTGTAATATCATAAAATAAAGCTCCATTGAGAAAAATGTCCCTAGTTAATGGTGGGAGTTAAATGTCACAATTTACGTGTCTGAGACATTTAAGATTAAGCTAGAACTGTCCATTTCAAAGTCGCAGAAATATGTGTGAAGTGAATTATTACATATGGTTGAACTATCTCCTGCTCGATAATTTATGAACTGACAAAATACGATAAACAGCAATGACACAAACACCACCAACTAGATAATTCTCAATTTTTCTCTCACTGTTCTTGCAATATATATAAATATACATAGATAATTGTCATTCTCTTGAATGAAAATATTGACATTAATTTACATTGTAAACAAACGTTGCTAGTGGCTACCAGCAAGTTAATTCATAACATTACGTTATTATAGTCTCTAGAGAAGAGAGTAATTTTACTCACAGGATTGTGTGTGAGGACCTCTACGTCCAGGGCAGCCAAGGTGTAGTACAGGATCCACGCCACACCGTTGAGGATGTAGGACGTGAAGAGGTTCTTGTGCAGGGTAACACGGTCACACTGAAGTTGTCTGTAAAATTTACAATCTATTTTAACCACATTAATTACTATTAGTCACCTATCATATGGCATAGATCATTTTAGATGTTGTAAATTGATATTACAAATAAGGCAGCAAGCTATACAAAATAGGTGTTATGTTAATTGGGTGCAAAACAATTTGGACTTTTAAACGGGAACGCTGATGGAACCATGACACTGTGTACTACACCAAAGAACTAATAGATTTTACAGTTCTAATGTGTGTGGAGTGTTCATAAGTGGTCGAGAAATATCACATCACTCTTTTAGGGGTATAATTTTCCACATCCATTATTCCTATTTCTAATTACCCACATTGCATAACGTTTCAGTCTTTGTTTCCACATGTTAAAATTCATCTTGCTACCCTTTTTGGTAATTTTTTCACATCCACTTACATCAGCTTTGTTTCAACATAATCCTTCCTGAAACCCTCTAGTACTTACTCCTATTCGGTTATATATAAGGAGAAATAATACTGAGCAAAAATATCCACAGCAATAACTATTCCCGTTGTAGTATAATATACAAAACACTTCAACTTCAGCTGAACACAATTAGGTTTAAGTACATGGTGAATCCTACAATTTTAGCTCAGGTGTACGGAAATAATATCTAACGTTTCTGCGTGCACGTGGGCGAGTGTGTGCTGTACCTGAATGAAAAGAAGACGACCAGCGACACAAAGAGCGCAACGATGGAGATGACGTAGCCAGCAATGAACACATAGATGAGTCGCTTATCCTTCTGCAATAAAACACACACAAAATGTACTGCAACGTGCATCACAACTTCTCAAGCATGGCTATCTCAGGCACTATGAGTATTATTTGTAGTTCAATTGAGAGTCGATGTGTCTATGATTCCCGTGATTATAGAAGCGTAGCGGACAGCATTCATGGCCCTTCTGTCTTCTTTACCGACGTCGGTAGTGAATTGAAATATGCCATATTTCAGTATAGTGGCCTCCCATGAAGCATGCTTACCTCTAGGTCGCCCGTGTTAATGCAGGACGTGTAGTTGGACCACGTGCGATTGATGACAGGTGACACCCACCACGTGCCGTCAGGACTACACTCACGAGTGGCACGCACTGCAGGAGAGCATTAATGTTGGTGATGATGATATGTATGTGCATATCTATAGAACATGTAACCAACATGCATAAGCATATAGTCTTAGATGTAGATTCATAAATCGTCGACGCATGCAGAATGCATTCATCCCGCTTGCACCGAAAACGTTAACACTTAACAGACCACCTACTCTAGAACATGGTCAGAATGATGAAACATATTTGGACCTTGGATCTGTCAATCCAGCTAACCATATTGGAGAAAGAAATATATATCAAGAAAACACAAATGCCAACTTTCCCCCTTTAAGACAGGTACGGCTGTGCCACTCACGCGTGTGGTCGAAGCCGTCGATCCAGGCCGGGCACGGTGTGTACGCCGTGGAGCCGGCCAGCGTGTAGTTCCAGCAGCCCCAGCCGTCCCACACCGGCGGGCAGTACAGCTGGTCTGCAGTACACAATGCCGCACTAGATACTATAGTCTGCATGCATGATGCTGCACATAGCTCGGTAACATAGATATATGGACTGTTGTTAAATGGATCTTTGTGTTACGTTTGAAAATTAGTCTCGTCAAAATGACTACTGAAGTAATGATTCTTGAAATAACCAGATAATAGACCTCGAATCATGAGTGGTTTTGTGTTTTGCGTATTGTTATGGGGTAATCGTGTTTTACCGACCAGTATTGCTTATCTACCGTACTCTAAAGTTTTGACTGCATGACACGGGCCTTACCGTCGTCAGGATAAGGTTGTGCCACAGTTCGGCGGAGGCACGAATCCTGCGCTAGCGTCAATGCCAGGTCCATGTCACTCAGACCTCCGGCCGCGCCGCTGTCCGCGACCCCCGAGACGCTGACGTTGTCGCTCCCCATGTTGAGCGCAGGCTCCGGTGCTGATAGGTCCCAGTGTCCCAAGGCCGCCGGCTGAGGTTTAGAAGTCTGTAATGAGAAAGACTGGTGTGGGAAATTCGTGAAAACTTACTAATGAACAAGAGGTTCAGGATCAATTAAACGCGGCCGTCCCTGACAGCAGGATAAGTAGTCCGTTGTGAATTGTGCTGAAATGGCAGTCCTTAAACAAATGCTTGGTATTGTGGAAACTCCTGGATCCGCTCAATGCTTCGTGTATTCAGTTGACCTGGCTATTGTTCATTGGGTGTCAAGAATAAGAAGAACGATTGCTAGGTTTAGCAGCGTAAGGCACAAAATAACAAAGTAGCGAGATAGTTGAAATTCAAGATGTGACAAGGAATCCAGGGTTAAAGCATAAACCTGTGACTATGAACGTTCACCTGTTGATTAATCACGTTATGGATATCACACTCTACACGACAAGTACGGCGTTACCTCGTTAGCAGTTCGGAAGTTGCTAAAGTATACACTTATCATGTGCTTAGCAAGGTTTTCTGTTGTCATAAACAATGCGTAAATCCCTTGAGACTCTCACATGCGTTATAGCTGTTAGTGTATGTGTGGACATGACGGAGGCTCAAAAGGGTTGATTTGTGACTATCGTTACGTAAAACCCACTTTACACTAGAGCGATCATGAGCGAACCCGTGCAACGCATCTGTACGCATTATGTCACGTCGTCACCTTGGACGTATTGTGGCGGCATAGAAGGCAGTAAAAATGCATGGTACGACAAGTTGCTGAGGCAAACGAAGTGTTACTTATATGTTCGAATGTTCTGAGATCCGTAGACGCAGCATAACTATTTGAAGCAAACTTTAATCAAACTGAATGTTCGTTCAAAGTTTTTGAACATGTTCAAAATTTCCTGACGAATTTGTCAGTTCGCCAGTGCACGTAGAGCTACGTAGGTGGAATTCGCTATAGTGTAAATGCGGGTTTTATGTACACATGTACGCACGTGTACGCTAATGGACATAAGTTTTATGGTCGACTGTATGTGTTGCTATCATCTTAGGTTAATCTTAATAATACAATATTACACAATCTTTTGCGAGTAACTGGTTCACAATTTTTCTACCTGCAGGACATCTTTAATTTGGTTATCATGTGGCAGATGGGGGGGGGAGGCAGGTAACCCATCGCGGGAAACACTAGAGCCGGAAATGTTAAGTCTGCGTTAAAAAAAGGGCGATATCTCCATCGATGCCCTATACTATATCGACAACTCATCTGGATATAATGTTAGTATAAATGTGGTGCTTCATAGTCGTGATTCAAGTCTTGTTCTCATGACTTTACATTTAAAATCTTTACACCACGTCATATATTTGATCATTCTCAAATTATGACTTACACCTGCAGGACATTCAGCGCGCACTGTTAGTCATTCACACAATCATCACTCACTCATATTTCAACCCAATGACTGTACTTAATTGGCGTGTATGTGCCATGGAGAAGTGGACCCCTACTATAGATGGGTCTACTCAACACCCACCGCCGGACCCGACCGGGACCGAAGCCAGGACCTTCCGGTCACATACAAGTCCAACTCCCAATCCACTCGGCCATAGAAGCACACACCCTTAACTCATTGTTCACACATCGGCTAGGGCCACTTGTTATCTGAAATTTGCATGGGTCCCCCATCACATCCACATCATTTGTCAATGTGACTGGTGTCTGCATTGATGAACAAAGATGTCAGGACAATGGTCCACCCACTGACGTACAACCGAGGCTAGAACTAGAACATTGTATTGAGACCATGAAGATGGCAACAACCCCAATTAGTGAGCTGTGAAATGTTGGGAAAACACACATTATGTAATTCATTCGTTATTTCAGAAATCATATACACAGCTGTAAAATATAGGCATGGTTAAGACCAATTCACAAGAAAAAAAATCTAAGGGTTGAATATGAAGAGCATAGTTGCTTACATGGTGAACATGCTCAAAATAAGCTTCAGAAATGCTCACTTGCACGCGAGATGGCAATAGACTCGTTTGGCATATGGATCTAATGCCTCATAATTAGAAGGACGCAAATATCATATAGTGTATGTGTAAACAGAAACCTGCTTTAAAACACGCAGTGTGTTTCGAGGGTTCACTATAAAACATTATTCCCTTTACACTGGTGTTAAGTAGTTTTGAAATATATACCAGACGGGCTAATAACCTTTTTTCCCGCGAAACTTTTATAACACTGAGATCAGTACAGCCAGATACAACACCAAAAAAGCAAATGGACAACCAATCATAAGCTTGCATATTATACTCATAAACGTATTCCTTAGTATGCACAAACTAAAATGTATTTAGATATAATTAGAATATGTATTTCACATGTCAGTATAATAAATGATTATTTTTGACTTGACTTGACGTTATACCGGCCAATGACCAAATGACCAGTCCCTTAATTGATACCATTGTATACACTAAAATATATTGCTACAGCACTCATTTGTAGACTGTCTATATTACTACCAGTTTTTTTTATTTTGCCGACCAGTTTGCACTCACATAACTTACCCGCCAGTCTGCAGTGATGCTTCACAAAAGAACACCACATATTCTTTTTCGCTGCAGTTAAGTGCTTCATTGCTTAGATTTTTCGCAATGATACGTTAAGACCAGACACGTTTCCGCTCAAAATCTACATGCACTTTAGTTGTCTGGAAGCACCATTCAATTTTGTAAATCTTTGTTAAATCAGTGCATTTACATGTGTTTATATCTTACAAAGAATCGACCTTATTGAATTCCCATTCGAAGAGTTAGCTTAAAAGCACACATTGATAAGCGCTGGAAGTGCTCTGGCTGAACTAACGGAAACTTGGCTGTGTGAACACTAATAGCTAGGGTCAGTTTGTGTGTCTATGTGTTTTCAAACGGTGAATGCATTTGCCCCCAACCTTGCGTATTGCTCAATTCAAAGTACACTTAAAATTTGGGTTGAAAATGGATATGCTGTTGTGAAATATTGCCGACAATCAAAACTGATAGTATCGACAGTGATGTCACAGTCGTTATCATTTACAAAATTGTGTCGTCACAGACATGATCTTCGAATAAGGAATACCATAGCTCCCATGTCTTTCTCAAATTATCCTCTTAGATACTATGGGTTTGTCTACTCTTGCTAGTTCTAATGATTAGCGTTGTAGTCATGTTGACCGTCAGGATAGTCTTATTGACTACACGTACGCCAGTTGATACGCGTACGGATGATGACTGCTGTCTACAACAGAGATGTCAACCTAACTATTTCATTACCCTGTAATTCAGTGGTTTGCCAAAAGGCGAATTACATCAGTACACTTAAAAGTTGACTGGCATTTTAAGACGTGGCTGGATTTTGATTTACAATTACATTTCAGAGGCTGAATGCTGAATTAGGTGAGTTAATCAGCACAATCTTGTATGGTAATTGCATTTATTAGCGCAATCTGAGAGTGCTTTGCGAGCCATACAAATGAACATCTTAATGGCAAGCACTTGCTGTTCCCATTTTCATTTTCAGATCCAGTAATTCATTCCTAAGAAGAGCGTTTTAGGGAGATGGTGGCCATATTGGCTAAGTAACGGCTAAGGAGGGTGGAGTATGGAAACACATGCGCACATCCTTTTTGAGCGAACAAAATTAATTGCCAACTATTCTTCATGACGATGAACTAGCCAGGTGGTGTAAACAATCTGTACATAGTCGCAAATAAGCGTTGCGACAGCCTAAAAATAAACATCGGTATTGGTGCTTACACATACAGACTATCCTCTAAAATGGTTGTTATCTAATAATGGATGATGAAGTTGGTATACAATCAACCCTTTGATTGTGTGAGTTAATAACAATATGTGATGTGTGTTTGAAGGCATGATCCAAGTGTTCTGCTCTCACGACTTCACATTTTACTGTACACCAGGTCATTGACACCCTTGTCACACTATATCTTTCTCAACTTCCCGAGGACCACACATCACATTGCAACCGTACTGCAGACATGTCAATCACTCACATTTGCGTTCACTCGCCTGATCTGTACTTATTTAAGGTGTATGCACCACGGAGTAGTGTGCAACCTGTTAGAGATAAGTTTGCCCAGCACCTACCACCAGACGCTACCGGAAATCTTTCTGGTCACGTGTACAGCTCCCTATTCATTCGACCACCGAAGAAAATTACTTAATTGTCACATAATATTCTAATATATAGAAGAAAATCATGAAATTTATCTAGTTGTATGTTAATTTATTCAAATTTACTTTATTCAAGTGTGATTTAGTCACATAATCACTTTTTCACCTAGAAGTAAAATGATGTATTTGTAGCTGTGTCTATAATATCTTTCATTTTACATCAGATTTTAATTTGGATGTATGAAGATTATGGTGGCCATTTTGAAATTCAAGATGGCGGCTGAAATAATGGTCGACTGACGTGCGTTCTGCTTTTAAATGAAAGAGCGTATTAAAATTGATAAACGCTGAATCTTTTACGCTTTTTAAGACAAGTGAACGGTTTTCCCCAAACGGCCCCTAGTACTCAAATTGTGACATAACCAGTCCAAAAGAATAGTTACAACGAGAAGTCAGACTTTGCATAAAAGCATACCACTACAGCCAACACACCAGTCCAATATGCATGATGGCATCTATTCTATGGTGGGTCATAGCCTGTTAATAGGATATATGTCCAGCTACATAGTCAGAAAAAGGTCGTACAATGTACGTTTCTGTGCAAATTTACAGTTTTATCATCTGAGTGCGAGACATGGTTTTGTAGTATGCAATTAATCGATGAATCCTCTATATTTATGCGAAATACCCAGTATGTTATTTTTGTGTAGTAATATTATTGCCAGTGCAGGTAGTTTTTCATTGTACACATTTATTACTCGTATTGCAGCTAGATTTAAATATGGGGCTAAGGTGAACAGTAAGCGCACATTGGGAGCCCCGTATTCCAATGGGGTTATATGTAGTAAGTAATATTAGTCAACTGCATACGGTAATATTTGCAATTCAATATTTTGAAAGAGCGATAATATAATGTCGTCACTACACCATGCAAATGGTCTAACAGTCAAGGGTTTCCATTCCAGATTTTTTTCTCTGCTCTAGAAGATGAAAATCTCGGGCGAAAAGATGATTCTATGTGTTTAACAACATGGTTTTGAATGGTTGAAGGACCAAACCTGATTCCACTATAACTTATGGAAATGTCTAATTCTACTATAAACATTTGGTGAACGCATTGCCATAGTTTACAAAATACGCCTTACAATATTTAGTTGTGGAAGAGGTGTGGATATCAGTCTAGGCTGTGTACCAGAAAGACGTATCTGACATAAACTCACCTAAAATATTGTATGTTTGTCCAGCGGACTGGCCTCAAGTGGTCCAAATAGAGAGAAAGCCTCTCGATTGATCATGGTGATCACTTTATGGAGTTTTCAGACCGCAAGAAATGTTCTTATGAAAGAGGTGGCATTCATTGGATGTTCTACTGTAGTCATAAAATGTCTGTCATATACGATATTCTCTGTACTTGCTCCTTAAATAGAGGAATGACAAATGACACTCTCTCAAAATAGAACTACATTCCTGGTATTCGTGGCATATAGAGTTACATGGAAAAAATGACTATTTTATGCTTAAATTATCTTTCCTACCTTGTGCATGAACACAAGTAATTACTAGTGCACTGTGCACTGTAAAAATATGTAGCTAGGAAATTATGCTTCAAACGCACGGCCCTATATATTTTTGTCATTGGATCTGACAGCACTCAATCGCGTAAACTCACTTGTGTAAGAATCATTTCTAGTTATAGTTGTTCTAATACTAAATATGCATATGCCAACAACATACTTCGGCCAAACTATTCATCATATCAACCAGGTCTTGGCCTCGCTGTTTCTTGGGGGCCTGGCAGTTCACTCACGTTTCGGATTTGAGACGCACCACCACTTCTAAGAAATCCTGGCTCTGCCTCCTGCGTACTAAAGCACGGATTTATAAATTGACTATGAAACATAACACTATTATGGCAACAAAATATTGATTGTGTGTGACATTCTGAGAAAGATACTTTTTTTCCAAATACAAAATACTTCTGTTACATACAATAGATGACATACATCTAGAATGTATGCTCATTTCAAACGCCAATGAATTCCCATTTTGCAATGTTAATTGCAGTTCCTGACAATGCTGGAGGCTGAGTGGGTTGCAGTCAGGGGTCTCCAATACTCAGATTCGCTTTGTATTACTGGCATTGCACGACGCGGGGCAATGAAGCCAGCCGATAATAAGCTCTATGTGTATCAATTAAGGCCATAAAACTGATACCAATGACCGGATTGACCCATCAAGGAAGACGTTCAATAGATACGTCACCGTGTGTCAGAAAACGACCAAAAACCGGTCGTAAGCCATCATTAAACGGATGGTAGTAATACAGCACAATATATTCACCATCAGGATTAGCAGGTAACGTGGAATCCAAGACATTCACTAAGTAGTAAATTCTGGTACTAGAAAACCAAAACACTGATTCGGACTCTTAGCAATGAAATAGATTTGCTCTACAAATTATAATTATCCCGTTTAATAAACGGTATATAGAATAGAACTAAACATTAGTGATCTGATTAAAAATACACAATCAGTTTGTTACAGGACATTGAAATTTGTCATGGAAGACTTACCTATGGCGCATATTGACGGCACTACTAGTATTGTCTAGACCGTAAATGTCTACCTTTATGCTACCCTATGCTTAGTATACATGAGGGTGCTGTTGAGCCGTGTTTTGCAACCAGCCGCGTTTTACAAGCGGTTGCATTTTGCGTTGACGCGTTTTGCAACCGCAACGCGTTTTGCAAATGCAAAATGTAATCTGCCGATATTTTTAGTTAATTTCTGCACTATCAAAACTTACACAAATGCATTTGATGGATGTTGTGTATAGTTCTTAACATTATCACATTGTTTAACATGATTAAAGAATGTATTGATTTTGCATTAGAAGATGCATTTCACATCCTATATGGTGCCCACATCACAGCCATGTTTTACTATCAGCATAGATATATTAAGTTGTGCCTTTTGCATCAAAATTAGGCTAATCACCCTCACATGTAATTGTGTTGCTCATTTTAAATGAATACACATCATTTACAATACAAAAGTTTTTCGCATTTTAAGTGATTCTTGGTTAAGGCAATTTAATTTTGAACATTATTATTATAAGACTGTTTATTCAAAATCACTTTGTATTGAAAATGATATGTATTCATAAATTTGAAGAACACTATTGCATGGAAGAATAATCAGCCCAATTTTTATGCCAATCGCATCTTTCAATATATATTTGCTGATAGTAAAACGAGGCTGTGATGTGGGCCTGATATAGCATGTGAAATGCATCTTCAAATGCCAAATCAAGACATTTTCTAATTTATTTAAATGTTCATACAATGTGATGATGTTAAGAAATATACACAAAATCCCTCAAATGCATATGTGTGAGTGTTAGTAATATGGAAAATCACTAAAATAAAATCTGCGGGTTACATTTTGCACTGGCGGTTGCAAAACGCATTGTGGTTGCAAAACGTGGCTCGAGACCCCTTTCTGATTGCAAAACGCGTCAACGCCAAATGCAACTGGTTGCAAAACGCGACTGGTTGCAAAACGCGGCTCAACAGGTGCTCCTCGGGGGTTTATCGTGAGGAGCCAAATTAATGCTAGGAGAACTTCTAATATGAGTGTTATTTGACATACTGAAACTGCTGACTATTGCCACATATTGGTGACGCCCAGTTCATTTTGTCATATGAAACTTAAATATGACATTACATGGTAGTTATATGTGCAATATTACACCGTCGTAGTGTGCATATTATATGTATATTACGGCAAGTCGATTCAACCAGTGTTGTAATATGGTCAGTGTGCCAGTGTATGCTGGTCAGCTGCCGTTATAAACAGGGTATACTGTTTGGTTTCTATGTTGTAACATGCCTAGTCAAACTGCTGTGCTAGGATATATGGGTTAAGAACGTAACAACTAAATCAGTATACATAACTGCTACTCAGGGCATCCACTTGGCTAAAAATACCTACCTGAATGTGTATTACCTACAAACATGCACAGACATCACAGACATGCCAATTACCATCCTTTTTCTAGTGATTACTGTCTCATCATCCTGTATTATACATTAAACGCTGCTGCCGGGACTTTTTACAATCAAAGACAGTGCATTAATGAGTTCCTAATGGTTATGGCCAGTTATCATGCAACTGTAACATTAAGCACGTCCAACTTCTGCCTACTTCACCTACTCCTTATGCGCACATTATATATACGGTAATGTAAATTTTTAATGGTTGTTACCATGGCTATTCTTGAGAGCATAGATTGTTTGAGATAATCACTGTGTCCATGCTTACTGTGTGTAAAGCCATTGGGATGAAATCACAATGGAAAAGAATGGCTAGGTGCTTATGTCAACTAGTTGTTCACACGCAATGAAACAACCAAAATTGCACTCAATTAATCCCATAATCACAGTCAGATAACCTATGGTGTCACACATGTGATAATCATAGCATAAACAAACAAACGCAATGCCACAAGTGTTGCCATGCTTGTTAGCATACACGTAGTCGTCTTTTCCGACAAGCCATAACCCCACGTGGTGACCATGCCCAATCCTTTCTTTTGAAACCCATGTTGTCTTATATTTATTTGAGTCATTATTATAAAGTGGCATTAATACAACGCTATTAGATTTCACATTCTCTATAATTATGTATTTACTACACGGGTGTTGTACTTAATAATGAAATGAGTTGAGCCTATTCATACTCAAAAGGTATTTAAGGTTGACATTGTGTTGCGTCCTCAGTCTATTGTTTAGCGTGTTTGGCGATGGAATTTATAGTTTAATGGATGCAATCAATGATTTGCAAACACATCACCTGATATTTTACTTTCCTAAACTACGATAATATGTTGGCTTTTTGTAAAGTGCAAGACGCTTTTCACACAATTCTGTAACGAAATAATCTTTCTGTACCTATAACCAACCTAGATATCGGTACGGTATCCCGTATCTCTAGTGGGGGCCTTTCAATTACTCAAGCAATTGAGAATAAATATGTATGGACTTTGTCCGTAAAAAGTTTTATGATAAAAAATAGGCCATGTGTTTATGTCATTTAAAACTTAGAACGTCCAAGGTCACATACATATGTCTACTATCGATGTATAATGATACGATTTCTCCCGGTCATCGGCGTGCAACTGCAAACCTATATAGCGATGCCACCTCACTCGTTTCAATCACTTGGATGGTCTTGATGCAGAGGTTCTCATGCACTTCGCGTATCAAGTATAATAGATTTATACATATTATCCTGGGCTTATGCCGTGTACATCTACTGTGTTAGAAAAAAAACGGAGTGATATCCAATGCATATGTCACTGGCGAAATAGTCGACTATTAATCATCTCTCATTTACGAGGGGAAAAGATGCGACAACAGACCACTGACAAGCAATTTACCAGTACCAAATTGTCGGTGTGACTTAAGACTGCTGGACTCATGAATCTTATGTTCACCGTGACGTATATCATCAGTTTATGCATGAGACATAAATGGGATAAATTGTAGACAAATTGCCCTAAGACAGAGACTCTTTCGGGACTGACACATGACATAACCAATACATACTTGAGCAGGATATTCTATGGCTTAAGGGTAGGCATGATTGTATTTTGTAATGAAAATGCAAATGAGGTTTACAGCGGATCTGATTTAAGATTTTTCACATTACATAGTTTGCAGAATCATTTACCTTCAAACACCTTGAAGCTATTGACGAATTGTTCCATCTATAGACTAACGTGCGTGATTATGGGCACGGTAATAGCTCTGAGAATTGCTCTATCAAATAATTATGGCTTGTATGTCATTGCCAGGGATTGTGATAGCATTTTTTGATGTCCCTTTTGCTCGGATGTCATCAATGGACGGCAATACTCGTGTGGTGCTAAGTACATAGATACAAGTTGTTGGCTTCTATCCGGATACAGACCACAGCATCAACATGTGATAGAACTAGATGTGAAAAAAGCGCAATCGAATATGGGTCATGTCAAGCTAGGTTATTATGATTCCTGTTTACCGTCGTCTACATGTTCGCAAACAGCATTTAAAAGTTATAATGAGATAGTCATCAACTGGCAGATCCGGGTTTGAAAGAACAAAGGGATATCAGGGGTTTCGTACAAACGAACGACGCCGGATAACCCGGAAATTAATTAAATGAAAGATTTTGGTAGAAAATGGGGTGCGTGTGGCCCTGCGCCACCCCCAGATCTCCCTACAATCATTTATGATGTTTTTTAACAAAAATGATTTTCTTTTCGAGAATTGAATGAAATAATGGGACCCGTGGCTTGCTTTCTTTTATTATTTTAACTTATACTTCAGACGCCATCGTGTCCCTCATCACAGTTGTCAGTATCATAAAAACTGGTTTTGGAAATAAGATGGATGAGAGCACACAGTGCCTTCTATTTTGTGCCTCTGCTATTTTCAGTTCAACTTTGAATGTCAGTGGATATTATCTTCGACGGAAAACTGGCTCTACAAATGACGATGGTGGATGACGTATTTCAAAGGGCTGAATACGTACATGATATCAAGTACTTCTAAACAACAAGTCACTGCTTTGTGACACCTAAAGCTACAACATATTAGCGTTAGATAAGTGTCCATTACACACAGTGCAGTAATGCATGAGCCTCGGGCAGAACGTGTACGGGGGCCATCTTTGTCCACATCCACGTGCAGCCTTGTGGAGTAACATCATCAAAGCTGTTAGCTGCAGATGATACAAGGTGGGTCTAATGGGATTGATAAAGGTTATCACTGGTCATAAAATCAAATATCACTATCATCGTAGTTTCTAACATGGAAATAGGCAGTGACTCTAAAGATACTTGTGAATGTGGGGTGCACGCCATTGGTTCGTTGCAGTTGAGCTTTGATTTGGAATGTATCATAAAAATGGACTTAGAAACAGAACGTGTAGATGTACAAAAATGAGCACGGAATGTGTAAGGTGGTTGGTATGGGGAATGGTAGATGAAGAGTAACAGGATTTCGAAAGAACTTTAAACCAGCTAGCTGCAAGCCTGCTCAGGCTGTTCATCCGGCAAGCCACATAGACTAATAATAGACATGCAAACAAACATACGCACATAAACTATAACCTGTATATATATAGTAAACAACTGCAAAACGAATCTAATGAAACCAGCAAAAAAGGTAAAACACGGTAATCGCTTAAGTCCAAATACAACCATCACTTATGTTGAGAAGCCACAAGTGCGCGGTGACGAGCGGAAGTGATAAGTCACCATGGTCACGCCGCCGCCTCGGCCGCCATTGTCACGTGATAATTGCTCACCTGGCGACACCATTATGTCATATTTCTACTTTGTGATCTTTCACATGAATAACAGTGAAGGTTTTTTGTAAACTGCTTATTAGTTTAGCATTGGTGCACTTATAGTCCGAATATAGAAAGGCCGATTTTTAGTAATAAAGTGTGGTACTAATGAAAATCCATTTGTGGCTTTTCTTCAGGTGAAATTTGTCAAAACCAAAATAGTGTGTACACAGTGGTCGACAGTCAGAGCAAGGTCTACATGACCTTTCACCATTCACAATCTATTAGTCTAACCTCCCTTGGCAATAGTTGGAATCCTGGTATCTTTACAACTTTGTCCTCAGCGTATTCTCTGCAATGGATGTATGGATTTGATTTCTTAGGGGGAAACTCAAAACTGTAAATCTATATCTGAAACTGCATTTTGCTAACAGTTATTTCTCAATTCCAAATAATGAATCCAACGTAAGCAAATAGTATTAGTTGTTGAACTCGCACGTAATTAACAACACGCCTTTTGGTAATCATGATCAGCACTTGCCAATTGTTGCATATATTAACGACATAAGAGTATAGTCTTCTGATATAAATGTTACGTTAGCATCTGAACCACAGGATCTACATGTAAGTAACGATTAAAATTACATGAGATTGCAAATGCCGATGACATGCTCATCATATGTGTATTTCTTGTTAGCATCTTTGAGGTTCCACCTAATTTGTGCCTGATTAGTTATTTATGAGTTGCAAAATATCAGTGATTATGACAACATTATGCCTAAAGTTATTGGTAAGGATTAAATCATGGATTCGTAATTAGTTTGGAATGCAGTACTGGGGCTCTAAATATTGTAAAGTAAATTATGGTCATTACTTGGATTGGAATGGGAATATATGAAAAGTGTAGTTACAATAATGATATATGAACACCAGGCACAGTAACAAGGGCTTTGACAAAGGATCAAGGCAATAGGTTATTAGCAAATCAAGGCATACCCACTGTAGCTACGGAAATGAAGTAAAAGCGAATCCTTGCACTGAAGAGCACGTACATTGTACTACAATATAGAACATCGCAAAGTACATCTTAACTACATATATATATTCTTAATCTAAACATTTTTATTTAAGAATGTGACAATAGTCCAAGATACTACTGGTATCGATGATTCGAAGTCAACTTTTTTTACTAATCATTGCACGTATAGTGCCACAATGACGTATTTTTTGCCTCATTTGTAGGTCTGTATTGGTTTGTTTGATGACACTAGACACCGCCATCATCATTCAAGGAGCTTTTTACGACCCACCTAGCACATAGCACAAAAGCAATTCAAGTGGATGTGGTGTCTTTAGCTTCCACTTGGGACCAATAATTATACGCAATCGTCAGGCTTGTCTCTGTGAAGTATAAATCTCTCCCTAAGGTATGCGGACCAAACTCAAACCATCATAATATAGATAGTCGTGATAACGTTTATAGTGAACGCTTACATTCAAGGAACTTATATGTAAAGCATTGAGCTTTGATCATTCCTTAGATAAATATCTTCCTGTTATACACACTGTCCAGCTATGCAACCGGATCTGCAGTGTGTGAACGTTAAATAAATTGACAGTAATGTTATCATGCCCTCATGTGCAACCACGCAGCTTACATATGCACGAAACAGGACTGTACGTTCTACTCTGTGAGCTAAAGTCACAACCGGTTACTATTACATGTACCAACCTGACACACGATAGTCACAGCTGACTCAACCAGAGCCATCACATGAGCACCGTCTACATCGCTCCAGGTCAAAGGAAGCAAGCGAGCAAGAACGAATGGGGACACATACCAATTAATTGATATTCACCTCACTGCTTGATAAATGACCGTCTTGGTAATATTAAGTGAGATGCTTTGACCCCAACATAGGACCCACGCATGGGTTTCAAGCAAAGAAGCCGTGTAGGTCCTTGAGCATTAATACTGCCATACACTTTTGTATCTATAGACGCGAGGGATAGATAAAAGACTGGACATTGCATTAAAATGTTACACTGTGTGGTGTTAAAACGTCCAAACGGTACGTATAAGCAGTAGAAATGCAGCACGCATTTGGGGGTAGCACCCCATGTTGCGGCCCACTAAACCAGGCATTTTCGCAGTGACTGGCCACTTTATGGCCCTGGACAGCTTTCTTTCAGCCAGTCTGGCAATAAACGACTCTGACTTCAGGCTGGCTGATTCCGTCTTTTGTGCTTTGGATGGAAAATTCTTCTCCACCAGCACCGAAGAGCTATGTGAAGCGTTGATGACGGAACGGTAATTCACATCTTGTTTGTAGCGGGTCAAAGCGTGAATAACAAAATGAAATAATGATGCGCTCGTACATGTCTTGACATCCATTATCATCTATTCGGTTGCCCTGCATCATTGTTGACAGGAAGCATTGTAAGATAAGCGATAACTGTAATAGATTTCGCGCAAAATTAATATGATATAGGATTTGTGCCATTAGTTTCATTTTCGATGCAAGTGCCTCATCAAACAAGACCCACTGTAATGTTTCTTAACGTTGACACGTGCAAAGCCACGTGATGGGGCACATGATGGCAAAATGTCGGGGCAAGTGACAATGACATGCCGGAGTTTGCTTCCTTATTCAACTACAGTCTCTTATTAGGGAGTTTTACGCCGGCAGCAGCCACTACGACAACAATAACAGGGGTCCTTGATGAAATCTACAGATCCTCAAAATGACTTGTTTAGAATGAACGTACATGTACATTCCTTTATTTACGTATACACAATAACTGTATGATGTACTGACCAGGTCATTAATAATATACAAATCCAAATATACAAATAGTAAGCATTTCACAGCATTTCACAGCCATTTATGTGACGTACTTTCCGTGGAAAGAAATAGTGTTTCCATTGACGATTGAGGTGTGCTTTGAATGTTGATTAACCAGTACCTCCTGTACAGCAACTAATTAAAGGCTAATTGTTAGTATTGTAACCCAATTAATTATAAGGGCTGAGGGCGGCGGTAACTATTTGTAAGGGCTAGCTACAGTTCATAGTGGCTGGGTGTGATCAGGGAGCAATTTACATGAGCATTCTTAACATAACAAAACTGACCTATGCACTGAACATGATCAACAGATGTAACGAAATTAAAAAAAAATAATATGTGTCCTAAAATTATATAGCTATGAAAAAAACATACCGTAACTAGTATTGATCCCCTTGAACTAAACACCTTTATAGCCCCGTCATTTCTCATTGTCATTAGTCTTCAGAAGCATGCATAATTAAAGGCTGACCCTTGTAAATAATAGGACGCACACCAGTCTATGTAGGCCCTACTCGTCTATGTGCTTAATTGGTGATAAGCTCATGTCCATACCTCTCTATAATGCATACAAATCATACATGATGCGAAAACAAGACTTCAGAAAGTGTGACATTAAAATATATTTTAATGTATATTGTTACGTTAAAATGGCATTGACACAAGTAGACTACTTATGGAATAACATTAATGATAAACTATAAATCTATACAGAGCTGCTTTCTGAAAGCCACATTGTCATTGAGGAAGTGCCAAAATAGGGACACGATATTGACAACATTGGACATCGGTGATGCTAACCAAAATTGTATCAAAATTGAAGGTCAAGCTGTATAAGACTATTGCAGAAAATGCTCCCAACATTGACCTAAATTAGCCGTCGAGCAGGCACGCTTCAATTGACGACGTGCCGAAATTGGATAACGTTAACAGTCCACACATGTAAATTAGTATGTAAATATGCGCCCTGTACAATGTATGTCGCTATATATCATAATCTATTATCCAGTCACTTTCTCACCCCTAATAAAGCTCGAAACATAGAGCTGCATAAAATTGGAATTATTCATAGACCTTTCACGTGAGGCCATAGGTCGGCAGTCCCACAAACATTAACTGTATGAGTAAAATTAACACTCCACACAACGACCATATCCCTAGGGCTTACATCTCACTATATATTACACAGGCCCAGTCTCCCCAGTAAAGTCATATTTGCATATATTATTAGAGACGTTAGTATGCTACGCAAAATGGGGGTGTTGATATGATATCCATACCAATTACTTAAATTATCATATTACCATAAGATTTAATTGGTACGTTATCATAATAATTATGTTGGTTCTTATTGCCAGCTTTATTGTCATATAAAGTGTTCAATGTACAATGTATGATTTACATTAACAATAATATACATATTATAATACGATATTTGTGAAGTAGGCACCATTCAGCAAATTGCTCATGACTTGGTCATTCTAATTGTGTCATGGCTTGCAATTAGTGTATTTAAACGACCACTCATTGAATGGTATTAGAAAGTGAAGAACATTAAAACAATACATACTGTCATTGGTTTAAGGTTCGTTTAGAACAAACAATGAACCCAATGAGTAATTACAAACTGATAATAATTGCGTTTAAACCAAAACACACCTCGATCGGCGACATTGTACAAGGTTAATAAGCAGTTATTGCTGTTTGCACCAAACCACGTAAAGGTTGAATATGTCCGTGCACTAGCTTAAGCCTGGAACAAAATATTATGGTGAGCCAAATAGTTTCAGTTATCAACCTTGAAATGAATTTTAGAAAGAACATTCAGATAATTTTAAAATACCGCTAGTATACATTAATAAGTGGTATATACACTGCTCATGTTAATCATTGTGTGTTACAAAACGGAATTCACTAGAATTAACCCTAAAGGGCATGGATAAAAATACTCACACATCGGCATGGGGTTAAGTGTCCCGTAATTAACTGTATTAAATTATGTATGAAATGTTGTTATAATTATGTGTTATATGTATTTTGATATCCTTGTCATTACACATGAGCTTCGAAAATAAATGGTTTCAATTTTAATATGATATTTTGAGAAGAATTGATTTACAATACAAGAACTCATGGCAAACCACCTGATCGGTGCAATACATTGTTTATTAGTACTTTATCTCCAAATTTACGAGGGGGTTTGGAGAGGTTCTGGTTACGTAAACGGCTTGTATTTGCTGCATACATGCGTGGTCTTCATAACTTATCCTTGAAGATTATTCCATCATAAACTACATCAAAGACATATTGGTGAATCAAAAGGATTTTCAGCAGCTATGAACTTCTCTTGAAAAGTGTAGAATTAATCAGAAATAAAATTATCATCCAGAAAGAATACTCAGTCTAGATTTAGGTGTGGCACAAATACATGCACCATATGAGCGAATCAATTTGAAAAACATTTATTTTGACAACATTATATCTCTAGAACTACTCTTTTTAAACATTATAAAATTAAGTTATTCTCATGTGTTGGTTATATAATGTACATGATCTGATCTTTTACCCACATTGGTCATTTTTACCACCACCACCCGGGGGGTCTTTTATGCCAGGGTATGGATTTTGATGCACATTGTAATAAATATTTGTTTGATTAACTCAATGTTTTATCCGACATTTATCGTAATGAGTTGTCTGTAACTGTAAAAGTCTCAATCACGCAAAAGTTTACTTTGCATATGCACAGACCCTTCTGTGCCGTTGAAGGTTAGGAGCAGGTAACTTTAAAATGTATTTTAAGATGTTCAATAACAATACACTACATATAATGATCGCCTACCGTACCTGCGAACTGATTAAATCTATTCCAGTAACTATTAGACTATCGGTGTCTGTAATACATATTCCAATGTTGCAGATCCCTCACTATGTTGGAGGGAATGCTTTCAGTAAAATCATCTATAATGACTGTAATGATTGCAAGGTATCATATGAATGACCTACCTTATGTCGGTGTTTAATCCTATTTACCAGAAATATTTCTTATTCACCAATTAGAAGTGTAAATCACAGCTAAAAAGGAACTTAGAAACCAATGTGCAGTTCTTCTGACAACTGACCATATTCAAAAAAGAGAAATTGCAATGATCAAGCCTCTTCCAACATATGTTTAATATATGTCGCAGTTCGAACGAATGTCTCCTCTAATAATGTAGAAAAGTCCAGTCTCCGTCTTTCCCCAAGAGGCTGTTACGGTAATTAAACAGTTGATTAAAGTTTACATGTTGCTCCATTTTGAGCAATAAACCTACTCATTGAAACTAGAAGTACATAAATGGCTATGGTGTGTGCTTTTATGGTGTAAAAGGCAATGCTGCTCGCTACTTGGGTCTGTTCCCACCGCTCTCACCATATCAGTCTAGCGGCTTCTGAGGACTCATTCAATGGTAGAAAATTGACCAGATGTGTGTGCGTCCCCGGTTGTGATGAGCATTGTAGAGGTGGTGCACCTAACAGCAAATATAATGGGTTCGTCTCCACATGCCAACTTCAAGCGGTCGCGATTGTACACTTACTACATATGTATATCTTTCAAAGCTTTTGGGCTCACATATTTTGGTATCACATATAGAAAGCGTATGTATATATAAGAATACTGCAGTCATTACATAACGTTAAGGTCATTTCCTGGAGTATTGCATTGCAATTATTTGGAAACAAGTTCATGAACGTATGAAAACTTGTATCAAGCGGTGTTCCCGCAGCCAAACCAAAGAGCAAATACACTGTGACAAATAGCGTGACTTATCTGAAGGCTAAATTGGGCTATGCCAACTGAAATTGTCATGGCATTTTCAGTGGCAATACAGAATAAAACTGTCCTGAAGTGTCTAGCGTGATATCAGACTGTCTGGCTGGGAGTTAACCCACATATGCTGTTGCAATTCTTTTGATTGATGACGACAACAACGTGTGATGATTGGCTCTGAATATATCGGGGGCGACACCTATTTGAATTTCATAAGTGGATGTCCAGACGCTTTAAAAAAAACTTGCAATGATTTATGGAAGTCTAATTACACTAACTTTAGACATGTACAGTCACGTAACCATGACCCCAACGTAAACATGAGAGAGCAGCTTTGTTCCTCAAACCATATTCATAACCATCATTCAGCATCACACTGTGTGACACAGGTTTCTATTACTGACTCATTGATAATCCAAAAATATGTGCGGCAGAATAACAGTGTGGTATTATATGGAGATATGTTTAACACCACATGAAATTACATATAAACGTGAATGTGTCTGGTTTATGGTCTTCCGTTGCCGCTGTCAAAGATCAGACGACCGACTTTACAATCACATCAGGTTATTGACATCCTTGTCACACTATATTCCCTTTCTCAACTCCCAGGGGAGCATACATAACTTGCTACCGAAGCGCATGTTATTCGTCATTCACATAAGGGTTCACTCGCCTGACCTGTACTTTGTTAACACGTCGGTGCAAAGGAGCCGTGTGCAACCTGTTAAGGATGAGTTTGCTCAACACTCGTCACCAGACATATAAAGTGTATAATCACCGTATTAACTCGGTTATAACAAATGCAAGCCCAATAACTTTTTAAAATTGTGACATGCAAGTTCAGCCATTTGCTTGGTAAAATTTTAATTATACGTGATCTTTTGAAAAATTAATCACTCTGATCCTGTCCACCCCTGTTGCAAATTAGAGGGGATTATCGCCCTGGCGGAAATGGTCAATACAATCTGTGTCATACAGCAGCCCGCGGACAATAGCCCGGGAGACATTTATACAATATTCATACTTCACAATGCATTATGATTAATACCATTGTTGTAGGATCACTTCTTGATTGTAGCTGTCCCTTGCACCGTCAACAGTCATTAGTATTATATTCATTGGTAGCAAGCAAAACTGTATCTGTCTTTGTGGACACGTACATGCACGTGAACATATCTCGCATCTCTTGTGAATAATTTTGATTCAACGCTTGCTACATGTATACCATTTGCAAAATGTATCTCTGTGTGTGTTGTATAATTGTCCTTCGGCCATGTCTCAAGTAGGTAATTTTAGCTTCTTGCAAATCTGCCCACGAAAGACAGGTTTCACTGCACTAGTAAGTAGCTCATTCACTCATTCTTTTTCGAAACTCAATCATGGTTAAACGTGTGCTCAGCGTCACTACCTCATTCATCATCTTAAGCATCTTCGAGTGGATTACCAACGGGTTTAATTGACAATGTGAGATCGCAGTTTCCAGGGTTACTTTATGTTTAATGCTAAACGGCTATGGTTTTACACCATTCATCACTAAATGGATCGTCATGTGCCTATGGTCATCACGTAAGAGCAAGCATATTGTGTTAATGACATTTTATTGGAACCTCAGATACACCACTGCGGTATAATCTAGAACGAAGACCACCTGCTTAAAGAAACCAACACTACAGTATTAAGACCACTTAGAGTGGCCTCAAACATCCACAAAGAGACCAGCAGTATACTCTTTTAAAAGACCGCATCTGTTGAGCCGCGTTTTGCAACTGGTTGCATTTCGCGTTGACGCGTTTTGCAACCACTAACGCGTTTTGCAACCGCCAATGCAAAATGTTGTTGTATTGCATAGCAACAATAACTCAAGAATTACCCACAAATTGACAACAAAATTAAACATGCCTTATCAACTCATTGGAGAGTTTGACGTGCATTCAACAAGTGCAATCTAATTATACGTGCATAGTGTTGATACATGCCTATTAAACCATGAATCTCAGTTTAGTTCCACAAAGTCAAGTAAAATAAGTAAAAATATGTTCATGTTAGATTTTGCATTGGCGGTTGCAAAACGCGTTGTGGTTGCAAAACACGGCTCCAGACCCCCTTTTGGTTGCAAAATGCGTTAGCGGTTGCAAAACGCGTCAAGGCGAAATGCAACCGGTTGCAAAACGCGGCTGATTGCAAAACGCGGCTCAACAGCATCGCTATATTGAGACCACTTGCGGTTAGTCATTTAGTCTTGAAAGACTTGAAGGACCTGAATGTAAACGCATCACAACTACGTTGATTTTAATGTGAGGTTTGATGGATCACACCCATGTTCACACCATAAATATAATGACATTTATGTTTTCTTCATTTCAACATATATTACTTCAAATGAGCATAGTATGATTTCCTTATGGGCAAACTCTCAAATGTAACAATAACACTCTATATTGATCCTTCAAAATACGTTATATCCATGCTCTTCGCATGATTATTATCAATGTTCTATAAAATTAATTGCACTTACTATTATAGAGACACCATGTTGGATAAACAGTTAACTCTTACTCATCTCCTGTCGCACAGATAGAATGGCTTTACTCGAAGGTGAAGGAAGCAAACAATAGTTTTGAGTTTTTTCGGTTTCAATTTTTCGGCGTAGAAAATTGCCGTTCAAACGAGTTTAATATCTGTGAAATTATCCACTAAATTACTACAGTGGCGTTGTTCATATATCAATGAGTGTAAAAATACAATTGACTAAAAGAGAGTTCTCCATAAATTCCACTCATCAAAGCTGAGATAACAGGGTTCAACTGCCTAATGGATGGAATACGTGTATGATCTGTGAGCTAATATGACACGGGCAGCCCTGGGCGTCATGTTCCATGGAGCTAACTTCTCTCACAGACACCTTCTGTACAATTGGTCATGACATTTTGAGTATATCAGAGAATGTCTTCCAAGGGCAAAGGGGGTATATATGGATTAATCGATGCAATTTCACTCCTTGTAAGTCGGTTCAGTTTAAGAATGCATGCAATCATGGTACTGTTAATGATTCAGGGAATGAATTGTGTAATACGTAATCAATACAATAAGCAATTATATTGGCATGTAATATAATTCCTGATAACTAGAAATACGGCACTAACATTTCTGGTTTCACTTGATATATTCCAATTTGACACTTTGATCATAGATACACCAAGTATGTCATATCCATTAATAATACACTTAATACTCTCATGCGCAGCTTTGAAAAGCTGTGCATATTCGTCGTTAATCCCAGCTGAATTATTATTCTAGGAACATAAAGGCGTATGTCTCTATTTCTATTCTCTATTTTCCTATTTCTGCCGAGTTAATCGAGCATCTAAGCTGCAGCCTTTTGGGTAACTAAAATAAGACCTTTTTAAGACAACCCCGGAAGCAAGACCGTTTACTAAAATTAAACATACAACTCAAAGCACATGCCTCATACATGTAAGTGTTTATATGAATGACAATAGGAACGCACGTAAAATTAATTAAAAAAAGTCCTATAGCATAATCAGAATTTATGAACAACGAAAACGAAAATTAAGATTTATAAGACTACCTCAAGCAAATTAAGACTTTTTGATACCTGTTATTTTCCCAAAAACAAAATAAGACATTTTGAGCATTATTAAGAATCAGCGGACACCCTGTTTAAGGCGTGGTGGTTCCGGAGGAAAGTGGAGGGGGTATGTGTTTAGGTTTGAATGTTATAGAGAGGGTCAGAAGCTTGATAACGTATGTTGTTAGGATCAAAGTCTGAATTACGAATAGGAGGGTTAAATGTTCTCATTTGTCGACTTTTAAGAGGGTGGGGTTAAATATTCCGAACGATCCTTGTGGCATCCTTTAGAAACTAGTACACAGGTGCAAACATTGGACATGGACGTATGTGGAAAGCCATTGAAATATAAAAAAAATCTATTTTCTTAACTTCCCTGTGGTTGGGGAGGATCCTTTCAGATTGAAAAAAACATATTCATTGATGTTGTGAACAAAGCTTTCTTAGGGAAATTTGTAGCAGAATGCCTCCATGCCCCTCTAGTGGGATATGCCTATTTTAAACATTTGCAAAAAAATAATGACAATTTTAATCAAAATTTCTAAAAGGATGCTTTATGGGGACATCGAACTATTTGTACAGTATATTATAATTGGAACTTGCCTACCTTTCAAGACCCTATGTTTGACCCTGGAACTAGCTACCGTATAGAGTATAGGCTCTGGTCTCGTCGTGTATTGCCTAAACAAGCTCTTTAAAGTAAAAATGTGCTGCCTCTTCATTCAGTCCAGTATTACACGTTCGATTTGTTTTATATTCTATCTAAAAGATTTTCTTGTATGCATTAAATCTTGATTTCATCACATTAATCCATTATTTCTTTCATAAAGTTCATAGTATCATACAGCTACAATCACCTAAAAAGATCTCTGGGGTATAAGTATGGGTTGTCTCTGGGGTATAAGTATGGGTTGCGCAACCCAGTTGGTTGTCATGGTGTAAAGCTTAATCACTATCCAATCCATATCCAATAAAGTGTGAGCCCTCAGAAGGGCTGGATATAATTTGTATTTTAAAATACTCTTCTGTAAATGTAATGTATATACAATGTCACTGTAATAAATAAATCAATCAAAACCAATGTGGTTCGTCACACCACATGTGCAAAACTACAACACAGTCGCAACCAAGTCCATCAATATTTCTTTTCATTCAACAAATAACAAATTTTTTAATTCATTCGAAAGCATTAGAACATTCTGCAGCTTTTTCGTGTGGCTGTTGCCAGCCAGCGTTAATGGATTTTAAGCCTAATAGATATCCACTAGCCTTTCCACATGCGATGCCTTGGTTGATATAAGCTAAAAGGGGCACGTCTGGAGAATGGATACTGAGAGCATTGGACGTTAGCTCTGTCGTAATCTTGACCACTGTGCATGGCATCTTGATTCTAGCAATACATGAAATGATGCATACAACAAAATAAGTAAGAACAACTGTATATACATACAATTAATACGACTACCGCCCAAGTCCTAATAACAACTGCTGCAAATGTGAACTTCTCCACAATACTGACATAACAGTCAAATTCAATAGGCGAGTTCATCATCCTATTCTCGTGCATATAAAGCTCATCTTCACTCGCACGATCGCGAATCATAAAACTGACTCTCCGTGGTGCTATGACGCCTCGGGATCGTGCAACCTGATCTGGGTTGACACTCTTTTCGTGATAGGTGGGAAAATTGGGTTATTGGATGTCATGCATATTGGTATATCAAATGACCAGCTGACACTTGCTGTGACGGACAGCTATTAACCCACCTATGATGATGTAACTCTTGCGGAATTTCACACGATCCGTCGCCAGGTTATTAGCACCGCATTGCCATGCAGGCAACTCGAGCCGCGATGTTGTTATGAGGGTAACTTGAAGAGGGTGTCGTGCATCATTTGGTGGCTGCTGTGTTGTGTGTGATACCGTCATTGTAGTGTTGAAGACGATGCCATACATTTATAGCTGCGAGCGGATATGTTTGTGTTTGTAAGGTTGGTGCACTTATTTATATTGAACTCTCTGTGTTATAACTAACAAGGAATGTTGTGACAGCCTTTTCACCGCTATGAATCGCACACAGTGCTTTAAACTCCGTCAACCCTATAAACTGTATGGATTTCAGTTTGCTCAAATCTCACATGTCCATGAATCTACATTAGCATAAGCAGGACAAAAGTGTAGTACGTCTTTCAAAGTACTGAAACCACGCAATACTGTTCACGGAGGTCATCCTAGAGAACGTTCGTTAAACATCAACGCCATGCAATGCCTGCCTAGGACTACGCCATCACACTGTCCCAAATGATCTAAACGTAGTGAAAGCAGTATCGATCATTCGTGATCAAGGTCAGACTATCATGTTAGTTGCAAATGCTATGTGTCATCTTGCCATTAGGCAATGATCGCAACTTGTGTAATTTACAATCTGGATCATTACATTGCTGTTGTCTTTGTTAATTTCCCAACTGGTTGCATGGACCTAGAATGAATGAGATTGGTTGATGCCGCATAAGACACGCCAGAAGTCACATAGAGAGGTTAGTCCGTTGGCTCAATCATCATACATCTGTGCATCTGTGGTAGCATTATATTACACGAGCATGTTAGTGACCATTGCATGGTCATATGTAATTGCATATGGGTTGATAGAGCAGATTATTCCTGTACTTACCTGATTATAAGCAGAAATGTACATGTACATGACCTGGCAATAAGAATCGTTTGTTATCAACGTCTCATGATTGTTATGAAGATAATTCTGACATACACTATAATGAGGATAATTTATTGCATAATCCTGATATATGGGACCAAGGTCTTGTCGTGACACCATAATTATCGGTCCGTGCGTAGGCATAATTTATGGTTGTGTTGGCGATTCAATTCAGAAAAAGAATTTCAACTTTAACTTGCAGCTCTGGCATGTATTACATAACATAACATGATTTATTTCAGAATATGAAATTCCCTACCATTCCATTTATCTATCTTGGTTACTTTTTAAGACCCTTGGAGGAGCATGGGACAAGAAATCGTCATAACCTCACTATAATTGACCAATATAGAGACCATGCTTCTCAAACACGCCCAATATAGCCAAGACGCAGGTGATCTACTTCATCCAATGCCGCGAACTATTATTGTACTGTGCTTCATAGTGAGTGTCCATTACTATTCATATACATATGTGAGCAAATGTTAGTTAGAAATGTGGGATGGGACAATTGTAGCATTGTCACCGTCAGCTAGTCAATTAACTCCTTAATCGACTACACATCGTGATGCTCCGTACGTCCTGCGCTCGCACTTTTCTATATGTAGGTCTGTATTGTATGTTAATTTGCCAGGCTTTATCAGCATATATGCAGATGGAGGCCACAATGTGGCCACAATGTGGCCGCCACAAGGTGTTGGTACACGGACTTCCAGAGGCAGGTTAGTTAACCAATTGAGCCTCGGGGTGGGGAGATCACACTAGCTATTGTTTTCAAGCTAGGTGAGTTCTTTTGCGTGCAGAGGGGTGGCTCGTCTCTATATAGGACACACCGTTTAACGAGGCTTTCAAACGCCGGGCTTGGTGTCGCCACCGTCAAGTATTACACCCGACAAAGGCGACACGCTGTGTGGAGATCGGCAATGCAGTGGCAGACGTACGACGTAACGGTTTTAGCACATTGAGTCTGCCGTGGACGGACCGCGAACTCACGACGCATGCAAATCAGGTTTCCTAGTTACATTATGACGCACTTAAGTCCTGTTAGACATGCTTTTGTGACATCACAACAGGTGGCATAACAACAAAAAAGTTGTTACAACAACATTGTAGGAACCAACACCTTCGAATCGCGTAGATTCTGGGCCTTTTCCTGTTATACTTAAGAACTAATTAGTTGAACACACCCTCGTGTATACGTGCCGTGGGTGTGTTGATTTCTTTAGTCCACAGACTTGGCGTGTGCCACGGTCTGAAGCCGTCGCTGCCAGCACCAGTGAGAAGTCCTTCCCGAGTGGAGGTCATCAATTGTTCCTTGTAGCGGCCCTTGTACGACCGTAGTGTGGGCTTCAGTCTCACCTGAAAGGATACACAACGAGAGCCAGACGTTGAGAGCACCTCGACAAGTGCCAGTACCAGGAGTCGTGTACGAGTCCAAAAGCTTACAAATTGGTGCCGTGACCAGGATTGATTGGAGTATGACAACAGACTCAGCCATCTATACTGGAAATACTGACTGGACAAAGTGATGGAGGACAACCGAGTACCTTCACGAATGCTCCTGGGCTCACGACCGGGTGAGGAGAGGGAACTCCGTGCCATGAACGTGGCAAACGTTGTTACCGAAGGTGTAGTTGATGCACGGGTTGATTCATACGGGGATTCTGCAACGGTGACCTGAGGTACCCCGGAAACACTCAGCGCTCGTGTAATAAGGATAAGAAAGCCACAAAAGTAAGATAATTTATTGCCGTGGATATATCTACAATAGTGTAATACTTTTTTGTTTGTTTGATTTCTTTTGTTTGCCGATACTCGACATCTGCAGCCATCTACTTGTTGATGATAATATAGCAGAGGGAGGCCACGTGGTGTACCGTAAACTTTCAGAGGCAGGGTAGGTAACCAACTGAGCCTTGGAGATGTGGCGGGATTGTTTTGTTTGTTATGTTTTCAAACCAGATGAGTTGTTTTACGTGCAGAGGAATGGCTCTCCACTACACGAGGTACGCCTTTTAACGAGACTTCCTAACCTCACGCTTGGTGTCGCCACTGTCTAGAATATATACTTGACCGAGGGACATGCTATGTGGAGGTCGGCATGCAGTGCAGTGGCAGACGTACGACGTAGTGGTTTTGGCGACAACAACACTGCCTTCATCGTGGGTTTCACGGCTTTCCCATTCACACAGTTGTATAAGATGTGTTCACAATTTTCTACCCTCAATTAAATAGTACAAATGAAATTTGAACAAAAAGTATAAATTTCAATTACTTACCGTATAGAAAGACGTAGTTAGTAGAGCGGTCTGTAGTTTCAACGCCTCTGCAATAAACCTCTAAGGCTTATATTTGATTAAATTAATTAAAATAAAATACCCAATCAACTGCAGGCGTTACTTTATCGCTAAATGGTAAATTGGGGCATTGGTTCAGGCGCAATATCTCGTAGCAGATCCGTATACGCAAATAGGAGGTGTAGGCGGAATTAAGTTGATGGTATTAAGGAAAAGCATTTTGAATTTTCTCTATTAAACAAAATCAACATTTTATCAGCATTCCAATGCATTAATCATTCTAAAAGAAATAGCTCCACGTGGAGATAAGGTCAGCGTAATGACGACGGTTGTATAAATGGATGATGGAGGAGTGTATCCATCCAATTCAAAACTACTCTTTTTAGGGATACTACTTATATTGCCATGGCAGATGACCTTGACATTTCATCCAGTTGACACTATCAAATGGTTTTGGCCCGTGTATAACGCAGCCAGCAGGGCCGGATTCAGAAATTTGAGACCGGGGGGGGGGGCTAATTTTCAAATTTTGAGAGCGGGGGGTGTCCGTGTGGGGGGGGGTCATGGTATAGGGGTTTGGGGGATTTGGAGGTGCGTGGGCAGTAAATGTATGTGCTATCTCAGGCAGGTAGAATTAGAATAATTGTAATCAATAAAATAGTAAACTTTTAATAAAGTGTTTTTTGAAAATGCATTTTTAAAAAGATCTTTGGCGGGGGGCTAAATTGTAGGGGCGGGGGGCTTTTAGGCTAATATGGCAGGCGGGGAGGCTAGAGCCCCCCGAGCCCCCCCCGAGCCCCCCCGCTGGTTCCGGCTCTGGCCAGGGATAGTAAGAAGTGAATACACTGGCACGATTGACAAAAGTATGGAGTATGAACATGTTTTCCATCTGTGATTTCTAAGCCATAGCAATTAAGAAATGGCACCAACACACGGAATCGAAGAAGTGGCAATGTCATTAGTATGTTGGGGACGGAGTCAGATTGCACTTCACTAAATGAGACACGTCACAAGTGGGTGGTCTGATATTTGACACGCGACAGTTCATAACGTCAGCGTGCTCTACCACTTGTACAACATCTTAAAGCAAGACAGCATATCAGCTCATAGTCAGAAACAAGTCAATGCGGTTGGATTATGCATTGTGCTGTTGGGAGTTTTTTTTAGCCTCTGGCTATCTAGTGTGTTTTGTGTGGTGTATGTGGGAAGCTCCTGTGGGCGTTAGATCACGAATTTACACAAATCAATTGTGCTGTTTATCGTTTGATCCTATTATATTAGGTTAGTCTGATAATAAGGAAGAATAAACAGTAAGACACCGTGGCGTAGACCTATGTAGGGTGTATACCATTTATACCATTAAATATACCGGTATCTTATTGTTATTCGACTCCATCTTTTTGCAATGGAAGACGGCAACATTTTGTTTAATTACCAGGCCCTATATGAGTATCACTATACTATTTTACGGTTTTGGAAATCATCGCTAAATACTCTTATATCAAGTAGTTTGCTTTTCCTTAACAATCTAAAGAGAAATATTTTTTCAACGGCCAACACGCGCATGTGACACAATGAAAAGGTACAACCAATAGTTCGGGTGATATCCTGGCCAGTGAACTGATGTAAGCTGACACCGTGCTCACCTGGGGTTCACACTACCACCCCTGTTGCCCCCCCGGCTACTCAGCCTGTGCCTTTACCGGAATACACGATCCCCCGAATGGGCATCGGCAACAATACTTCCCATGCGCTCGCTCCAACCCACATCTAAAAATATTTACCTATAGTCCTGCATTAATGTATATCATAATCTGCAACATCCAAGATGTATTCCAAGCAAGAATACGAATCTTCCTTTGGCCCATTTTTAGCCTCTTGTTTGCCTAAGTACATGCCCTCTACAATGACCGGCCACCAGTAATAGCCCCCTCACACGAGATTCACCCACAAAAGTGCATCCAACTAAAAGGAGAATTCCTCACAAATGGCGGATCGTGGGCTACAATCGCAACCTCCCAATGTCAAATTACAGTCATAAAGACGCTAATGTGAAAGCTTGATGAAAAGAAAAAAATATTGCTTATTGCCATGCCCTTGGCATTGAATGGTTTGGATGCTAAATGTTATATATTTTTTAAAGCAGTGAGTACAAACGGTGGCTCGAGAATGGCTGGTGGAGAGCAAATATACACTGCAATGTACATGAAATAGTTGATTGCATTAGCACTTACCGGGGTATGTCTATGTGTAGCACCATTTTGGCATGGAGTTAATTACACCATTTGTGATGTGCATGTCTGAGCTGGCATGAATTAATGGTAGTATATAGATCACACCGTAATACGGTCAAGGTAAATTAGGGTGGCTAAACAGTATGCATTCTGTCTAGTAGATGTGGAATCCTCCTTTATTAGAAACATGAACAACGATTTACAATTAATGTTTGCCAACAACACATGCGTGTATACTAGTAGATCCCCATACAGTCTGCATATGCACAGTATCTGACACATTACAAGACATATAAGATAATTCCGTTCTAGGCATGGGTTATAACTCATTAAAGTTGAAATTTGAAGAAATTAAGTGTAATATTAATTTCAAAGCCATTTGTATAACATTCGTGGTTTAGTCTTTAGTTTATAGTAAAGTACTAGCAACTCCAACACCGATTGAGTACAGTGTTTGTTATAGGTGCCATTTTGACATAATTACAGCTCGCAAAATGCCGATCAGTATGCAGTACTGTAGTAACTCTGATCTTGACGGCAGTGAATCACCAAACACCCAGACGTGAGCGTTGAGCAGGAAGAGGGCAGTAGAGCATGGAAATATTTGAATATCTAAACACATTTGCCTGTGTTTACAAACTACTTTACAATATAATTGTTACACTAAATGATAGGACAAGCGGGAGGCACGGTAGATGCCACGAAATGACAAACTATACCCTTGGGTTTCGGCGCCAGTGAAGGCGTTGAGTGTGGTCCTATGTTGTCATGTTAGGATTTCATGTCCATTGGGTAAGCAATGTTATTCACACATTTTCCACGTGGTTATATTAGAGTGAGATAAGATGAAATACACAGATACAAAAAACTGGTGTGGTATCTAAAAGTATATTGCTAATTAATATTGGAGTACTTGAAGATCGTTATAATCTACACTATGTCTCCTATGCTGTGTTCGTTTTCGTTTACTAGAGTAATAATGCATGTATAAACAATGTACCGACTGTATTTGTATTGTGCCATTACATAATTTCTTAACATTGTCGTAAATCGAATCTTATTGTGCCATTACATTTAATTTTTTACAAAAATAACATCCAGTTGAGAAGGACACTAGCTCCATCTTAAATTTAACTCAGTAAATCTAAAAAATTAAAAACTAACAAAAAATTGACCACATGCTGCATACCATATGTGGAAACATAAATTCTCATTGTAAATTCTCATTTAAAATTCTATAAAATATACATCTCTATATGTTGAATGTTGTTCGGATGATACAATATAAAGTTCTTACCCGCCAATGTTGAGTAAAATCGAGATATTCTGAGACAGGAAATACATACCTACAACAGATTAAAAAAAAATACAATACATGGCATGAATATTAGCTATGATACGTGTGCGACGAACACCAGTCCGGTCAACCAAAACGACACATTACAATCACAAATAAGCCACCCAGACACCCCTCCATCATCGACTTCAAGCCAGTCACTCTGCCATCATTCAGTCAGTAAACGAGCCTGTCGGTTAGACTGACATGGTCCACATAAACAGTCTAGTCAGTCATGTAGACAGCCGGACAGTCAGCCAGTACGAAGACCATCACTCAATAACTAAAAACCTACTATGTGTATGCCACGAAAAATATGATACAGTTGTACCATACACAGTCTTGTAGTCTGATTATAACGAGTTATCGTTGTTTAACACTGCAGTGTGGTATTATGGGGGCTTCCAATTGCTAATGGTAACATAGTGTAGAGCATTATTGCCAATAAACATACTATTGCCATTCCATTGTGGCACTTTAAGCGCTATTGGTGTCTAACAATGCTTTCATATTATATAATGATGTATATTATTGTTTCCTAAAAATGACCTTTCTATTACAATTGCTTGATGTACATAAAGAGTATATAAAGTAATCTTCATAAACTGTTTAAATCAAGAAATCATTAATAATGTTGCTCTTGGATATAGGAGCACTTCTAGCACATAAATCAAAATTCTGTATATCATGATTATGCTGGACAGAATGGCGTAGGTTAATGCCATAATAATGCCAACATTTGTGTACGTATTGTGTAAAGTGTTAAGATAGCTTTACGAACTCTCAAGACTCAGCAATTTATTCTAGGCTAATGAGAAACAACGATAAGCAACTGATAAGGCTGTAGAGACAATTCTAGTTGATGGAAAACCTGTAAACGAACAGTAATGGTACACTACTGGCATACACAGACCATTATAATATGTATATGAAAGAAAGGTTATGGAAATAACTTAGCGTCTTAACATTCAACTTGATATGAGACATTTTTCTATACAGTGTAGTTTTTCATGCATGAAGGATTAATGATGCACCTTTTTAAAAACAGTTTCATATATAGCAAGCAGGGTTATACTAAGTAGAGACATTGAACAAAAAGATGATTAGTGTTTTAATAGGGGTAACAGTTTTCAATTGATTTGTAATGCATTAGCTTGCTTCCGTAGAGAATAACAATATCAACGTTTGCAGAAAAATACTGAACACAAGTGAGACAAATTGTGGTGCATTTTAGGATATCGGAAAAGGAAACAGAAACCCGTGTCATAATGGAGCATAGTTATCTTTAAAGTAGGCCTATTACACAGTAAATCCAATGCAGATTTCTGTACGTCATCGAAAATCCTCTTTTATGAGACACATCGATATTGTCCAGTAGGAAATAATGACACGCTTTCAAAAGGCTTAATGGAAACATCCCACCCAACCAATCATAAAAAGTGGCATAATTTGCGACGATTATTCATAACAAGTCACACAATTACAACACAGTTTGTTTTAAACTTTAAAAGGGCAGAGTGGGTGGTTGCAGGAAAAAAAGATTAATGTCCCTTCTGGGTCATATTGTTGAAGTTTTTTATTATTTACAGCTTCCTTTATAAACCATTAAGTTTGTGTTATAGGCTGACCCCACGAACTTTGACATTAAAAGTCCAGTAATTACCGACGTGATGAATGCTCACTGTTGATGATTTTGAGTTTACAAGGTTTCTATACATAACAAGTAGAAACACATAGCTCAGAGGTGTGCAACTGGTATTGTTCTCTTAGGGTGTATTGTGTGCAGTGTGAAGATAAGAAATAGGTAGCCAACGTGATCATTCTACAATATATTATTGAAAAGAGTGGCAATTTTAAAATATCCTGGTTGCTTGCTGTCGTTATAATAGTGTTCTCACTCCAACTAAAGATGACTATTTAAATGCATAGACACTGTCCGGAAAAATAAGTATTTACAGTTTTAGCATTAACTGATGGTTCATAGGGGAGTGAGCTCGGCTAACCCAGAGTTAGTATGGTGGAGGCAACGGGCAAAAAGTAGAACAGCTGGAAATAGGGTACTGCGAATTCTCATTGTATAGATGATAAGGGCTCATACATGGGAGCAGCATTATATGTGGTTTTATATACATACATGTATAGAATAACTCACATATACATATACGTTAATGGTAGCAGGTTTTTAAGAGGTCATTCTAATTGTAACTTTTTGCTTAAGTTCATTTTCTGAAAGGTTGGCATTTTCGATTTATGCATAGCAAGAGCTACATCAAAAGCGTTCAAAGACCACAGCAGAGGGGGTGGGGGCTTTATAGTCATGGGCAATAGAATACCTTTCTGGAAGGAACACTTTAATTGGTAGAATGTCTAAATTGGACACGTGTTTGTAACTAGCTACGTAAATAGTGTAATAGATTAGTGTACAGTTAATTACAAATGGCTATAACAGTTTGATAAGTCGAGTGACGTCGTGGTATTGTTTTAATTGTTTTCTCAACACACGTGTGTGCTGTATCTCTGTGATGGTGAAAACGAGGCCATAATCACTTAGCTACATTTGCAAGTCCTGCCATCATGTCAGCTCTCCCGGATCTAAATAAGGCGAAACTACAGTGACAATTGACACAGTGAGAGTGTAGCTTGACTTGTCTACGTAAAGTTGATGTTAGAATTGACTTACAGAACGGCAGAAGCGGGCTATAACGCTAAATTGTTTGTCTTATAAAGTATGTGTATAATCATAGTATGTGATATATCGCTGATGAACGTAGACGTACGTTTATGAGCAAATAACTCAGCACAAATGCGTGAGAAGCTTGTCATTATAGGTAGGAGGGTACGAAATTCGGGAGGATGAGGGGTTATGGGGCGGACACAATTCCTTTTGTGTTACATCAGCTTTTAAAATAGAATATATCTATAGTGTAAGTGTTAGCTTATTAGATATATAGGAGGGTGCGCAGTTGCAGTTTTTTATCTGAGATAATCTTATAACATGTTTTTAAACGTTTACACCATAAACCTTTTACTACTTTGCTTTACACATATTTGTTTCAAACACCATGGCCTGCAATCATTTGTTGTAGCGTTTCAGCAAATGTCAGTGGCAAACATTTTTTGCAAACTGAAACCAAGCCAACATCCCCTGAACATCAGATAACCCACACCAGTCTGAGCTGCTCTATTATGATATTCATGTTGAATCATCTGGTTTTACTCAAACGTCATTAATGAATGGGTTTACAATTACTGAACTTGATATGGGGCGCATGTGACCTGATGCTCGGCGGAGTACATAAATACTGATGTGTATTAATACATTGATTACGATTACACATACAGGTGTCATTATCACTTCGTCTCAGGAATCAATATATTTATGTTGATGAGGGCCTACGTCATGGATCCAATGACGCAATGTGTATTCATTAAGCAATAAGGTGTGTGAAGTTTATAAAAATCTCCACAATAAAATAATTATGTTCACCAGGCTGTGCTAACATGCAATGTAATAGCCTGTCCATTAGGCCGTGTACATAAGGCATCATTAGGACATGGCGAAAACCAGCCGCCCCCCCGGCCCGCGAGTAGACGTCATTTATGCCCGGGGCCCAGAGATCTACATACATACATAAGCCAGCTAGTTAATGGGTTAACCCCATAATAGATTATCTTTATCTTTCAGACAGCCGTGTTTTGTTATTTACCATCAAGCTGTAATCTGTCGACCTTATCTTTATCATTGACAAACCGCTATAAAGCATAAACGCATAACTGTCGTTTTAAGTAGACACATGATTGTCACAATTATGATAAATTGTCAGAGGTAGAGGTCTTTTCAGTAACACTTGAGATTGTACTATCGCCAATTCACGCAGTGATTATTGCCGCTAATATACATTTAAACTGTGTGATGCGTTTATTTAGAATTGTGTACTTACCTCAATGCAAGAATATACCGGTATATAGTAATTTTGCGCAGGGAACATAGGGCATGTGAGTTTCCTGAGCGTGACGAGTGATTACAAGTTACGGTGGTCACCGTTCACGGCAGCCCGACCATTTTTGGCAGTATGGTGAGAATTAGTGTTTACATGTCCGTAAATTATGACCGGTCACAATTTACGTTGGTTATATTTTTTTCTAATTTTACCGTCTTACCACATCCACTGCAGGAGAGAAAATAAGAAAACAACTAGCGACATGGCGTTGTGATGAAGGAGTATCACAAGTGATCTTGGTTTCACAACTACACCAGTAAGTGTCCACGAAAGAATTGCACCATCGATCTGATAGATGGAACGTTTCCGGAAGTTCATGCTCCATTATTTTCTAGTACATGTATACGTTGTGTTACACTGCGTGCATTGTGATGGTGTGCAGCATTGTATGGAATGGTTTGGTACGCTATCGTGTGTGACATTTATCCTTACACGGACGCTGATTTGCAAATTCTATAATTGCATAGCTTCCAACTGAGTCAACCTATCAAGTTCCAGATTCGTTTTATGGTGGTGTATTGTAAGCCAAATTCGGATCTTAATTCATCTCCTCCCAATTACATTTTAACGCCAATGGTAAATGTCGCAGAAGTTAAAAAGAGATACACAAAACTATGGACCTATAAAAAAGCATACCATTTCACCATGCAATTAAATTGTGCTTTGTACATGTACTTGTCATTTTCTTCGGTTTTATTATCTTTATTTGCATAGATATTGTCGATGCAATGCGTGACAAAGTATAATACCAACCAGGATGTAAACCCTATAAACTTATTAAAAGTCATGTCATATTTGCTGTATATCACATTTTCAGATATCATTTTATCATCGTTTGAATTATGCCAAGAGGAAAGTCGTATCGTTTGCATGACTGTGTCTGCTGTATAAGAAATGGCGAAATTTGTCACGGCCCTTTCTAAGTGTCATAACAGCAAAATCACTTGGAAAAATTAAGGATATCAAAATTAACTTCACCATAAAGATATCATTGTATCTATCGCGTTTTGCGTAGAAGTAAAACGGAGTGATTGTATTTGTGTTTGCGTATAATATTTGTGCATGTAACGACAGTGATAACTGGGGTTTTGTGTACTACGAAACCACTACAGGTGTATAGCGCTTGAACGACTACACCGTGTTATTTCAACGTATAATTTTAGCATTGCTCTTTTTTCTAATGGAATATTTCATCTGCAGTATGTATATAACATATTGTATTCTTACGCTATGCAACAAAATGAGCGCTGAGCATCAAACATCAGCTTGCACAGTTTTAGCGTAAAATGTTCATGTTTTACCAATTTTAAATATCCGTAAAATATGATAACCGGGCCAGTGATATTTCGTCCTCTAATCCGCATGGGACTTTTGAAAATTATTTGCTAACACTGTGATTATAATAATAGGCCCTCTCTGGTGCATTAAGTGCTTGCTTTAGCACCCTTTACGGACATTTTGTATGTGTGAAGACGATAGCTGTGATGCTTTAATGACTGTTATGGTGGCGACTTTGAAGGTTACGAGAGCTGTGGGTATAGAGATTAAGATTCTGTAGAGAAATGAATGCCATCGTAAAATGAAATCGCTGTTAGGAACGGGTAGTTTGAACTGCTTTGTTAACACATGTATGATATTTTTAAGAAAGCCGGTGGTCACCCCCACTCCCATCATCCCTAGACCAGCCAGGCCTGATCTGTTAAATCCATTAGCAAAATCTTCAAGGAAATGGAAATGAGTGAGAAGCTCTCTTGACAAATTTTCCGAAAAAGGCTGGATCAAACCCTAATGATGATTTGATTACAAATTCCATGTGCTTGAGAGAAGTCCAGATTGCGTTCATTAATTACGTTGGCATGTAGATCCTCTTATAACAAGAATATGTGAATAAAACAATAACAAAAATGTGTTCCGATGTGCGGGTAGCGCCCGTTATATTATCTTACTCCAAATAATCGCAGAGGCCACGAAATGTCAGACCAATCGTAAACCGTATCCTTAAATAAATGAGAAAATTGGACACTTAAGTACAATTGACAATTTGCAATGTCAAATGAATTTCTTTATGGTAACACTATGTATTCATTTTGTGTTCAAATCAGTAAATTGCCAAAAGAACACGAGTTGTATTAAATGTTATGCATATTATGGAAACCTTTCAAAGTTTGAACACTTTGTACCTACATTAACTACTACATCTATACCAATACAAGGTCACCAATCACCATGATGCATGGGTATTTTTGATCCAGAATGTAATTCAAATGCATAAGCAAATTAAACAGAGAGCAATATGCTGAACCATCAAGTGTAACTAATCGATCCAAAACGTGCCCAGTCGTGTTATTTGGTGGGGACGTAATGAGACAATGACGGAGGGTCTTTACCGTGATGTTTTCGGCTCCAAACTCACTTACTATAAAAACGTCGCTCCCGGTAACTTTTAAATAACGTGTCATTAAGTAGCCCCTGGTGTGTACTACATTATCATGGTCTAAAAAATAGACGAGCAGCTTTCTAAGCATCATCGTTCTGGGACACACGCTACTAGGCCTAAGGAAACCGAAGCACGTACTAGTTTTTCAGGTCCATGTGGGGACTTTTGCAGCTAGCACTACCAGTGCATACTGCCACATATGCAACAGTAAGTAGTTAGAAAGCGTCCAATGTGGTTTTAGTGGTAAATCAGTACCTACTGTGATTATGATGAGAGGTATCGTATTCTGTCTCTCTAATGCCCAATGCTGCAGACCGCCTAGTCTATATGGACACCACCACTAATGCTACAAATGAGCCGCGCTCTTCCGCTATAGTCAACCTCCCACTGGTAAATAAAATGATTAATCAACAGCACAGCTTATTTATAACATGCAGCTAGTGTCAGATATACGCGGTGATTGAAGCCGAATCAGTTGTAATCATGTACATTGTGTGATTGACGTGGTTTGTAGTCATGGACATGTACAGATTAGATGAAGCATAATTCCCCACCCCCACCCCCACCCCCACCCCCGGTGAATTTCTCACATCATACAGTACCGTAAATTGTCGGGGATTAGAAATCGTGACTAACAGAGTAGGGCTTTAATCAGTATGGTTGTAAGACCTAGAATTAATGACTGGAATGTGTCTATTTGGAGCAATCGCATGGTGATAAACTGATGAGTGTTACGTGTACAAGTATGACGTCACTGGATATGCAGGGGCACACATGGGTACATAATGGGTTGTTGTTTCCTGGTTTCTGATTAATAGTACAATTTATTTAGCTGACAAGATAAAGCAGGAGAACTTTTTGGGTGGCTACGAACACTGAATACCAAACAATAATGATTTCACGGTAATCTTACTAAATGGCACATTAAAGATGCTGATGTATTTGTATGCTTAATGGGTTTCCTCATCCGTTAGTCATTGGTAATTATTCGTTAATTTGTCATCTTCTAATTCAGTGATGATATTATGATGATATAATATATTACATAATGTGAAAGAAAAGAAAGCATTAGTTCACTGGGTTATGCTTACGTCAACATATGGGCATAGTTCAATGAACTATATGGTTGACACATTCTTTATTACGCCTGGCCATTTCATGTTATCATAATATCATATAAAGAATTTCGAGATACATGTAATTACATTATTTCATTGCAGAGCTTGTATTTTGTACTAATGTGAATATTTTTATATTGTATTGGCGCGCACATTTGAGACCGTCCTTTCGCCATAGCAGCCACACAGTCCATTGACACATTTTAACACACATCTGTGTATCTTCACATCATACCAAATATAGTGTATTAAATGTTAACTAATTGCAGTCATGCTTATGAAATATATGTTTAGGCTGAAGTGATGTGCACTTTAATGTGTTCGATGATTGGTTTAGGCCCTGAGTGTTTATAATTACAACCAAGTGATTTTAAATGTCGTCTGTCAGCAGAAAATACATTAATCACTTACGTGCTTACTGTGGAAAAACACCTATATTGAGTGTGACGGCAGGCTGAAGGGCTATGGCAATGGGAATGCCCGGGTAATGACCGACACGTATATGTTTATCAGTTCTTCATGTAAACTATCTTAAATAATTAACATAACTTGGAACACCTTGCTTATTCTCACCGCTGATAAACATACACAAACTCTAGATGACTTAAAGTTGCAGAATCACATGGGATAATGACATGGTTAAGCGGAGACTTCATTAAAATGACCTTGCCAAAAAGAACCAATTACGACAATCGAAATGGCCAAACATATGATGACAAATTTAGACCAGGCGCAGGGTCCTGAGAAACCGTTCATGTCGCTTAACCCCCCACCCCCACCCCCTTGGAGCCAAGGCAGAACACATAATCATGCAAATCAAAATTCAAGCAAGCCAGAAAAGGTCATGTAAACATCCACACGGGGCGTACTTGATTACATTGTAACATCTCGTGGCCAACACCACCCACTGATCGATATTCCACTCACCACGTGGGACTGGTAAACACTCGCGCGTCGAGTAATCTTGTTATCGCCCATCACCACGTGCAAGGGACATAATTAACATTTAAGCCAGACGAGCGCTGCATTTTTCAGGTGGTAGAGTACAACCCGAGCAACAAGTCACTTCCCATTTTAATACTTGTTTTTTTTACTCCATTCATGCTCATATCAGCACCTTCTAAGAAGGATTGATTTAATGTCCCCAATAATAATAATGTAGTAGGGTAGAACCTACACTATGACGAGTTCGCGGTACGGACTTGGCACGCGTGCTGAATATGCTGTACACGTCGCACTGGCCAATCAAATTACGTGTACGTTCAGCCAATCAGCCTCTGTGTGGCAATTAATTCAGCGGTTTATTAGGACACCTTTTCTCTCTCCCATGTATGATGTAATCCCGACAAGTAATAGTTTTAGACTATTTCTGAATATGATCATTTTTCAGATTGTAGTTGTCCGATTTCCATGTCATGCATATGCCATTGTGTTTAAACACTGGCGTATTACTACTTGCAGTGGGATTTTATAATGCTACATACACCTGATCCGTGACTGACGAGCGATACGTATGCTCTTACCATTACTAGATCATTGCTGGAGGAATCATTAATCCTTAATACAAGACATGCGGTGTCAGGGTTCTTGAAAACAAAATCACACGCATGTGCCCCTGTATCGTCTGCTACAAACACATGCAAAACACGCCATTACCATCCATGCATGCGGTTAGTCGTTGACCAGTCGTTATGATAAACAGTGCAACTATACATAGATAATGTGACAAGAAATGAAGCCATTACATTCCACATTTTTTGGCGATTACGGCTTATCTCTTTATGAAATCAATTGCCAATCGAATAGAAATGTTAAGATTACAAACTCTTGGATGTCACAGCCATGCCAAATATACCATCATGGCTTTGCAATCCATCATACTACACTGTGTATGGTGATAACTATACAGAACAATTTAACAGCCAAGCAAAAGGCCATATTGTTTAATGGTAATGCCCATTATTTTGGTTGGTGGTTATGGCCCGTTTAGGCTTGTGTATATGAGCAGGTGTATGCTACTGCAATAAACCATGTCTACATAACCCGCTTTTATGTCACATGTCACCTATGAAGTATAATTTAGAAGGGTAATTTAGAACGATGATTAAACCCGGTTTGTAGTACAAAGTACCTTATAAAAGGACAGATGATCATATATTCATTCACATTTCATACATTTCTATGTGACTTCAACCCCGATGATATCATAAAGGCACTATTGATCATCAAGTCCCATTCGAGGGATTGATTTCACATAGGGGTGTCAACATTTAGTGTTTCAAAAGTTGAGAATTATAGTGATTATGCAAAACGAGTGTCTGATATGTAATGATTTTTATGCATTATTATTAGCTATTCCGACTGATAAACTTAGTGTTACAATATCAAGTATGCGTTTCTACATTATGTCATTTTACATAAGAGAAGCAGAATTTAGATAACTATAAACATTAAAATCATATTTCTACCTTTTTCTTGCTACCCATGTGCAAGTTGGAGCAAGCTATCTATATACCACTGCAATTTGTCAGTAACTATTGCTTTGGCGGACACTATTAATGCTCAACTTTGATCATATAACAGCATGCATGGAATGCGAATTTGAAACAGACATTAGACACATGATTGTAAGCGATTGAAACAGACACTAGACGAATAACAAACCTTGAAAGAAGTGACGACCTGATAAGAGGTCAAGGCCACTCCACGGGGAAGGTGATCCACACCATATGTACTGACTTACAGTCGGGTTATTTGATATTCTGCCTGGTGATTGGTTTCCTTTCAGAATAAAATTATTTGTCACTGACAATAGTTGAAAAAAATAATTTACGTCATGATGATTGAGATATATTTCCAAAGCTAAGAAGCAAGTGTGAAAAAACAAGCCCCCCCCTCCCATTCTCATTGTAGGCAACCTACATGAGTATACACACACTAGATTAATGGTAAAAATACATCAACACCCAAGCGGTGTTCAGTAATGCATTCGCCCATACACTACCAAGCTACATGCATGTGGTTCAATGAAAAAAAACAGTAAAGGACAATCGCAACGCACATAATACCACCTGAATTTTTCGTGTATCCTACCTACCCAAGCCTTACTTTCACGTGTCACATAAACGTATCGTATGCATACATTATGTTCACCGTATTACTGTGTCAGCATGCATTAACCCGCTAGGCGGAGTTCAAGGACCCGACCTACGTTATAAAACCATGGGCATGCACAAGGTCGGGAGGCGTGCCTCTTCAAGGTTTAGTAAGAAAATACATAAATAACAACAAAAAAAGAATAAGAATAAATATAAAAGGTTAAATAGCCACTGGTTGATTTCATATAATGACTTTACCATATACTGACTGAATGATGCCTCCGAAACGGTTAGGAAAATAAGTAGCATACCACTGTAATGGTTAAAACAGGTTAAGTGTTATCTTGCACATGCAATCATTGTACATGTACATACACCAATATTTACCAATGTAGACGGGCAATCCATTAACTGAAAGCACTCCAACTCGGTCTAATGAACTTAACAGACCGGTGACAGTGGGCAATATCAAAGTTGAAACTTCAGTGCCCCTTATTCAAGGTTGTGAAATCATATAGTCTCCAACATTCTGTAAACCTGTAGACCATACTGTAGCGTAGATAGGATGCTTGTTTAAATACAGCCCGGTGTGATATATCAATATGCATTTGGTACACGGTGTCCTGTTAAAATTATGTTTGTGGTTTATTGAACTTTCAATTACTTAAAATGATTAAACTTTATGAACTGAAGCTAGATGGAAACATTCACTAGCATTACGCTCGAACGGTTGATTAACTTTGAAAGCGAGTCAACGAGACTGAAACAGCAAAAACACCACGAGCCGGAGACAAAAATCTTTTCTATCATCTTTTTACTTTTATCTTTTTACTACGGATTTTAAGACATTAACACCAACATCTCATCTGTAGTGATTGTTCCGAAACATGCTTGATGTATTTAAGTTTCCTTTAATACACGTTCGATGTAAGTAGAGCTTACTGCACGTGTGGTCTAATGCAGGATTTTTGTTTCTCTCATTTATTCAAGGCTGTATAGAACACCTCCCTAGACATACATACATTGATAATTGTAATCTAATTAAATGGCACATCTATGGCTATGTATACTACCACACAGCCAACTACACAGCTATTTTTGTCTTTTTTTAACAAAGAAACGTAATTCCAACATGTGCTATTATTATATTATGTTCTCTTGCAATATCAAGACATGGCCTTCATAACACGTTTTTAATTAAAACACTAATTGGATATATTATATCGTGATCGTCGAGAGACTGTGATTTGCACATAAAATAAAAGCTTGTTGTTATTTTGTTTCATAATGTCCAGACATTTATATACAGTTTTTCCCCAGGAAATTGTCTGGTTTACACTGAATATAACAAAGTATGTATTTACCTTGTATAGTTCCCCTGCTAGTCACAGTATCCTGTTTTCGTATTTGCAATCTACCACACGAATATGGGTAGTTGACGTCCTAGGGTATTTCAAAGTAAAATATAAAGAATGTAATAGGTAAAGTGTTAGCACGAATCCAAGGTCACAAATCCTTACATCAATATACATCTATCGGCGTATACAGGACAGGGCTTTATTTCCATCTGTTTGTGAACGCAGAATATTAACAGCACACCATACATCTCATGTATTATTCTCAGATTTATAGCTGCGAATCTCTTCAGCTTTATAAAAAGTGTATTCACTCCATTGAAGTAGCATAACATCTATACATCAGAAATGTTATCTCCACCGCCACTATCTTCATATCATTGATAGGGAAACTTTGCTATTTGACAGTCAATAGTCACCCTGCTTAGGTAGGTCTACTGATATCCTGTCAGTTATTGACTTTCAAACTTCGCATTATAGTTTATAAGGATGGGGGCAAGAGTCTAGGAGTGTGCCCTACCTCGGCTCGCTTAGAAGCAATGTCAGGCGAGAGGTGTGTTACTGACTATTAGAAAAGTGACTTCACTGCAACTTTGCTCTTAAGAGGTAAGCTCAGTCAACTTTGACCCAGTTCCATATGTTTCTCGTAAAATACAGATAGATACATATACACACCACATACACATGTGGAGACTGGAGAATAACTTCTAGACTAATCTGCAAGATTTGTTTTACACACAAAGAAATATATACGTGTGATTATGGAGTCGACGCCTGTTTCTATTGCAATAGAGACAAGCATCGACTCCATGGGCTGGTATGTGGAAAGTGTAAGGAAAAGTTAAAAGTACAAGTAGTAAAGTCTTCTATAAATGTTTAAAAAGCTATGTGTATATTATCTAATACGTTGCAGCAAAGTCTTTGACAGTATTTTGAAATCTGATTTTTTGTGAAATGTTGATTTGTTCAAGGAGCAGCAAGTCAAGTCCGGTGACATGACTAGGAGCTGTGAAGAGGATGATTTTGTGTAATGTGTATATTCCCGGGTAAGACTTTTATTGTCAACAAATATCTATATATTGTTATGCTAATTTTGGGACTTTGTCCAGGGAACTCCTCTTAGATGTAACTAGCTATGGGTTATCTGACTAGGGTAGTATTTCAGGTTATCTCTCTGTGGTTCATGATGGTCCTGTTGGCTGTCTGTCTATCGGCGATTTTATAACAAAAATAGCAGACAGCGGCAGCCATGACAGCGTCAAAGGCCCCACATGGATTCAAATACTAATCTGTCATTGCACCTAATACGCCCACTAATACGCTTGGTGTACAGTAGAACCTTCAACCTACTGAGTGGTCCTCAGTAGCTCAGTGGTTAGAGCGTACAACTTGAAAACAGGAGTTGCTTGCGTCGTAAGTTCGCGGCCCGGTCATGGCAGACACAGTGTCGCCAAAACCGATACGTCGTACGTCTGCCACTGAGTTGCTGATTTCCACCGAAGCGCGTCGCCACCGTACAGTGTTACTACTAGACGGTAGCGACGCCAAGCGGAGGTTCGGAAGCCTCGTTAAAAGGCGTGTCCCGTGTAGAGGAGAGCCATACCTCTGCACGAAAAAGAACCCACCTAGTTTGAAAACTATAGCTAGTGTGATCCTTCCAGTACAACCTTGGCTCAGTTGGTTACCTAACCTGCCAAACAAACAAGGACCACATTGGAAATAAGCATTACATATATATGTACGCTTTCATGTGCTATCCTAGGAACATTAGTTTCTGAAGAATATCAAATCAAATCAAATCAATTAGAACTACCTCTGAAGTGAGAACACTTCTACAATGAGATGATTTCGTACAGTCCAAGGTTTCATAAACAGACCATGAGCATTGCAAACCTCCATTAAGAGACCACCTCTTTAATAAGACCAATTGAGGCCAACCCTTGGGCATTCTTAATTGAGGGGTCCTACTAAAGTGTGGTAAGTATATTGTGGCTATGACCTTTACTGTGCACAAAAGTATATCAAACAGCATCGGCTGCTTTGTAATCAGCGACAATTTTGTGATTTTGGCGTTATATGGTTTTGGATGGTGTCTGAACATGGTTGGGTGTTAGACCGCAAAATATAACCAATGCAAAATATAACCAGTTATGATTTGCGTTAATGCGAAATATAACCACAGCCCTAAGAATGAACCTGGTGACGCAAAATATAACCTCTGCCGCAAAATATAACCAAGGTGTAGCCAGTCGCAATTCTAATCTCCTAAAGTGGGAAGTTCATTCATTCATTCTGGAACCAGGAAGAAGTGTGTCATTTCCTTCAGGAAGAAAGCATTAATCATGGAGCATCGTCAACAACTGAACTGTTGGAACAGATGCTTATGTTCCATGGTTCCATTGCTTCAGATTGTAACGGCAAGGCCACAGTTAGGCAAAAAGATAGAACCATCCAGAAGTTATTCATTACCAAATGAACCACCCAGACCACTCAATATTTGAGACGAGAACACCAACGACCCACCTCGAAATGACACTAGGCACTAAACATTGGGTGACTCGAGTAAACATATCTGATACCGTCGTAGGTTAGCAAAACAAAAATACTCTCTATTATATGTTTAAAATAGGGTACTTTTGCTCAGGTAATATTTTGCGGCAGAGATTATATTTTGCGTCACCGGGTCCATTTTGGGGACTGTCGTTACGTTTTGCGTTAACGCAAAACATGACTGATTATATTTTGCGGCTGGTTATGTTTTGCGGTCTTACATTTGGATGCTGAACAGTGGTTGATGCAGTCAAAGGGTGGGTACATTTGTGGAATCCAAATGGGGAATGGGCATTGTCACTAAAGTAGCGGATGGATGTTGTAGTCCGGCGTTTGCAAGTAATTGTTGTTGTATTGCGGAGAGAGGGTCGGTGTTGTCTTGACGAGGGGAGCGGGTTGTCAGGACGGTTAGGATGCTGTAGATCCGTCCTGCAATGCAATATTTGGTGTTGAATAGTTGTGGGGTGGGCGCGGGGGTTGATGTGTTATGTAGGCATGTGCTATCAGGAGAGGGTCGGGTGGTAATGGAATGGGGAGGGGGCAATTGTTACTATGATGGTAGGTGTGATGGGATGTTTGAACAGTGATACAGTGGTGGGTATGGGTGCTTCATACCCGTGCTATACAAGCAATATTTGTTGTTTAATGATACGCGAGGATGGGGTATGGCTGGTGTTTACTTCAGATATAGAACATTGAGATTCGATTGACCGTTATAATATATTGATTTGTTCATTCCCACGGGTATAACCTATATATGGCTATAGTGTATTCGAAAACAAAGTGATCGCAAATAGGTTGCTTTTTGCTGGAAAAAAACATTTCATTGGTCAAGCACATATCTTTGTGTTTGTGTTAAAACTTTTCCCTGATAATTGCAGTGATAATTTGACCTGATCAATCAAATGCGTTCCATGACATTCGTAAAACTGTATACATTTACTTAAAAGGTGACAGGACCTCCCGATTAATTTTACACTGCTATCAGAGTGTAGGAGGAAAGGAGGGTGCCCAAGAGACTATCAAAGAAGAAAGGCGTGTCATTGCTGTATTATTAGAACAGCATCATGAACCTGTTTAAAGAAAGCAGCTTCCCTTGTATGACCAACTTACCACAGGTCAGGTCACCACATCGGTGTGTTGTGTACATAGTATTGATAAATGCTGCAGTCTGGGGTGGGCGTCAACAATAATTTCTGACTTTGAAAATATTTACCACGAAGCATTTATGCCACTGCAAACATCACATAAATTGTCTGCATTTACGATAATGCATATCACTATTGAACTGTATGTGTATGAAAAGAAGTAAAGCGGAAATTAAAGTTTGCTATTTTATATACCAAATGTCAATTGCTATAATTTAAGAGCATTTTACAACACACAGTATGGAATGTATACATGTCCATCATGCATTGTATGTGCTTCTTCTAAAACGATGTGACCACAGTGCATTCATTCTTAGGCATTCCATCCTTTGTGCACTTCTTATATATTGCATGCGTTGGGCGACATTTAGTACCATTTTTAGACACCAGTGTCATGATATTTGACCGTTTTCCCCATACCGGGAGATGGAAGTCTTATATGTGACAACCTCGCCCACAACTTGTAAAACAGCCGTTGAAACAGCCCCTGTCCCACAAAACCTACCACTGCTATAAAACAGCGTCTTGGATGTGTAACGGCAAAAACTAGACAGGTTTTGTTTTGTCTTGAACATGTGCAGAAGTCATGAAGCTGGTTAAAACACTCCTTCTGTGGGTATCGTGGGCACACTAACGTTTCACACATTGATAGACATCCTCCAAACAGTTATCACATAACGTCCTCTTTCTCCGAGATTTGAAACAACTGTTTTGAAAATATTCAACAATGCCATTAATATTTGGTTAAAATATGGTTTAAATCATATTTACTACGCTACCTAATGGCAACGGGTCAATTTGAAAGCTGAACAGGATTCAGTATCTTTTAATCACTGTTAACTAGTTAAAGTATTGTTTACATAAAACCTCATTTCACATTTATGACCTTACTAGTACGCTAGAGTGACCTTTTTTTACACAATTTGGTACACAGTGGACGTGTCAATGAGTAACTCAAAAGTACCTTCCGATAATATACAAAGGCTTCCTTCTTGTCAGATTAGCAGTCAACCGCTCCGTCATATGACAAAGAGACTACGGAAATTTGTTTTGTGAAACAATCATCATGTTGACAAGATATTTTATCATTCTGAGAAGAACCACATACATTGTTCTAAGAAAAAAAAATCATTTACGTGGGTTTTTTTAATTTCACCTATATATCAATACGCTAATTTTGCTGTTTTGTCCCGCGAACTTCTCTTAAACCTGACTAGCTGGACGCCATTTGACTAAGGGATGTCGTTTATGATACATCGTAGTGTTGCAAGTTTATGTTTCTCATCCTCAATTAGCGTCATTACATTATAGTCAAACAGCCGTCTTTCAAGGAATGACGCCCTGGCGTTGTTCTGCGTGCTGTTGGAATAATGGTTCTGTCAGGGTGTTTTCAAGATGGAGGGTGATGCTGTCATAATGTGGACAAGTGCTATCAAGTAAAAGGTGGGTGCTTGGGGGGAAAGTACTGTAAAATTACTCATGTTAATAGAGAGACCTAATATGTTCATTTCCCATATCCATTGAGAGCATTATGTTCTCACTTACACAAACACTAGTATTTCCTCCCTTAGATTTGACAAAGATGGCGGGTGAGATACACTTTTAACAGAATGTATTTAAAGTACTCAATGTGATTCTTATCTCGGCCCCTTGCTTGACTCCTTGGCAGGTCGGTAGGAACCAAAATGTAATTGTTAGGGCCATTTAAAAGGTATGGTCTATAATTATGAAATTTTATTTTTTTCCCAAATGATTGGTCAGGTCATGATTGGATTATTGCATTTTTCCCCAACTCAAATTATTGGTCAGACTATGACCTTACCGCCTGAGCCCTTCCTACAGGCCTGCTTGGTCAATGCAAAAGTCAACACACAATAGCCTTTGTGGCATGAGCACTTCCTTTTTCGTATATTATTAACTTTTGGTATTTTATGGTTGTGAACACCTCCGCCTCTGAATCGTATTTGATACTTAAAACGTGGTTAGATTTGCAGAACAGAAAATTGTGTTAATACTGTTTATTTGTTGTTTGTTTTTTGTTTGTTTATTTGTTAATATAAACAATCATGGCCAATTTTGGCAAGTATCAATGATGCCTGTGATTTGACGGGTTATTGCAGGGGATAGTAGCTGTTTTGCAGTCAAAGCATTTGGCAGTGGTCTTGCAATGTTGTGTGTACTGAGAGGGGAGGGGGAGGGCTAGCTATCATGGTGCTTTCAGGACGGGTGGTTGCCTGCTTGGGCTATCAGGGTGTGGGCAAGAGTCATCAAGGGTGCTTGAAAGAAAATGCTGTATAAATCCTGTTTATACACTGACCCAACGTGTCTTTTTCTTATACCCATGCATAGCATTGTGTTCCCATTTACATGGACACTAACATTTCTTCTCGTGGGTTTTGCATATTAGATGCTAAATCATTTGAGCTCATAAAATACTTGCCGATCCAGAGTGGGGGAGGGCAGAGGGGAATTTCATGCGTTTTTGTCATCTCGTGAGCTTTCTCAGTCACGTAACGTAAACCATGAAAACATATTGGTTAGCCACCATCCCCTTTTCCCAAAAATACTGCATTTGCCAGTGTTAGTGGGAAGAATTTTCAAAATACGAACGAATATAATGCAATGCATACATCGATTCATAACATTCAAGTGATAGTTATACAAATATGACTTGCAAGCTGTAAAGAGAATTGTTATGCACACCCATTTCTTTTCACACATTCTACTCAATGCTGTACGGCAGCTGAGCGTCTGAGCTGTACCTGTTATGTTGTTTATCCTGGATGATTTGTAGACTGAATTTGCTCAACACTTGACGGTATTCTAACCATCATATTTCCACAGTTCTTATCTGGTTCACCACCCACCAATCATGCTCTTTCTCAAATTGCCCTAGTAGGAGTTTCGGCGGCAACACCATGCGTTTTTGCATGGATGGTATTCTAATTATATGTTTACGGGTATTAGTGTTCTTGGTTGTCGCCAGTCAATGTTGGAAAACTGGATCAGTCATCAAAGTCTTTTCAATTCATGCACACAACCTACCAGATTTTTTTTATTCTCCATGGTCGCAAACAGTATTATTATTTTGCGTCCTCTCTTTATAGCCGCACTTGTCTGTATATACATAAACATCAGCCCAGCTACATCTTTATTGTCGCGTCCCTCGCCAATCTATGCCGAGGCCTTATATTTATTTATGTCTTGTTATTTGTATGTGGTTTTGCTGTTGTTTTTTGTCATATTTTTTTTCTTTTTATTGTGTTATATTTTGTGGCTTTTTGCAAAGTGTGCTCTTTCTGTTGGGGTGGATACATACATTAGTATCATTAAAACTAGCAATACGAGGAAAATCTATTATCAACATCATGGTAAGAAGAACATGGCTCAAGCATGATCAACAGCAACAACGTACACATGTAGACATTTATGTTTAATGCTAATACCATTTAAAAGACACCCCTATGCAACCTGTCAAACAAGTCAATCCAGTTCAGTTTAACACTTTACTCGATTAATTTGCCTCTTTACAAAAATTGCAAACTTTGGCTTCTTTCCCTCCTCGTGTTAGTATTCTGCTTCCATCAAACACTCATTGCGTCTTTGTATTGGTGTTTGCTACTCTAAGTGGCTTGCACTGCAGCCCAGTTACGTGGCTTCGTTTGAGTGGTATTTTGTTGCAATTTAGTCTATGGCATGTTTTGAAAGATGCCCTCTGACTTTAGAATTTGGTGGGGCTGTGGTAGTTCTGATGTCTAGCTTTCGATGTGAGGGAAAGTGCGGCTTATGACTTTTGAAACGCATGGGTTATGCACTGATTCTGAAGTCTAGTTTTAAATGAAAGGGGTATTGTGGTGCTTTGTTGTCATTTTAGCAATTAGAGACAGCTGAGTGTGTAGCAGCTTTATCCTGTCTCAGCTGCACACCGTTGTTTTATAGGTTATGTGCTGATTAAAAAGTCTGCCGACACGTGAAAAATATTACCATCCTAGCACAACATAGTTGTAAGAAAACAATAACTAAGTAATGTGCAATCTACTATACCTTCTTTTAGCTTGCATGAAAGCAAACACCTGCGTATGTTAAGCCGTAAGCATATTCGATTGAAACATCGTGCACCACTAACACATACTAGCTACATACATTTGATAACATTAGTAGGATTCTACATCAGGCCTACATCAGACTTGCGTATCACTCACATTAGCGTTCACTCGCCTGACCTGTACCTATTTAACCTGTAGGTACCAAGGAGAAGTGTGCAACCTGTCAGAGGTAGGTTTGCTCAACATCCACCGTCAGACCCGACCGGGAATCGAACCCACGACCTTCTTGTCACAAGTCCAACTCCCTATCAACTCGGCTAACGAAATCCCATATCCGACGATTGATCGTAGATAAAGATTAGAAGTTGTTTTGTTTTAAACGGCAAAAATTAAGTGAATGCATACACAAGTAAAACAATCGTCCATGCCACCGTATCAGTTTTCGAGCCTGTTCTAATTTCGACTTTTACTGCTGTATTTAAGTTTAACACCAGACTATTTGTCACACACAAAACGTTAAACATGAATTGGCTGTTGGACATGTCGACGGAATCGGTTGTCTGTTAGCTACAATGTTATGATGGTACGTGAACAAAACTCATTTAACAATCAAAAGCACTGTAAATGGAAACGGAATCGATTATAAAACCGTTTCACTTGGTACCTTTCAGGGTGTTGTAAGAATGGATATAGTCAAGATGATGTTACGTCACCTACGAAGCCTAAAATATAAATACTTTAGAATGATGAGGAAGAACATCAAACGAATTGACGTAGATAGTTTGCTGTTTGATGAATACCACGCCATACACATAATGGTAGGAAATTGAGGCACAGGGGCAATTGTATGTAACACATGCTGGTTTGTAGTGTAGAATTATACAATTGCGTAATAGTAACTGGTGTTCCTATGCTTCACATATGCTAATGAAAACAAACGAGGTGAATCTACGTTAAAAATAGATTTCAGTTTGCTATGAATAAGATTGAAACACCGTAGAGGACTATCGGTAATGGTGCACACCCCATATATATATATGTGTGTGTGTGTGTGTGTGTGTGTGTGTGTGTGTGTGTGTGTGTGTGTGTGTGTGTGTGTGTGTGTGTGTGTGTGTGTGTGTGTGTGTGTGTGTGCGTGTGTGTGTGTGTGTGTGTGTGCGTGTGTGCGTGTGCGTGTGCGTGTGCGTGTGCGTGTGTGTGGTTTTATTTGAGTGGTTTTGCTAGATACGATTTGTCGAACATTGAATCATACATTTCAAATACATCTACTAAGACGATCTCAAGTCCGCGTAAAAATCAACAAAAAACGTAAACAATAACAAAAATGTAGCAAAAGTAGCAAAAAAGTGCCCGGTCACTTTTCGAAACGCACTGCGCCGCAGACGCGCCGCAGATGAATCGCCGGGAGACGCCCGGTTCCGAAAGTAGAACGCCAGTGGACCGCGCAACCTCCGCGTGATGTCCGCGAGCTAAAATGACTCGTAACACTTCTCTGGAGAAGTGAAAATTGGAATCGCGTGAGCCTGCCGCGCGCGTAGGGGATTATTGATCGAATTCCCTTTGATCTTTTTTACGTCGCCCATGTTCGTGAGAAGCCGTTTCTGAGCCGTATGCGGTCCTGTGGAGACGTGAATGGGTCGTTTCAAAACGTAGTAACCCAAATGACATGGGTACTAGCTCCGTATGAGAAAGTTTGTAAAACGTTTGTAGATCGTTTGGGTAGGTGGGGATTTCTAATTAATAAATATACTAAAATACGTCTGACATGTTGGAACTTAAAATTTTTTTAATTTAATTTAACACACTTTGAATTTGCACTTGAACTTGAAAACACCGGACCCAATAAAATTAACCAAACAATTTGTTGTTTAAGTCTTACATTGAAAGGTGTATTATGAAATTAACTGAACACTAGCAAGCTAATAAACCTATTAATAAAGATAAAGATATGAAATGACTTTAATGTGTGGCTATGTTAAAAGTTTTCAACCAGGGCCAACAAATAACTATTAATACAAATACCAAATGATCCATAATTATTAATTAGTTCATAACAAACGTTAAAGTAAAAATTTAAATATTAGAATTAAATGACAAACACAATGCTTTATTTTTCTAATTTTATTTTCAATTTTTTGTAGGGGGGTGGGCGTTCTCTTAAATACATTCATTCTGTTTCTTTGCAATAATCAAAGAAGTACATTGATTGAAATCCATTTTATTTAAAAAAATGAAGTGATTGTGAACACTTCACTATAAAAACTTGTTACCAAATATGAAACAAGTGACACTTACACTATTTAAATTGACCAACCGACAACACCACTTAAAATTTTCAAAATGAAATTGTTGACTTGACATTTTAGTTTTGTAAAAAAAAAATGCTATCTACAATACTGTTCCCTAAACCTTACAACGTGATAAAAAATGACAGCTAGGGCTGCGAATACACTTAAATGAACAGTACACAGCAAGTAACATTGTCATGCAAAAGTAATACAAATAGACCACCATACAGCACATATAGTTTAAATTTAAATAAAATATTTGACATTTTAGTTTTGTTAAAAAATGCAATCTTACAAAACGTATTTATACGCCCGATTTCCGCGCATGCTCCGTGGCGCAATTCGATGGAAAGTTCCACGGCGCAGCGGAGTAAAAAGCTCCGCCGGGGCCGTTTTACCTGCGCGGCGGACTTTGCCGAGAACGCCCGAAACATTTGGCGGTCCCGGAACGCGCCGAGGAAACGCCGGAAAACGCCGGAAAACGCCAAAGTAATTTTCCCATGCTATTCGCATCCTGGCGGACCCTACTTTGCAGACCGTGGCGGATCGTGGCAAAACGCGGGTTGAGTCCGCCAAATCCCTGAAACTCCGCATACATAAAGCCCCAAAACGTGGCAAAACGTCGCAAAACGCATATGATTTCGCCATAAAACGTCTTGGGACACACGGTTGGGGCGGAATGGCTAGTCAAATCTCACGTTCTCTTGAATCCGCACCCGATCCCCTGGAGCCGCACAGACTCATATCTGAGTCCGGCGCGGTCCGCCTTTTAGATTTTACATTCCGCACAAGCAATTTTTCTATTCGCCACATTTCGCAGCAGTGGAGGGCAGTGGGGGCGGGGGTGTGTGCTCGAGGGGCTGCGGAGCCGTTCATAGTCCGCCTGAAAGTGGAAATCTGGGTCGCCTTTTGGTTAATTTTCGAAAAGTGCCCGAACCGCGTCCGGAATGGACGCCAGCGTTTTTTATCTGCCGAGCATCTGCCCACCATCCGTTCCCAATACGCGGCAGATGGTCAGTGCATGTGTAGCGTATGTTTGGCACATGCAGGAAAAAAATCAATGGATTATCGGTTGGTATATGCCGTTTTCGCCTTCGATGTCTTGACCAGTCCAAAACCTTGGGAGCAAGTGATAATCGTTCTAGAAATATTTTGGGGGCATACTGGTAGCGACCGTTTGGCGCACGTAAAGCGGCAAAGGAACCCTTAGCGTAGATGAAAAATGATGAATATCCGACCGATTTTTATCAGCTGGCGTAAGTTGCCATTGCGCCGGGCCTAATGGGATGCGGCTTAAAGTGTTGGATGTAGTACTATTTTCTTTAAACTGAAAAGAAAAACAAACTTCTCTTTTATGCATACACTAAAATGACTTGCTTCACTTACAGTTCAACATTTAAAAATGTTAAATCGTATTACGTAAAATACAAAATACACCATGCAGCGTTGTGAAAAGAAAGTAGAATGACTTCACCTTTGACCAAGGTGCCTTCAAAATCCAATGGGCATCCTGCAATAAAAGTTCGTTGATGTATAAATCTCTTATTTGCAAAGATTCGTTTTTTCCAAATCCACTTGCAAATTAATCAATGGATTCCTCGACAGTTAAGCATAGTAAACCAATGCTGTATGCTTTATTGTTAACTATCTGAGAACTATGTAATGCTAATAAATGTCCTATTTAATAACATCATTACAATCTGCATCTGGAGTAGTAAAGTCCACCACGATACATATCACTGAGAAATGCAACTACAAGTACGTTGCCATTGTAAACTTGGAAATACACAATTTGATGTCCACACATCACCTCATTAAATCACAATTACGTTGATAACATTGTGTTTAACTTGTCCCATCCATTGGACTAATTGCTTGGCCACCAAAGATAATGGGAAACGGGTGTCGCTTGTGAATAGTCTATTCTATGACTGTCTTTGCAACAATTGCCATTAGTCTCAATGAAAGGCGTTTTGGAAGACTTTTCTGTAGCAAGTCTAATGAGCAAATGCTCTGAAGTCTATCTACCGAATTAGCCCCGGGGTTCCATACAGAAGAATTGTGGTTATAGTGTCAGAGATAACGTCCAGGTCTCTACAACAATCATCTACAAAGCAAAAGAAGATAGCTGCAAGATAGCTCACTTATTAGACACGTTGTTATGATAGAAGTACGGCAAAGCTCATCAAGCTCATCTAGAAGACCAGATGTTTGAGATGATGGCTTAAACGTTACACAACATGCGAGTAATAAAGTGTCAAGCCAAGGAACGCCGGCTCCCCCAGACTTAATGATTTCTATGCTCGTGCGTACGTATTGGCTTAACTCGTCTTCTCTGTGGACGTTTGAGATTTCATACTCTCCAGAGTAGGCCTACTTGGCCTGCATTTGTAGATCACCTCTCTATCGTGATTGTCGTTGAGATCTATCGAATATCACATGTATGCCCACAAAGGCAAACCCCATAGGCATCTATGTGCGCCGATGTGTTTTGACTTTCTAGGTCCCGTGCTTTATCTACTTTTTACCGATTACGGCTTTGAGAAGGGGCCCTACGTGTACTTCCCACGCCTTTCACAGCTGATAGCAGCGTCTTTTATGAGATTGGGGTGGGTTGTATCAGAACGCACGTGGGAACACAGCCGTTGATGTGCATTAAGCACTTAACACCCGTCTTCAGGGCTGATTTAACTCTGCTCAACATGTGGCACAATTGAGTTGAAGTCTAATTTTTCGCTTCCTTTCTCCTTACTTAGTTTAAGTCTAAGTGGCATAATTTAATTTATTTTGTAAGCTCACTTGAGTTTCGTTTATGTGGCAAAGGGGAAATATTTTTTAAAACTGTGCTGTTTACTCTGCAAAATCTTCACTGCAAACCGCGCTGGAAATGGCATTAATATAATGGATATAATGACTACCTCAGCCCCCCTCCCCCCACACATAGACACCATCACCACCACAACCCACCTACCCATCGAAGCTACTCTTTTGCAATACCTTATTCTTATTGAGAGGAAAACCATCTTCTTCTCCATAAGTGTATCTATAACAACAGACATCGCGGCTTACAGGGGTTTTTGTACTTGAAGACCACGAATTCAACAATAAACGCGGGTTCTGTTTACTAATTCTTTGGCTGAAAACGCACATAGGCAGTGGGCTACTCGATCCATGGTTACTTTAAAAAGTTTCTGTATGGATCGCGTTACAGACCATGGTTCATGTTTCTGTTTTGAAGTATGTACAACTATTTTATTTTGTACAGTATTTAAACTATATCATGCAATTTTAATAAACATTTCTACCTTTTCCCTAAAAATACGCGTTCCACATACAAGTGCACACAGTTTAATGAGTTATCGACGGCCCCATTCACATGAATGTTATTGACGTCCTCAACAAAAACGGCGACACGTGATATAATGAATGAAGTATGACATAATGGGGAGTGGTGGGACTTGACTTTTTCATGTCATTGAACTTTAGATCCATAGGTTATGGTTTTGAAGAGTTGCCAATGAATAAAGCCATTCATGGCAATTAGAGTAAAACCTCTTCAAGAAGACTACTCTAGGTTGTTTTGATTACGCTGGTGTTCACTATAAAGGTGAACATTGGTCACTTTGTGAAAGGTGGATTGGATAGTTTGGGCAGTTTTAGTTGTTATGCAATTACACTGAAATGATAGATACATATTCTGAAGTAATTAAATACATTGTGCATGCATTATGATTCCATTAATCACAACTGCAAACCTATCATTAGAGACTATGCATTTACATGTAAGCCGCATTATAATTTCTTAACTCAAAAACATGCTGGTGTATGATTAGACGTTATTATATTTGTTAAATGTGCACAAATGCAGAAAATCTAGCACCATAAAATGAAATAAAAAATTACAAACAGCCGGTCGACGTGCACAGCAATTTATACGAGGAGTGATTGTTCAAGAGAAAATTACTGTTTACTAGTATCTCAATTTGAATGTATACATTATCCTTTGCTACGTGCGCATGTAATGTAACATATTCATTAATCAGATTCATGCATGGAAGCTTATATTACTATAATGACCTTTTAGACATGAACGTTATCTGTCTTTTCCATAAAAGCAGTATTGTTACAAGATAATCATAGAGTGACAACGACCATGCATTATCAGTTGATTTACATAATTATAAGTGTTCGAATTCATAATAACAGTCTATGAAACTGAAATGATGTGACGGAAAATGACAGGCTTTGTTCAGCCTCAAAACACAGTTACAAACATGCATTCGTCACAATTTGCAAAATGCGTAGATTATAAGATTTTTAACTATGTCTTTGGATAAAACTTAATTAATGCTTGACCCTAAGGTACTAGTGTGCCAAAGGAAATGCTTGTACTATGAAATGAAGTTTCGCTGACCTTACTTCCTCTACTAAACCATTCACTCTGAATCTTCTGTACATTTGTAGGTTGTTTTTACGCCACTATATACTAGACTAAATGAGCACCCGATGCTCCCCGAAATATCATTTGCATCATTATTGTATTTATTTTTTCCATGTATTCAAGTTTGCAATTAGTTGGGTTATCTAGCTGATGTGCCATGCTTTTCCTCCCGTTTTCCCCATTGAGGTTTTAAGGGAGGTTTTTAAAGCAGACTTCCTTTAGTACAATGTTCTTTCTTTATACATAATTTGTAAATTTGTTTTATTGGAGTCTCTGTTAGACTAATCTGATGTGTTGTTTTTTGTACCCCAACTAATTACTGAATAAAGTCGATAGCATCTTTAATACTAACAATTAACAACATTCACATGTCTTTAGTTTCATAATTACATAGCTAGGCGTGCTCGCACATAAGTCACAATGCAAAAATGTTATGCTTAGATTTTACATGTATATGCGGGAGTTATCGGGTGTTTCAAATTTTTCGGAAATCAAATGGCGTTTGGGTTGGAAAATCCATTCCACATTGCATAAGAAATGATATTGTGTTTATGTTAAAATGGGAGTATTTGTATTTTTATAGAAGGCATCGCTCTCATTATAGGGTTTGTGGGGACTCCTCTGGGCACCTTTTTGGCTAGTTGTAGTCCTTTTGGCATGTTTGTGAGCCTTAAGGGACCTTCTAAATCATTCACTGCTTATTTCGACCATAAACAGCATTCATTGGTTGCGTGCTTTATATTTTTTTCTTGGGTGTGGTGAGGAGTGATCATGGCCGGCCATGGAGATTAAAGCCCCAATCAAGCGAATGGTTTAACCATTTGTTCTGCCAACACGTCACCTTAATTTGCTCTACGGTTAGCAGACATGTTTGGAGTTCTCAAAAAGTCTCTGGGTGGAAAATGACGTCCAATAGAGGACGACAAGGCACCAATCAAGTACTTATGATAATTAGTAACATTTGCAGCACAAATATGATACCTTCACTTGACAACGTATACCCATAACCGTAAAGCCTCGTATGTTGCCGCTTGGAAAATAGTTGCGAAAAGTTTGAACAAGATCCTGGTTCATTATTAAATGCATTAACTTGTCCAGAGACACGTATACATGTAAACATACATTCAATCAAAAACAAAACGATGTTTTCGCTTCATCAGAAGTGACTCATAGCTAATATACAATTTATATTAAAACTTATTAGCTTACTCGGAGCTTTTGCAAAGAGAAAATATTGTTGATCTACGTCAGCAAACTATTTATCACTCACAGAATTTCTGGAGGCTGTATCAAAAATAGAACTAACGTTTAGGTCCTGATATTACTATTTAATCTCAGTCCGAATCTGTGAAGTTCCTGGGTATCTGGCATTCGCAGCAACAGGAATCTATGTGTCCAATTAATCTTCCTTAAATGTAATTAGATACATGCCCGCGATTACTTTTGGCAACACTTTTATAACTTTCTAGTTTATTTATGACGGATATGGGGTCACGTTTCCCATTTACTCCTACTTAAATCACTCCTTAGTCGCGATTTGGCCTGATACATGATCAAATAGCAACAACCTTTTTTCTTTTCTTTTTTTCTTTTTTACTGTGTCCTGGTGGTATTGTTATGTGTTCTTTTTACATCAATTTCATAAATGAATTCATGTATTCATCGAGTGCACTGGAGCAAATCATATGATCGTGATATATGGGGCAACTGGAGTCCCTCTCCCATAGTGCCCCTGCAAAGAATCGAACCCACTGCATCGTGATCAATTGCCTGCACCAGTGCAATCAATTTTGGTTACATAAAAGTATTAATGTGACCAATATAAGCATGCATTATATTTACCTAATTATAAAAATTGTTATCCTGGCCTACTTGGATTTAGCAAGATTGTTCCATGTAATCAGCAATACATGGCTCATAAGTAGTTCCCGGAGGGCGCAGGGGGCGCCCACCCCTCCATTTTCCCACCAAAAATACCTTATTTCCATGAGGTTTTTGTTTTGGCATGTTCGCTATCAATCACGCTTACAAAACCCATGAGATCCCTTACGTGCGCCCCGTCCCCCTTTCCTGAAAACCTGGATCTACCTTTGTGCTTTTTGTTGTTGTTTTCTTTTTGTGTTTTTTTTCTGCTACTCATATGCTGCATACCAAATACATGGAGTTATATTGAGCTCGTGTTTTGCCGGGTTACTACAATGATCCATGTTCTTATCATCATTTCAGAACATCTAATCATTTTTAAGAGCAAAGATGGATTATATTTTCATTGGTAGTATCATTTCTTTGTTTGTGAGGAGTGGGGAAGCTGTCATGGAGGATGCAGCTGGATGCTAGTGGAAGTACATCATTAATTAAACATAGACTACTCCCACCAGGGCAAAACACACTTATGTTGACCCACAAGCATAAGACCAATGCATAGCAATGAAGAATAAATTGTCTGTGACAAAATACACACTACATTTGCAATCAGGGTAATTATGGCAGTGTGCGCCGAATTGCATGCCCTTGATTACATAAGCCTAAGCATCCCCTTTAAATAGCAAGCCAAAAAGGGTTTGAACGAAGTAGTTTATGTGGCAAGAGTAAGCAAACATTCACCTCTAATGTAGTTCGACCATATAAGTTATTTCATAATACGTTTTAAGTTTACTTTAGAAAAGTTTGTAGGTTTCTTATACTATGTGCATCTTCTATTTATCAAACCTTAACACACGTATATGCAATTTCACGTAGCATGAGCATTGATCAAGGGGAGGACACCAAGCTTGTAAGCAAATTACATCTGTTTATGTGATGAACGTGATCAGTAGTGTATGTTTTCCACAAGCAAACTGACTAAAGAAGTATTTTAAAGGTGACGATTCGCTGCTCTCTAAATAAGGTTTAACTCCGATGATTTACTCGAATTTTAGTTGAAAGCTTTGACATGTTTGAGTCCATATCATGCTTAAGGTTACAATCATGATTTTTACATCAAATGTGTTGAGGCTTTAGAAATTGAAATAAAACTTACCACGTATATACTACTTACTAATAATATACACATGCATAAGGCAGACAGTCATATTCCTCAACGCTTATTTTCAACATTCATTTTTCCCCTGGAACATTGGTATATCGCTACCTCAAGATGTATCATACTTGTTGTTCTGGTGGTTTGAAAGTTGACATCCGAAGCTGATGTAGCGGCTCTAAACGCAACAAATGCAATTTGGGCAAATTGTCTCCCAGAATCAATCTTTCTGAGCGTGAGCATGTAGTGTGAAGCATCCGGAATACACATGTATGTCATATACCATATCTACACCTATTTATACCCGTGCTCAGCCTTTTGAAAATGGGTTCGGGGGTGGTATTTTTTGCTCCAGGGAAATCGCACAACGAATACATTTACTAGGTGTCCCGGAAAGAAATATATTATATGATCCTCCCAGAGTGCAATATGGCACCCAAGAGGGGTTTGGCGCTATTTGTGTATTCAGCAATAAAACAAACTAACAAATATATTCAAATGCCACTTGGCACTCTCGTTGTAAATAAAAATAATTATGAGCGGGTTAAAATTCAGCAATTTCGCTGTTACATACACATGTACATAAGGATGTTCACTGCACATTCGTCTCCAAGAAATTAATTATCTGGTAGAGACTTGGATAGCGTGAGAAGTGGCCCATAAGCGCCTTACCGCGCCCACACGGCCGATATCACAGATGTGCCGGCAGTCTGCTCCTACGCCGGAGTTGCAAATTCTATTAATCTATAAAAAGAAACCATGTTGTAAAAACGACAACTTCATACTAGACTTAAATGATGATGTGCTTTTTAAAAGGTGTGCTGGTTAAAGAACATGTGACTACACGCACCCAGTAATTGGTGCATTCAAACCCGGAGCAAGGTTTTCTAAGAATCCTTTCATCTTGGAAATGTAGGTATGCAGTGTAAGCGAACTGTAGATTCCAAATTTATTAGCCTGAATAAAGTCATATTTCAAGAGTTTTAATCTTTGCAGCCCCCACTTAGTGTATAGAATTATCTTCATTGTTTTTCGCTTTCTTTTCGATAGTCCCAACGTATAACAAAGACCTAAACGGTGGCATCGCAAAAACGCCGAACTCGGGGATCTAACAGACTGGCTGGAAATGGAAATGCTGATATCACAGTATAAAACAGCTGGCGTTCAAAGAGTGAGCTCCTTCAGAAACTCACTTATATAATGTGAAATCGCACTTCCAAGTGCCCCAAGTTAAGGGCGCACGGATCTTGACTCTGTCGCTACTTCCGACGCGCCGACGAGCAAGCCTTTGATGTGCGAAACGTTTACTCTGTCATAGTTCACCTTTTTTCTATGTGTGATTTGATGGGTGAGCGGAAACGGGTTCAGAGTCCTGCAACAGTTTGTCCTTGAAATGATTTGTTGCCGTAATCTTATTATTTCAAGTTTTATAGTGAACCATTAAACATAGTGCCTTGGTAAAGACATAGTTATGCAACAAAAAGGGGAAAATGTCGAATGGATCTTTCTCACTCTCGAATGTCAAGAATGGTCAAAATGTGCACATCCAATCTTTAGGGCCAAGGTGACCTGTCAGACAATAATCGGTGGCGAGCCATTCAAAGCGGGTATGACCCCCTAATCCCCAACAATAAACAATTGAAATGTCCCACAACCCGAAAAATGTGTCACATCCACGTGCGTAGTGTGTGGACTGTGCACGTAAATGTATTTTTTTTGTCTAAACTTGTCAAAGTATGCGTGTTCAACTGATATGCACACTCTAATCAGAAATTCTACTTTTCATACACACTTGTTGATTAGTTCATGTTAGGTCTCTATATTATATGCGTTTGTTGCATAACAAACAAAATGATATTTTTTGAAACTTCTACGCCTATTAATAAAGAAATTATAACTTAAACTTTTAATTCAATTTCTATCTGCTGAAGATTCAGTCTTGCTAATGATTTTTTATTGAAACCAGGTGTCCGGTTGATTTTTTTAAAAGTTGCATTAGAACTATGAAATACAATCTTCTGTTTGATGCATATTGTTTATGGTCATTCCACGATAAAAATGACCTTTATATATAAGAAAGTTAGAACAAAATTCATACTATCAAATTTTAAAAATTTCATGATCATATGCATGTATCACAACATTCAACCCAGACTAGATACTACAAAGCTACAGGGTACGGTATTTTAGTTTATGAATGAACACTAGTTTAATTTTTGTAAGATATTTGATGGCATTTGTTATAGGAACCAATCATGTAACATGTTTAATAGAACCCTCTATTACTCTATTAAACCACTTGA
>CM032659.1:21919389-21965057 GCA_019095985.1 Streblospio benedicti
ACCCTCATCTATTTCGGACTTATCATTCAAATTCCAAGTACATATTTTCAAAACTTGATTTTAGCGAGATTCCCGTAGGCCATCGTTGTAAGGTGGCAGATTAAAATATGTTAGGAAATGAAGACTGCACCAATACGTCTGGGGTAGTGTTGGAGGGTTCGTCTCTAATTATTGGGAACGACATGCCGTAGCAAAACATACGTGCATTACATGTATATAATACATTAAAACCAAGAAGCTCAACTCAATACATAATACCATTACAGTGACTCAGACAAACCCCACCATAAAGTCCGCTTGCAATTCGTCATAATGACTTCCTAATGAGTGTGCGTTCCGGGTGCGTGTAGGCAATCAGTCTTCATCATGGACCCCAAACATGTGACATCATCACGTGATTATATAACAAAACACACGTCGAGTGCACCAGGTGTCATATTTCAAGATGACATTTTATGTCAGAAGTAGTTTTTAGAGGTAAAGATAGAGCGGAAATTTTGAGGTACTGGTTTTACGCCATTGTGGCTCTCAACGTGTGGTGGACAGGTTTCATATGGGGTTATTTGGTGATTTGTTCAGAGAAGTATTTCAATACGTATATAATTTGGTTTTCATGTGGTTCTGTTATTCAAACTTAAACATAGTAAACAAATAAACTGTGTGCCTGCTGTTGCAGCAGTCACAAACGCGACAGCAACCCTCTTCAACTGTCACCGTTATAGTTTAGCTGTCGCGAGCTATGCTCAACAAAGTGCAAAAATAAGTAAATTGCTTCTCAGCCACCTGCAGCCCAAACTTTTGGCCTTCACAAAGCAAAACTGCGCTTTGTCATATCTCACACAAAATATGTGACATTTTTGTCGACAGTTATTTATAGTGAGCAATAGTGGCATAATATATTATATTCGTATATCTATCCACCGCAACACGATTTTTATTAGGTCAATGGCACTTTCGTCATTGATATCTACTAGTATGATGTGTGGAGAATAAAATTGCTGTCAAACGTTTTAAATACCTGGGACTTTATTCTATCACCATATTTCCCAGAATTTACATTTATCAAGCTTCAATAGATGATGCACTCTAGAGTTAGTTGCACTAATACTGTACAATTACTAAGTAATTTGGTAGTTCACAAAGCCAAATTTCCAATAGCCGCCTTAATAATCATATACATTAAACATGAGAGCACGCACACGCAAGCACGCACGCACACACACACGCACACATACACACACATCATGCTCTTCGACTAACAGAAAATAACTTTCCCTATTCTCCACTAGTAGTGTTTTACTGGATGTTGCAGGACATATTTGCAAACATTTAAGAGTAGTCATCCCCTGATGCTTCTTTATCTATTCTAAAATTACCGTTCTTATATTGTCAAGTGTGATAGATAACCTTGCAACTTGTTGGCTTGTGTGCACATTGTGTTTTAGGTATACACAACGACCCCAGCGCACTGCCAATGAACATCGTCATGACAGGAGCCTTATCCTGCAGAAGACACGCTTTTGCTTTGAGAGTTCCCCGACAGAGGTTACATTGTACCCTGTCCCCATCATTTAGGCACGTGACACGAAGACGTGGGAAATAGAAACAATAGAAACGAACTTTTCGTTAGTGGTGTTTCATGTATTTGTCAGAATGGGTCTGAATTATAGATTTGAAATATGGGGCTGTGTCCTTAAACTGCGGCGCTGTTGTCTCCAATACGTATCCAATGATGTTTGAAAGTCGAACATTCACGTAGGACTAGAAAAAAGGTGCGGTACATAGACCTGCGTCTGCATATGTAGGCCTACTTGATGGCAACAATGTAATAGAAGTATCAGTTGTGGTTTGGAGATTACATCGTCGGTTTTCACGGCTTGATCACTCACACTGCCTTAAAGACCTTGTTCATGCCAAAAATAGAATAACCCGTATAAAATCGTGAGATACGACGATGGTAGATTATTGTCAGGTCAAATTTTTATGGAAATCCACACAAACTCATGTCCTGCACAGACACACGCAACGAGACCGGATTATAATACATACGTACTGACATAATGTACCCAACACATAGTGTTGCATTATGTTGTAGCTGAATTTTTGTAGCTCCACACATCCATGACCTCATCCATATTACCAGAATTTCTTGTCGGTGTGATCATACTTATTACAATTAGTAAGCTGTAGACATACATACCTTTATGGATGAAGCAATGAAGATCAACCACAAGAATGATGCTCGATCCATTCCAGCACGTCTGTAAATGACAGAACAATGATCTATTTGATAATGTTAATGGCAAATATACATTTTTCAGAATAGCATATGATAGGGCCGCGAGTGAGGATTCCATGAAATCCATACATGTGGCTAGGTCAAAACCTTCCATGCCATTGTTTCGAGCCTGCATTCCTGCATTGAACATTGCGCCAATCTCGCAATAGAGAGGGTTAAGGATACAACCTCTCTAGTATGTGGAGCAACCCTCCGTCTTTGCTTATAACCAGCAGAAGGGGGAGCCCAAACAACAGCTTGCTAATCTTGTGATATTGTTAAAATTATTATATTTGACAGAGTTTGGTCGATGTTAGTTTTAATCGATTAATCTAATCAAAATTTGTGTAATTTAGTTTAGTTTTAGTTAATCAAAGAACTTATACATTTTATTTAATTTAGTCTAGTTTAGTTATAAATGTCTATTTCAATCATGATTAATTTGGATTTAAAAAAATCGCCAAAATACGTTGTAAGCTGTAACTCCTACAGAGAGCAATTTAGAGGAGGAAATCGTTTACTGCTTATCAGTGTTACCAATCTAAATCAATGACCACTATGCTGTCATCAGTAACCTTTGCAGTCTGTCTGTGTGTCTAGATATAGAGGTAAGGTAATTTCCCACGATATACTTAGCAGTTTGTTTGATTCTGCCTTCCGAATGTGTATGCGAGTTGATTTATGTGAAATCTAATGCGAGTTATTCTTTAAGATCAATTTAGGGTCTTATTTTAATAACACCGTCTGCCGTACTTCAGTGCATATTATCTTTCCAAGAGATGGGTTTGAACTCTTTTTATTTAGATCTAGCTTTTTCTCTGTTTGATGTTACCATATTTTATTTCTACAACAAAATTTGATTAATTGTGGCAAAAATGCGACGTACAGCTCGGCATGAGACGTCTCCATATCACTGAATACAATATCGGGGACAAAATCCTCAAAAGCAAGTTTTGATCAATCCAGTGAGCCCTTGATGTTGGGTGTGCTTCATACATGCATGCACACATTCCCACATGTAGCTGAGAGAGTAAAACGCAAATATACAAAACCATGTATGATCCGTAGAGGTATTTGCTTATGAAAGTTGTGCGGTTTCCAGCAGACTATTTTATTGCACATGATTCCAGCTACCCTGCGCTGTGCTGACCCACACATTTTCAAAAATAAGCAACGAGGTCAATTTCCACGAATCTGCTACACTTCAGAGGATATTCTATATGGATCATGAGAATTGCCGCTAATGCCTAGGGCACATTACGCGCAAGGTCAGTCTACAGCCAGTCTACGTGAGTGTTAAGTATGATAAACGCAACATGTTTTAAGGCCGTAGGGTGGGCCGCAGACGAAGTTTGGCTTCCCAAACTTCTTCAAACGTCGTAGACACTGCAGACCTCAACACGCCTTGCGGCCAACACGCCTCCAATGTCAAATGTGCCCCTCGCTTTAGTTTAGTTTAGTTTACAAAAGAACTTAGTCACCTCAACTCTGATGTTTCGTCATATTGAGAGTCTGATGAAGTAATAAGTATGGATGAAAGCTTACAAGGTTCTCTTGTAAGTATCACGATAACATCTTTTATAGACGAAAGTCTCAACATAAAAGTAAATATATTTGAATAGTATCTATGAATTGTTATTTAATATATATGAAACGTATTCTGAAGAAGTGTTCGCCGATAATATAAGTAGTGCGTTTGCGTATTATATACATGATATGTGGGTCTGCACACAATAATATAAACTATCTGTGAAGAGCCCCGTATCACTCAAAGAAAGAAGCAGCTGTGCTATGAATTGCCCGCACTCTATGATAAGAAGAAAAAAGCCTACTAACATTAACAATGTGTGGTCTGAAGACGACCTAAAAGGCAAACTGCATATTAACACTACCTATGGGTACGACCTTCTGCTGCTGTAGTAATGATTTGTGAAGGATTAAGTGGTCGCGGATCTCAGGGCACTCAATGTCTTTTGTCTCATGCAAATGCCGCATATGGTGGCTTCTTGGTTTTTATTTTTGGTGTTGTTTTTATATGTTTTTATATCTTGTGTCAATGGCCTATTGTGCTTTGCACTGGAGTGTGGAAAAAAATAACCATCGGCTTCACGGCTTTTATCATTCAAACTGCCTTTACAAGTCCATGTTCATTCATCAAGCCATAGGTTCAATTGTGGCATTGTGATTGGTTGGATTTTGTGACAAACTACCACAAATGTGAGGGTCGTTGAATCACAGTTATTTACTGTGTATATATAACCGTGGGATGTGTCAATAGGACAATAAAACTACTTATAAAGAACACACTCCCGTGCTATCCATTTAGTGCAAGCCTATTCACGTGAGCAAAAAAAAAACAAGTATTGAGAACAAAATTGGAACAATTCCCCCTTACCACTTTCCAAAAATCTCTACATCTCACCCCAAGCCAATGTTTACTTTACAGTTATATATAAGAAATGAAATGAAACAGCATAGAGCTTAAAATAAGCCATAGCTCACATTAGTACCTCTGAGCACACGTATCAATCATCGTTCACTATATTAGCCGTGATAATGTGGAGCTATCACGGACACCAGTCTATGAGATGCGAGCCAAATAACCATTCCAGACACACTGGTGTCATGATAAATGCGTATGACGTGTCCAATTCAGGGAGTGTCTAAAATACATTGCACTACTACCTGTTTTCCGTTTCCCTGTTACCTGGTTTCCGTTGGAAAATCACATTTGTAAGAAGAGATAATTGAACAAATAATATTTTTAGACAAATGTATTATTCTCTGACATTAATTCTGATGTTAGTTAATTACATGTTTTACATGTACTGGAAAGAACATGTTCAAGTAAAATGTACCTCTATATATCATTACTATTATTTGAATTTTGACACATTGTCCTGTGTGATGAGGTGGACGCCGTCTGATATAAGAGATTGCTCGTGGTGCCTGGTATCAGTGCAAATTTAATTTTCTTATGCTCAAAATTATAGTGTTGGCTTTATCAGTGATGTTTATGTTCAAACCAATGCAGGCAATGAGGCCCATCTTGGTGTCAATGGCGTCATAAATACGCCGATGGCGTCACATAGGTTCAAATATTACTCCGCCCATTGTTGGGCTATGTGTACATTAGAATCTTCAATTAAGACCAGCTCCGCAAAGAGAGCACCTCTGAAATAAGACGCTTTTTTACGGTCCAAAGTCTTCATCAAATCTCCATTTCAGATCTCCATAAATAGACCACTTCTCTATTAAGGCCACTTGAGGTAGGGCCTGGGCTATCTTAAAAGAGGTAAGGGGTCTCTACTGCAGTGTGTAAATATATCTGTGCTATGACTGTGCATTTTGTAAGTACTCAAATAGGGTGGGCTCATTTGTAATCAGCGAGTAAATTTTGTGTGTTTTTGGTTGTATAGCTAGGCATGCTGTCAGGATGTGGGAATATGCTTTCAGGGTAGGGTTCTGTCAAAATGCGAGGTGGTGTCTCATGACAGTACACATGCTGTAGACCCATGCAATATTTGTTTTAAAATAATGGTGCGGTTGTGGTTTGATGTGGACAGGTACTATCAGGACACGGATGGGTAGTGTCATTAAGAAGAGTCGGCGTTGATATTACGGTGGTGGTTCTGATGGCGAAGGTGACTGTTAGTGGTGATGGGGCGGGTGCTGGGTTGGGGTTGTCAGGACAATGCGGATGTTGTAGACGTATTCTATGCAACTAGGTGAAGGTTGTTATTAAATAGTAGGCGTGCGTGGGTGTATAGGCGGTGTTTAGCTCAGAATTAGGGCTTGATTGAAGAAATATGTCATGGTTTGGAGGTCACCGTGTATGAATGCATGCCCGAATGTGGTGAATATTGCCCGAGCTTGCGAGGGCAATATTCAACCACATGAGGGGGGCATGGCTGGTGGTGAGGTAGGGAGGAGCATTTAATATGTTCCAGATCTCATCAATTTCAACCCGAGCAGCAGCAGAAACATGAGAAAGGGGGTGATTGAGATGCACATTTAATGGTCTGCACGTGTTTACCAGGGGTAGGAGTAACTGGAGGGAGGGATATTAGAGGTATCAAGCATTGCCACATACATGTAGTGTGTGTATGGCTGCCACATATGACTGTAGGAGGAAGGTGATGGGGGTGTATTTAATCGTTCCCAGATCTTATAGTGACGGGAGCTGGTGTGAGGGATGTGGGGCAGGGGAAAGAATGCGAAGGGAGGAGCATTTGATATGTTCCAGATCTCATCCATTTCAACCAGAGCAGCGGCAGGAAGGGGGTGCATTCCACCGCAAGGTGGGTCTACAGCCAGTCTACGACCAAAAACGCATAGAAATCGTAACGATCCGTGAACAGTGCGGCAAACGTACCTTTTTTCAAGGCCGTACGGTGACCGCAAAAAATGTTTGGCTTGCCAAACTTCTTCTACGTCCACCCTGCGTCTTGGCCTAACCGTAAGGAGGCAGTGCGGAGACCTCACGTGAAACGCAGAGGATTCAACCGCACGTTGTCAGCACAGACACAGTACTGGGGCCGTGCGTTCCCTGTACCATGAACGTGCGGATCCCGTACTTTAGTAATCACACGGTGCGTAGAACGCAAGTTATACGCGAGTACATCGCACGTTTGATGGATGTTGATCGCACGGCCACCTCAATAAAACCCACCCCCTGTGCCGACGCACTCACATCGCACGGAGCCCGTGCTGATGTGCCGACAACAGTATGTTTGTCAATGCGCGCGGAAAATGCTGTCGACGCCGCAGACCTCAAGACGCTTTGCGGCGACCACGCTGCAAGGTGGAATGTGCCCCTAGCTTTAATTATGGACCTGTTTAGATGGAGATGGGGTAGAGAGGGATGGGGGATGGGGAGAGAAGAGGGGAGGGGTGGCGGTGGAAGGAAGGGTATAGGGATGAGTGGGACATGTAATCTGCTCCGCACGTGTTTACCATGGGTAGTAGTAGCTGGGGCAGCGATATTTTAGAGGGATCAATCATTGCCATATTTAGTACATTTAGTGTGTAAATGGCTGTGACATATGACGATGGGAGGACGGTGATGGAGATGTATTTAATATGTCACAGATCTGTATACTGACGAGAACTGGTTCCAGGGATGTGGGACAGGAGGAAGGATGGGGAGGGAGGAGCATTTAATGTGTTCCGGATCTCAATAGATGCCGAAAGTGTGATCCACTTTTTAGAGGGCAAAATTCCCCCATGGTTAATCGAGTAATTATTCCCGGTTGATTTTGGCTCTAAGCCAATCAGAACGCGTATAAGTTTGTCTCCTTTACGTTCTCCACATATTACTATATCAGCATTGTGTGTCATTGGTCGTAATAACCATGGCGTGCTGTTGTTCACCGTGCGTGTACTATTATTGTGCGGGTATTTGCCATATAAAACCATGCATTTTTCTTGTAATTGGGCGAATATAGAATAACTGCCTAGTCCAAACACCTAGTAAGAAGCTTTGTGTTGTCATGTTTTATAGAATTCTTTATCATGCTACACACAAAGCCACTGTTAAGGCAGTTTTTTTTTTTTTTTTTTTTTGCAATTGGTTGACCAGTTCTGACAAGTTTATTCTAGACCTATAGTGTAAACTACAACCAACAATAGTCTGATCATTTGATATTCATTTCTTGGGCCCCTAGTTGATTTTATTCTAATTGGCACTGACAATTGTGGTGATTTGTTGTGAACAATTGAGGATGAAACCAAATGTTTTAGCAAGAGTAAATCAGAAAACAAAATATATTGATTTTGAAAATCTTGTTCAAATAATGCTATTGAGCAAGATACTTGCATGTCAGGTTATCTGACAGAATAGGAGGGCTGCAGGCTGAAACACAATCAAGTCCCCCCTCCCCCTACCCCAGCTAGGTACCTCGTGATCAGACATCTAAATTTAGGTCTATGTGATAGCAATACCATAGATTTCATTGACTTACATACCCAGCATAAATGTATCAATGGTGATCGTTATGATAGGTGTTCCCACCAATTTTCGGCGCTGCCACCTAAATACAGTGAATGTTGCTGCAGCAACTTACATATCACCATAGTGGCATGGTACAGTAGTGCCACATACAGGCGTCAATTATGCTGTTTGGTTACTGATTATTAAATTTGTATTTATTTCTTTTGCTGCTATTATTAAAAAAAATGTAAAAATATTGAAAAAAATAGGATAATTCTAATTTTAAACATTATTGAGTGACGCTCCTTTTTAAACCAAGCCAAAACATTCACTTTATATTTTGCCTGGGTTTGAAAAGGAGAGTAACCAGAAAACGTTTGAAATTATAACAATTCTAAATTATTAATTTTCTAATTTTATCTAGATATTTTTACAATAGGTAACAGTAGCAAAGGAAATGAATGCAAATGTTGTACGGACAAACTACTGTGCACTGAGTGAATCGAATTTTTGAAACGCTAGTACTGGTAATTGGTGGTTGTATATGGTCACTGGGTATTAATCATAGTGCTCTGTCGTTCATCACTTAAGTCAATTCGAGGTTAAACAATGCAATCTGGGTATTGCAATCAGAGTTTTATCCCGTTGAGGCCCTGAAGTGACACTCTTGAGACAAGACAGCGGTCGTCTGGTTTTCTGGCTCACAACAATACCTAATAGGAGTGTGTATATCTTATATGCTTTTATACAATCCAGTATGTCATTGTGGCATGGCGTATGTCCGTGGTTTGATAAAGTAGGTCATTGGCATATTTTAACCAGCATATTAGCTGTAAATTTGAAAAGCTTTTCAAGTATTTCGATCGGCTTACGTCCGTTCCTTCTACACATGTGTGATTCAATTGACTGCAGGGTTTGAAATAAAATAAAATGAATGTTTTGGTGTGTTTTTTCGAATATTCCAGCAATTAAGCGACACGTCCTTAACACTGTAGCCCACATTGCTATAACGTTACATACTCAGTTATCGTATAAGTACATTTCTCTGGAGACGACCCCCTTGCAAGTGACCTCTTTTTGTGGCGCCAAACCTTCATTAAATCTCTCAAGGGGCCAACTCATTTTCGATAGAACTTGCTACCATTCCCACATGTCTAATAGGGGAGAGAAGTTCTATTCCACTGTAGGTTTCTGTTAAATATGTAGGACTTATGACAGGCATAAGGTACTAATTGCATCCACGTGACGCTGCCCGAGGTTTCATTCACAGCAAAATGCGCATGCCCAAAGACGTTTACATAATCACATCCGTTTCCAGCATACTGGACGCTAACGCAATTGTCCCGTAAATGTGGTTTGTTAGCACACATTTTTGTTCCTTATGCAGTTATTGCCATGCCATTTGGGAACTAAATGTAAACTGTAATCGTATTAACATATGTTGCGTTTAAGAATGGGTGGTATTTTACAATAGATCTCTTTGCTTGACAATGCAATTTGTCATACGTGAAGGTGTTGATGCCCTATTATAATGTGCAGGCTTTCATGACTCATAGGTTGTGCTCATTTCTTTCATGACCAACTACATAAGAAAAAATCTATGTTTTGGATCTCGTATTGAGTAAAACATGTATTTGCTTTTACATTTGTTTCTTCAGTCGCAAGTCATGCATTCAAATATTTTCTATCAGCATGTTTGTGGAAGGCATTATAATCATTTTAATACATATATGTATGTATACTGTTTAATCCATACCACTGGATTTTAATGCACACGTTTCATAAAGCATCCACCATATTTTTCAGGGTGACGTACGACGCATAATGACGGATGGGTGACCGTAATAGAGTTTATAACCAATGGTACATATAGTAAACTGTGACTGGTCATAATTTACATTAACGTAATAGATTGTCGCCACATGTGACCACTTTAGATTGTAATCACTTTCATGAATCTCACACGTCTCTTTCTATGGAGTAGGGCAGCGGGATTGACACTAATAAAACGCGCTTGGAGAGTAGGCTAAATGCGAATTCATATATGAGTGCCAATGTACGTTGCAAATTGACCGAGCAAGAAGGGGTGCGGGTTCGCATCTCTGAAGATGCTCGTCCGCCCGTTGGCTCTTCACATGACCCCACCGGAGGACCAACTTTGACGAGGCATTATTCACGAGAGGGTGGTAATAGAGAGACCCTCGTGGTGCCCTTTTAAAGCTCTTCAGTAACACCGTCGGCCTGTGATGGCTGGAATCTGAGGAATTAAGAATCATCGAATACATCATGTAATCGGTTACAATTTACGATGTTTACATTTTGAGAAGGTGGTGATTGCTAGTGGGGGGACAACCCAACTCACTCTATTAGAATGGCCAATTTAGAAATACATGTGACAAGTTGTTTTAGCAAGGTTGTTACAAAGAGGTTGTCTAAATAACAGGTTGTACAGCGACACAGAAAAAAATCTGATAGTTTAAGTTTACTTGTATTCTATACAGTGTTCGTTACTTCTGTGACTCACATATACACTTTAATGACTTTTAAAGTAGTATATCCGCATCCATCTTTTGAAAAACAAGTTGGATCACCATACGATAACGGGATGCATGTGTCTTCATCATTTTCTCTTGAGGAGACAAGGCGAAGTATGATGGGAGTTTGGCGTCGTACGGGCAGACCCAATACTGCCTGTGGTTATTGCGGTACTAGCAGATCCAGATTTTCAGGGGAAAGGGGAGGGCGCATTTACGGAATATCATTCCATTCCTTGTCATCCCATTAAACATGTGTTATCTACAATGTATATGGACATCTGTATATGGAAAAGGTAATGATAGTTTTGTCTGTAATAATGTAAATATAGCATTGTATTTCAATCCACATATCAATAAGAAATATATGATCAAATTACAATTGTTCATTTACAATATGTAACATGTTCTCTTGAACTGCCTAAAATTATTAACTATATTATTATGTCTACATTTTACCTGTTACTATCCACACTAAACTGGCAATGTTGCACACGCATGTAAAGCAATATACAAAATGTAGGTTGTTGACACCAATTCGCAATTCTTTTCCTTTTCTTCTCTTTCTATTTTGTCTTTACCACTTCAAGCTCTAAATTGTAGGCCGGTGAATGTCACATTCCACAAATTATAACAGATGTATCGTCTAAGCTGATGTCACCAAGTGAGACTCACACGTAATCAAGGAGGCCAGATTCGGCATTGTGGAGTAACAGGCATATGGGACATAAACTCGGAATCTGAGAGTGAAATGAAGGAAGGGGTAGAAATAGATGCCGAACTATAGGAGAATACTTTGCGAATCGCATACATGTAAGGTAATAATGCTGCATTTTTCTTACACAAAAGGTGGAAGAGTCTCATTTCTCATTTTGTGATCAGGCCATACGTGCGGCTTCCATATATGGTGACTGAGTGGACCGATATCATGGCCTACATCACAATGTAGTGTCTGTTGGATTGGTATAACCCAAAACAGTTGTACATTACATCCAGAAATCGCTAAAATTGCAGCCAGTTTTTGTGGCGTAAGAACACGCCTGTTGTGACTAGCGCTCTAAACACATGTGACTGTACTAGAAAAGTAGTGGGCTGGCCTGTTAAGTCACAAAATGGTTCCACGTTCCGAAATGGTCCCACTGTTGCGAAGTAGTCCCTGGAATATTTCAAGTTGACACGAAATTATCCAACTATGCCATTGACGCCATGAAATGCCCCGACACTGCGAATAGTCCCAGGACCATTTTGCGACAACTATTGAGGCGCATTGGACTGTAAATTGTATTCACGTTGTAATTTCCAAAGTGAAAAATTAGGGTGATAAAAACCATATTCGTGCCACATTTAATTCCAATGTTCACTGACATTATTTTCATCAGCAAAGCGTTCCATGACCCAAAATACGCCAAAGCCAGTTTTTAAGTGGTGAAAACCCATATAAATGCCAAATTTCATTCTTTAAACTTCTCATTTCAACACAGCACAGCCTTGTTTTATTTTGTGTGGGATTAAATACTATGATCTGCAAACGTTATTTAGTAGAGGCTGAATATCCTATCATATGATTCTTACATGATTTTCTCCTTGGTGGAGATGATTTAGTAGATGTTAACCGTTTTACTCTCTCGATTCACGTGGTACATTTGCTTGGAATCACTGTTTGCAAAACTCAGAACTGATTTTGACATTCCATTCATTTTGACTCTTCTAAGTTAATGAATGGTTTGTTAATGAAAACAATGGGGTGTGGGGAAGTGAAAAAATATCAAAATTTACCACTCCAATTTCCAATTTACCACCGAATTAACATATTTTACATTGGAAATTATACTGTGAATGCTCCAATATCATTTACAATGCAGCTTGATGCTAGTAACATTTTCATGGGGTAGAAATATTTCCCGGCGAGGGAATATTTCACGGTGGGTAAATTTTCGTGGGACTATTTCAAGACTTTGGACCATTTTGTGGCTGAACATGGCCTTGTAAACTACGCGTAGTCTTCCGACATACACTGTACAGTGTGCGTGTTTCTTTTCTATGGGTAGACAAAAAATGTAAATGGCTGAGATACGAGAATAAAAACCACCCATTTTAATAGGAGACAAACATACAACTGTAGCACTGCAGAAGCCCAATAGAATCAATTGATACATGTAACTATGAATGAGAACTTGCCATGGTACTCACTTTAAAATGCCATTCCACAGCAGCTGGTCCACACTTCTGACGGACTGGCATATATACACCAGAGCTTGTATAACCGGCTGCTTTGACACTTGAAGGTTTTTTTTAACCCGTGTATTGTATTGCCATATTTATAGACGGGTATAATACAACGGATGTCTGGTATAAAGTCTTCTTTTTTAGTGTTGATGTAATGAAAGCGTGTTGGTAGGGTACTATCAGTTTAACTACGTTTTTATTGTATACTTTCATGTCATTCCCGTGATATCCTCTGATGAATATATTTAAATGGAAGATTAATTGTAAAAAGTGGAATATTGTGCCATACATATATATATATATATATATATATATATATATATATATATATATATATATATATATATATATATATATATATATATATATTTATATATATATAACTAGCTGTTGAATATGGTCGTGCATGTGCTATAATCTTCCAGGAAATAGTGTGGTTGATATTATTGTCTTTGAGTTGCCATATGTGCTTGCTGAGTGCTGTGACATGCCTTCGCGTACTATTGTTGAAGCTGTGTTTGTGGGTGGTATATCTTTGCTTGAAGGTTCCCTCAGTCAGGCCGATGTAAGTTTCTTGAGTGCTGTTGTCATTTCTATGGACTGTAGCTTGGTATATAATGGATTTATCAAGGCATTTATTTTCTATGGGACATGATGTGGGTTGCCGGCAATTGCATAAGTTCGTGGTTGGGTCCTTGGGTCTTCGTAGTTTGGATTTATTGTGTGAATCTATAATCTGCTGGAGGTTGGGCATGGTGCTGTAGCTGACTTTAGTAGAGTTTAGTAGCACATGCACGACCATATTCAACAGCTTCAAAAACCTGCAACTTGTGCCTTACTGAGAAATATTTCATACTTTTCAAACCAGAAATGTCCACGTTGAACAGCAGAAATGAACTGGCCTCCAGCTGCAGACACCGGAAGAAACACCTCTTATGCAACTATAATCAATAGACTTTATACCCATGTTTTTTATACCCATGTTTTTTGCAAAGTATAATTTCAACCTCCTGTATTTTGATACTACATTGTCATGCCCTCTATTATGTTCATATGCTCTTATGCTTCCTGTGTTCTTACCACTTTGTGACTGATGATTGCGTGTTAAGCAAGAAACAACGTTGTATCACAACATGATCTAGTTCCTTGTACTTTCTTTAAAAATATATCTATATATTATAATAAAATCAAGTACATGTACAAATATAGACAGTAGAAAAATAGGGGGAAATGAATTTTGATGGGGAATAAAAGTGAAGAATGTATCATTTATCATGCGCCACGTTGGTATGTAAAAATTGACAGGGGCTAAAAAACTCTACTTGATTTATTTTTTCACTTTTTTAAAAAGTAAAAAAATATGGGGAGAGACTGAAATTTTCAATCAAATTTGGCGGGAGAGCAAAAGATTACTAGTATAACACAATAGTTAGATTTATAATACCTCTCTGGGCCATAATAGATGTTAGCCATTGAGTAAACAAAAATAGCTTTATCAAAAATGGTCTTTGTTAGATAGTTTTTGGGTATCACATTATGCTATATCTAGATGCAGTTGTGATGAAAGATCCGCGAGTCCATAGAGATCCACATAAACCAGCGAGCAATGAACCGAGACACCAGTATGACGTACCCCCGGCAAGGCGTTATGTAAAGCTAACGTATGTGCTAGCGCTCATGCCAAACGCAAGGAGTCGCTGGCATCCACACTTTGAAGTGTGAACTATCAGAATTTTGTACTTTCATGACGTTATAGAATAATTATGTTTAATTAATATTAATAAACAATATAATGCAAGCATACACAAATAAAACGATACATTAACTAGATTCAGAAGTGTTCAAAGAACACGGCGTCGCTAGCACAACATTGGCTATATGGACAATTAAGAAAAAATATAGAAATCTTGATTAAAAGTATACAATTATGTAATCATCCACAAATAATATTATATAAATAGTGTGAATGTACTGTGCATGTGTGTGCTGAATAGTATTGAGCTCATCATGCATATTGATTTTATTAATTTACTGCAGGTGTATATGTATTGATTTTATCATGTTGGCTGAAATGCATTGAATACTAGTAAAAATGCCATAAATGGCCCTGTAGAAAGCACATTTCAATTCGCAAAGTGCCCAAAGTCTAGTCAGTTTGGTGCCGTGTCATACCTCATAGTTGTGTGAAGTTTGAAGGAAATCAGTTTATCGGTAAACCTTCTAGCTTGTCCATAATGAATAGTTACATAATGAATAGTTCCACACAGACGAAAGGATCACAAGGCTTTCGCTTCAGCTGCTGAAGCGACGCAAAAATAGGTTGACGTCTCGTACGTGTTTCGTGTCCTAGGGTTTGAAATAAAGATCTATAAAAGAACAGATCCCTGATTAGTATCAAGAAAGTTAGCGGCTATGTTTGACAGATGGTAAACAAAGTACGACAATTGGTGTGGCATCATGGGAGGATACAAGCTAATCAAACGATGTGTTATACTCTGCTGATGAAGATCCAGGCCTACGTACATGTTGATTCTAGGCTGGGCAAAACATTGCCTATTCTTATGAGCTTATATGAGCCACCACCATACACCACAAAGCACTTTTTTCCCATTAAAATCCATGATTTCTTATTGGCCAAGTTACGCATGTCCAAAGCAGACGTATATATGCTGATACGGAAGTCTCATCAGCAGATGAGGTTTCTCAATGCAAAAACCCATACCACTGCCGTTCGTCTATTGGCGTATATTCTCTTTGAAGTATTCAGACTAAGTTCTGTTGCCGCAGATTTCTTGTAATTACCACGTCTACGTGTAAGGGGCATAGTATGGGGTATAGATATCACAATGTCTATCAGAATTAACTATCACCAAATGTGTATTGGCCGAAATCAAAGAAATCAAACGATATTCCCAAAGTTGATTCAACTTCATAACGTGTTAATTAACATACATGTGAATTACATACGCAACCGTATGCCAAAACACTGGTTGACTAAGAATATGTTAATTTCGTGTGCAGTCTTATAGATGTGAGAATATTCCAAAAGTCATTTGATTAAATAGCTTACCTGTATAAAGTGCAGCTTAAAATACGTGTCCCATATCCATCCCTGCCTCGTTGGGTTTGAAACTTATCATTGCAACACGAGCTATCTTTTTTTTTAATTACAGAAACGTCCAATGTACCAACTAATGTTTATTGTTTGCAGATAACTTTACTAAAATGGAAAATGTCAATAGAAAATAGTATGTTTATATAGCACATCCAAATCTAAAATCTTCACATTGCTCCCAGCAGTACATACATGAAATACAGAATCAGTCTAGGGTAACGACCGTCTGTCTATTATACACTGAATCAACCCGCCAGTCTCCTGTTACGTGTTCTTTTTTAATCAAGGATTTTTTCATCGTTCAAGATAAAACAACTTGTCTGCTGACTACGAGTATTGGTCACATAGCCATCACTCTGCTGGGTACACGTGCGTCTCAGTCCTTAGATGCCGTCTGCACCACACGAGGCCGTGGACCTCAGGTGCCATAAACAGGTGTCTGCGACACGCCTGTGCCGTTTGCCGCCCAGTCTATGTTGTGAGTTACTCATTACGAGATGCTTCTGATAATATATGTTATATTTCTTATTAAAATTATTTCTTTTCATAACCACATCGTATGGCCATGAAGGTGAACATCCCGAGCACACATCAACACATTAGTCATAAGGTCAAAATAAAGGTCGTATTAATTACAGGAAATTGGTATGCATATTTGATTAACAATAACTTGACTTAGAAATTGAATCATTGACTATATTTCTTTGTTCGTTGTCTTAGTCTTTGTCGTTGTCATCAGCTTCTTTGCCATCGTCATCACAAGCAACAACAGTAACAGCTGCAACAGCAGCAACAGCAACAACAGAATCACCATAAACAGCAGCAACAACAGCAACATAAACAGCAGCAGCAACAACACTAGCAGCAGGAGCAGCAGCAGCAACAACAGCAACAGCAACTTCACCTAGGTCCACTACTAAGAAGTCCACCATCTATATACAACACAGGGCACTGATGTCAGTGGCCACTTCATACATATTTATTGCAAGCCTCACTATTTATTCTTTATTACTTGGCATTTGCGAAAAATGCCATGGCGAGTTAACCTTACCAAGCTAGGGCTTGAGCCCTGCCTTATCTGTTGGGGCGAAGTAGAACGTGTCCTTTTACTGCCTGCTTCCTTTGTCAATTGTGCCTATACAACAGTTGCAGTCACGATGTAATGCATTTTGTGGTTTAAGCTTTATGTCCATGGCTTTGTGCTTTTCTTAATCATGGGAGGTACATGTAGATGCATGGTGGTAGTCGTGCCCGGTGCTTGCTGGTGTTTCATGTCCCCGGTGTTTTATCTGTTAATGAAGTCGCATTTTCAGGTACTGTATGTTATATGAATTTAGATGATATTGATTCAATTCTCACTACTTCCATGTAACTGTGTGTCCTTAAGGATCTACCATTTATTATGGCCAAGAGGGTTATAAAAACAAAATCGTTATGGTATGACTTTCTGAGCCCCCACCCCCCACAACTACCATGCCTCCCCTACCCACGCCCCACACCTAAGGTTGTGTGACATTTTCAGCCCCTCCCTTCAAATTAACACCAATTTTCCGTGTAGCCACTGTAATTGCACACTGGTGGCCCATGATAAGTGGTAGCCCCCCCCCCCCCTTCAATGTATTTACATGTTCTGCACTAGATGTGGCTTTAGAATTATGAAAATACAAATTTTAAGAAAATTCACCAACGTAAAAGACTCTGTAGACACCAGCCTATATACATAACAGTGAGAGTAGAATTGAATTAGCAAGGAAACTTTGGGGAAATATGTGCCGTTGTTCAAAGACCTTAACACGGCTGAAACATTAGAACACCCAAATATTTCCGTCCTTAGGTGGGATTCGAACCCACGACCTTAAGTTGAGATGACAGCTGACCAAGTATGTAGGCTGGCGGTTACAGAGACAATGGTTCATCTGTGTAACATTTTAACAGACCGTTGCATGGGATGAGGGTATCATTCTGGTCTCACAACCTTGGAGTCGTGAGTTCGAGTCCTGTCAAGGTCACTTACTATAGTCAAATGGAAGCTATGTCTTCAGCCATGCCAATACAGTGGTAGGAGCTTGCTTGCCATAACAGTGAGAGTAGAATTGAATTCACAGGCAAACTAAGGGAAAATATATCTATATATAGCGTTGTTCATAAAAAATAGCAAATCAAGACAATTCATCCAAGGGTAACTAGTCTAGACCATAAAACAGACGCATATTATGTTGAATTGAGAATGCAATGGCAGTGCATACCATATTGTCAATGCATGAAATTGACGGATATGTTTCCTCATGGCTAACATCAGTGTTCATAATGTCTTTTTTCAAAAGGGTGTCTTAAGATTCTTTTCTTTTCTTTTTTGCAGATAAGTGGGGGTCTTTTAAATACGTTCACAATCTAAATATTGCCTTTGAAGAAAAATATATATCACTAATAAAATGCAGTTGGGACTGTGTTTACTGTGCATCAAAAGAGTCAGAGTCATAACATTTTATCAAAACTCAACTTAAACACAGTATTGACATTAGAGGATTCTTTCCCCAAGTCTATAGGGCATGTCACATAGTCAAAAGCTTGGCAAATATGTCTTTCGAGTCTCAGCAGAGGGAATGTGAAATAACGCTATACCATGTAGAGCCTTGGAGAAAGTATCCTCTGATGCAAATAATTACACACAAGACAATTGATTCCAATATATCTATGTTTGAACACAGTAATGTCAATGAGATCATGATCAAGATCATGGTGAGACATTGTGTTGTCGTATTCTCACTACACTGCTGTGTATTGGTACTTTATATTTTCCATTTCTTTCTCAATTAACACATTATCTTGGTAAAAGTCTTTGTTTCTTAATTTCGAAGTCACAGCTTCCTTGTCAACGGACATAATAATGTAGTATGCATGACCTACAGAATAATTTACAGGTAACCTGGAATGGTATACTCTGCGAGTACTTGCACAAATACAGATACAGATGCTGGTATGGTGGCTCATAGAGACAAGTAAATTTAGAATAATTTGAAATACATGGTCAACTGCTATATTCCACCGTAGACAATTAGCTCAAACATGGTGAGACAATTCAAGAGAAAAAGAAAATAATGTAATGTCAATGAGAATCCTTATGATCATGAAGATCGTGAGACAATTCATAAGAAAAAGAAAATAACACAATGCCCATAACAATGAGAGCGAATAACACTAAGAAGAACTTGTCTAAGACCATCGCAACCAGCATCCACTGTGTACGTCTATATGCCATGCTTCTCTTATACTGAATGTTCCATTCATCAAGGGTTAACTTCTTTTGTTTTTCTTGCTTTGATTGGCGCTTTGGCGGTTCATAGTGGTCGGATTCGTCAGAAGAAATGCTCACCCCTCCATCAGAGTTATCGCTGGACGCATTGTCATCTTTTATTTGTTGGTCAATATGGTCGCGTATTTGATCTTGGTGGTTTTCCTTCCAAACATGCTAAGAAAAATTATTGCCCACTCAGATTCATTTTTAATTACAAATGTTTTATTTATATTTTCAGTAAACTTTACATATCACCGCAAAAAATAGTTCAAGTGTATAACAAAATTTCTTGTAAGATAATGACATCTCACCTGTTTATTTCTACCAGCAGTATTCTCTTTGTTAAAACGTGGCACCGATGTACCATTCTCCAACCTAGCATATGAGTGAACATGTGGATTATTAACCGTACAATGCAACCCAGAATATATGAATAAGTTGCCCATATGGTTCAAGGAATTGCTCCATAACCCAACGCCCAGCTTATTATGTGAGTAAAATATTTAGGGGTGCAAGGATTTACATATCATACACAAAAATATTTTAATTTACATCACATAAAAGGTGACAGAAAATGTGAAAAACTCACTCAAAGAGAGTATGCATGTCACTATTGCCATTGGCCGGTTTGCTTTGTGCTCTCTTCTTGTAACTTCTTACAGCTTTTGATGTTTCAATACGGTCACTTATTTGATCCTGGTGGTTTTCCTTCTTAACCTGTTAAGAAACATTATTGCCCACTCAGATTTATTTTTATTTACAAACGTTTTACTTAAGTTTTCAGTAAACTTTGCATATCATTGCAAAAAATAGTTCAAGTGTATAACATCATTTCTTGTAAGATAAGGATATCTCACCTGTTTACTTCTGCCAGCAGTATTCGCTTTGTTAAAACGATGTGCCAATGTATCATTCTCCAACCTAGCATATGAGGGAACATGTGGATTATTAATCGTGATCTATGAATAAATTGCTGGTATGGTTCAAGGAATTGCTCCACAACCCACCGCTCAGCTGTATGGGGGCGTAAAAAATTAGGGGTCCATGGGTTTACATATCATACACATTTTTTTTATTTATCTCACAAAAAATGTGACAGGAAATGTGAAGAACTCACTCAAAGGCAGTATTCTTGTAACTATTGCCATTGGTCGGTTTGCTTTGTGCTCTCTTCTTGTTACTTCTTACAGCTTTTGATGTGTCAATCTTCTCCAGATCAATGTCAGGATCATTGACAAATTTAATAACTTTCACAATTCGTCTTTCTTCCATCTAATAGTACAACATAGAGACGAATTTGTGAGCAATGATTTCAAGCAGTGGTACTTCTTAAAAAAGTTAAAATTCTGTATGATGTGCACGACAGTCACATTTGCTCTAGACGTATAAATATAACATGATACAGGACCATAGCTACTGTATATACAACTGTACGAGAGTAGGAAGGCAACTGCCTCCGATGTGTGTTTGTTGTTTTTGTTTTTGTTTTGTTTTGTGTTTCTTAGTTGTTGTTTTTTTTCTTTTTTTGTAGTCCTGGCTACGGCTCTGATGATATCAGCATAAAAGCAAACATTTAAAAATACTAGTAATTTATTTCCCTCATAGCTAAGGTAATTTATGCTTATTGTTCCAATATCCTTCGATTTAAATCCATCTTCCAACATACTGGTTATTTTGCAAATAAGATGATATAATGATAAAGACCAATAAAAATACAGATCAAATTGGTTATTAGTTATCTGAACTAGTGTAAACATAATTTAGCAAACATAATGATATGTGTTATACTTTTATCAGAATGATAACTATAGATATTTTAGACTTCTATTCACTTTATTTTGGGATGAGGATTATCAAAGTGTAAAGTTTAAGGGGGCAAATAAACGAAACACAAACCTTTGCTTCAAGAGCTGAACTGACGCAAAATGTATGTAATATGCACTGTAGATAAGCAATTAGATGACTTTTTTCATGATTACCTCAAACGGTCCCAGATTGATTTTGACGGTTGGCCGTAGACATAGCAGCGTAGCCAACCACCGCAGAATGACCTTGTGAATAATCTCTGGCATTGGCCGTCTAAGTGAGCCATAGAACTTAACACGAATAATCATCACCGATATGATGAGATTGATGGCTAGGATAAACACGGTGGCCAAGAAGAATTTTACTGCAAACAAATATGCGTATGTTTAATAATCATATGTATACAGTATGATACTCACGAATTTATCATTTAACTGTCATTGGGAATATAGCAATGTGGAAAACACAATAGAACTTTAGAGCTAAATATAGAACTAAAAGTAAAAAAAAAATATTATAAAAAATATATTATTTTTTGCTACTATTATATTACCATTACTTTTACATAAAGAATTTTCCATTATATTATCACTATTATTACCCACTGTTTTACCATTATAATCATCATTAATATTATCATTAATAATGGACCCAATACTGCTCATTGGGCGACGACAGCTGACGATGATGCGTTGGTTTAAAATATACTCACCCATGTGAGGCACAACTGCTGACTGTGCAGGCATCGTCTCCATTATCACCAATAAAAAGACACTGGACGCCAATAATAAAGTAACAGATAAAGAAACCTGCGACATAAAGTACAATACTATTACTATACTAATGTGTATATATAAGCATATGCTTAAGACCCAAACCCCTCATGTTATATCTGGTTGATGTGCAGACCATTACAGTTAAGACATATCCTACAAGACAATTTCACACACAAAAAAAACAAAACAAAAATCTATCAAAATGGGTAGTGGGCTACTGATAGAACGTAGATAGGTGATCTCGGAATAAGGTGTAGAAGTGTCAAGACAGTGTGGATTCAGTAGACCTGAGCTATGCGTGTAAGACGGCTTTCTGGGAATTTGTGACAAACACCTGTTTTTGGTAAGATCTGCCATGGATGTGACGAAGTTTGAATATTTGAAGGAGAAATGTCATATCATTCGTCCTCCATGCCTCATCTTATTGTATCTTGCATACAAGATCACAACTAAGGCGTTTGGCAAACTCGGTAAAAATGTGGGCATCAGATATCTAGTATTTCTGTCAAAACGAATGTGTTTTTTTTTGTCGGGTGATCAAGTGATGCCTGTCAAAGTCCACGACGATGAAGAAATCTAAGTTTGAACACGTTTTCGATCCGTAATATTGTAAATAAATATACTAGTAAATTATGATTAACTGTATATAATTTCAGTGGCAGGAGCTTGCGTGGCAGAACAAGGAGAGTAGAAGAAAAAAATATATTAGTATGAAGTATAGATGGTTCATGTTGTGTTTCTTGTGCATCTTCGATACATAGCTGCAATTAGAATTAAATCGCTCATGTAAACTATCAAATGAATCACCAATTTCTCAAAATTTCCCAAATTAAACTTGGTGCTGCATGTATCTTTATTCATAATTGTTGAAAATAAGAAACTAGACAGTCTCCTGAATGTGTACTGTGAATGTGAATTTGTACTGATGAAAAACGTTAGAACTACCAAGGATTATGTTTCACTCTCAACAGAGGAAACCTCCGATGGTTGAAAAATGCGCCTCCGGCACTCAAGAGTACTACACTGATTTTTTTCTACGGCTCCCAAAGGGTTAATGAACCCACAACAGTCGTTATTATGTCGAAATAAAGCTATACTTACTTATATTGTTGCATGATAAACAAAAAAAACTGCATAATGATGCGATAGAGACTATCGTTTTGAAAGTTATCCATGATTGAGTACAGTAGGTGCAGCGACCAAGTTTATTATCATACGTGTGACGTAGTTATCTGAACGTGATGTACATCATTCGTTCAAAACCTTACACGTTTTGACTGAATTTCTGGCTGAATTTCTGGCTGAATTCGGAGTTGAGTGTATAGCCTACAGACATTGCGTGTATAGTCTTAACCAACCCAATCGGGGCTTGGGTATTAATTAGACTAAATAAGGGTTTGTATGTTGAAGTGAATGTATCGCAATAATATGTATATATAAGCATATGCTTAAGGCCCAAACCCTTCATGTTATGTCTGGTTGATGTGCAGAACATTTACAGTTAAGACATATCCTATGAGACAATTTCACACACAAAAACAGCAAAAAACAACAAAAAATGTCAGATTGAGTACTGGTAGAACAGTGGTGGGTGGTCTCAAGACAAGGTGTAGGAGTGTCAAGACAGTATGGATACAGTAGACCTGAGCTATGCATGGAAGTAGGCTTTCCAGGAATTTGTGACAAACACCTGTTTTTGGTAAGATCTGCCATGTATGTGACGAAGTTTAAAAATTTGAAGGAGAAATGTCCTATCATTCGTCTCCATGCCCCATCTTATTGTATCTTGCATACTGGATCACAACTAAGGCATTTGGCAAACTATGCAACAAATGTGGGCGTCGGATATCTAGTATTTCTGTCAAATCGAGTGTATTTTGTTTTGTTTTTTTGTTTTTTTTTGCTGGGTGATCAAGTGATGCCTGTCAAAGTCCACGACGATTAAGAAATCAAAGTTTGAACACGTTTCTGGTCCGTAATATTGTAAATAGAAATATATTAGTATGAAGTATGGATGGTACATGTTGTGTTTCTTGTGCATCATTGATAAAACGTAGCTGCAATTAGAATTACTACTGATACTACGACATTTTAAATCGCTCGCGGAAAGGCTCAAAAGAATCGGCAATTTCTTGAAATTGTCAAAATTATACTTAGTGCTGCATGTATCTTTATTCATAATTGGTGAAAGTAAGAAACTAGACAGTCGCCTGAATGTGTACTGTAAATTTGAACTTGTTCTGATGAAAAACATAAGAACTGCTGAGGATTATATTTCACTCTCAACAGAGGAACCCTCCGATGGTTGCAAAATGCGCCTCCAGCACTTAAGAGTACTACTGATTTTTTCCACGGCTCCCAAAGGGTTAATGAACCCACAACAGTCGTTGATATGTCAAAATAAAGCTACCTACTTATATCATTGCATGATAAACAAAAATAATTGCATGATGATGTGATAGAGACTATCATTTTGAAAGTTATCCATAATTGAGTACAGTAGGTGCAGCGACCACGTTTATCAACATATGTGTGACGTAATAATCCGAACGTGATGTACGTCATTCGTTCAAACCTTACGCATTTTGACTGACTTTCTGGTTGAATTTCTGGCTGAATTCTGAGTTGAGTTCACAGCCTGCAGACCTCGTGTGTATAGTCTTAACCAACCCAATCTGGGCTTGGGTATCATTCTAGTGTTGGGTATCAATGCACGGGTGTTGACCTTGTCTGTTTGAGTGAGCACCAGAACGAATTATAAACGTACGTTTCATATACTCCATGTAAGGATACATGTATCTGACAACTAAATAACATGATAATATGTATATATAAGCATATGCTTAAGACCCAAACACCTCGTGTTATGTCTCGTTCATGTGCAGAAAATTTAAGACATATCCTACAAGACAATGTCACACAAAAAACAACAAAACAAAACAAACAAACAAAACACTGTAAGAATGGGTAGTGGGCTACTGTGTTAGAACAATGGTGGGTAATGTACTAATCTCAGGCGACAGCGTGGGAGTGTCAAGACAGTGTGGATGCTGTAGACCTGAGCTATGCAAGATGAATAGTGGGTGAGGATCGGAGTATGGGCGGTGTTTTTTTCAGAATACGACATGAAACTTGAGCCTGTTATCAATTTTTCGTCCCCATGGAGCTAGTCTTGCATGCAATTGCCTAACAAATCAAATCAGTAAAATATATCATAGTAACCACTGTTACACATATAATTAACCCTCGTCATTGCATGAAACTTTAAACAGCTTTGTACATCATAAATCTAAATTATGTACACTTGATCGCGGGTTTCATACAGTGATATTGCTGTCAAAAAGGAGGTCACTATGCAGGTACGGGATAAATAATAAGGCGAATGACGTACTCCCATGGTAGATAAAATAGCTATGAATGAGAAGTCTTTCATTATACTATAATCTGCAATATGTAGGCCGTTTCATTGTATGTATATCCAGTTGTATAGATTAAACATTATGTATACATATATAATTTAACCTGTATGTCTAATCTTCAAGTTATTATCCATTATTGAGTACAGTTGGTGCAGCAACCACGTTTATCAAAATACGTGTGACGTAGTTATCCAAACATGATGTACGTCATTCGTTCAAAACCATGGGGTCATCCCGGTGCGTTTAGCTGAATTTCATGCTGAATTTCGGGCTGAATTTCGGGCAGAATTTCGGGCTGAATTTCGGGCTGAATTTCGGGCTGAACTCTGAGTTGAGTACATAGCCTACAGACATCGTGTGCATAGTCTTAACCAACCCAATCGGGGCTTGGGTATCATTCTATTGTTGTTGTGTGTTTTTTTTTCTATTTATATTTTTGCTAACATTTATACTATATGATGTGATAAATCTTGAACGATACCTTTTCTTCACTGGCCGGGGGCAACCAAAAGACCAACATCCCACACATCAGGAGTATGATGGCGGGTAGCACAATATTGATGTTATAGAACAGAGTTTTGCGGTGGACTTCTATGGTATAAATCAGAGAGGGATAAGTGCCCACAGCATAGACGGCTACTTTTTTGTGGACGGGCGCCCTCAAAAGCTCCCACTCACCAGCATCTGCAAGTATTAATGAACGCACTATTAATACCAACTGTGGTACTTGATTTACCTTAAATAGTTACAGTTATGAACATTCATCTATGTCCATCATCAGTATCCCAGGTGCGCATGTCAGTCTGAACGACTTCTATATAACATAATGGGGTTTACACATGACAGAGTTGGGGACTCCTTGCCTCGTTCATGACATCTTTGTACATCCGTGTGTGTATTGCCTTTATGGTGGTGGTAGCCCTGTAATCAATCTCCACATCAACAACCGATGCTCCATCCTGCTCCCAGTCAACCACGTGATTGTCTTTATTAACATGGTCTGTGATCGCGCTCTAATTGATCAGTCATTGGTTCTTTCCTCGAAAGACGTGTGAAAGATACTTTCTTATTCTGCTCTACATTCTTTGCATGTTCTTTTAAGCGGACACTAGACGTTTTACCAGTCTCACCAAAGTACACTTTCTTACAGACTTAGCATGGTAGCTTGTATACCACTTCACGTTTGTCCAATATTGGTTGCACTAACAATTTCATAATTGTCTGATCGGCTTCACTGCCATTTCTTGTTCTTTCATATTTTATCTACTTTCACATACTGCCGTTGATTAACATGTACTTTCTTTCGTACAAGGACTCATTAATTTCTGTATACATTATTGATACATACAGTAGTATAAAATAAATAACATAACTTATGTGCATAGAATTAAGAAGGCCAAATACACCTTAATTTGATTTAATCCTGTTTTATTTCTCTGCCAATAACTTTTTTATATTAAATCATATTGCAATACATTTTTTTTTTTTCAATACAATGCAACAAGGATGGTGGCTATGACATTCTCACCAATAAAGCTCGTCAGGTCTGCAGCAGGCGTAGCGTTCACAATATCCAACTCCTCCCCACTGTATGCCCATGAGCCGAACTCCTGGGGACAAGATTGTATATCATAGGGGAAGTCGGTGACGTCAAGGATGCAAGATGTGATGAACACTGCGGGAGCGTTCCAAGTGACCAGACCATAGTACCTCACCGTGGCCAGGAACATTGACTCGATTTCTCTTCTCTCTATGCTGACACTGAAACATTAAGAGGGTGGAAATGATCAGATTTAGGTCATTTTGCATTGTGTCGGCTTTATGTGTGAAGAATTTTAAGTTAAATGAAGATTTGGACGTTACTTTGAATTGGTCGGGTGACACCTGTAGGCTGTTTTCATCAAACGAGTAACTGGTGTTATCACGTGTCTTTATTTCCAAATTGCATATAATACATACATACATACATACATACATACATACATACATACATACATACATACATACATACATACATACATACATACATACATACATACATACATACATACATACATACATACATACATACATACATACATACATACATACATACATACATACATACATACATACATACATACATACATACATACATACATACATACATACATACATACATACATACATACATACATGTATATATATATGAGCACTCTGGCAAGTATGCAGGGGTCTGGCTTAAATATGCTTCGAGAGCTTACACTCTTTGTTGCTACCAGTCCCAACCTCATTACTCTGCTCTGCACTGATGAGTCCCAATAGGACGAAACAGTACTGTCTGCAGATATGAGTAATACGCTCCCTTACTTCGTGTTCGGTTGAGCACTCTATTTAGGTGCTACTTTGCCAATGCCTTGTGCTACGCTCACTGCTCGGCAGTTTGAGCACTCTGGCAAGTATGCAGGGGTCTGGCTTAAATATGCTTCGAGAGCTTACACTCTTTGTTGCTACCAGTCCCAACCTCATTACTCTGCTCTGCACTGATGAGTCCCAATAGGACGAAACAGTACTGTCTGCAGATATGAGTAATACGCTCCCTTACTTCGTGTTCGGTTGAGCACTCTATTGAGGTGCTACTTTGCCAATGTTTATATATATATATAAAACTTGTTTTGTGATAAAGTACATAATTAATTGCCCTATTTCTAGATTAGAAATCTAATATTATATTATATAATAATGTTACAATTGTATTAGTTTAGTATTAGTATTAGTATTATTAGTATTAGTATTAGTATTAGTATTTCTTTTACAGAACCCATACCTGATAACTTCGTTAATAAGCTAGGCTAAAATTAAGAAAATCCAAACTTTATCGTACCAAACTGTATAATAGCTATATGTATTCTCAGAGTCCTTGCAGTTTTTTTATTCTGATGATTGAGTTTAGTTGTAAAACTTAAACTTATGAAACAATATTGTAAATAAAATGCTGCCATAAAACACCTTGTAATGTTATCTACACATAGCTCCCCAAGTTGAGCACTCTATAAACTGTGTTGTGTTCAAATAACATTTGGATATATATATAGACGCGTTTGTTATCCATGTCAAAATTTAAGTTTTACCCTAATACTGTGAGTCTGTGACCCTTTGACCCCCTAGTGACCTCTGTCTAGTTAACACATGTATTAATTATTATTATTATTATTATTATTATTATTATTATTATTATTATTATTATTATTATTATTATTATTATTATTATTATTATTATTATTATTATTATTATTATTATTATTATTATTATTATTTGAACTGCTCTCCATCGTATTAGGGGTGATTTGTTACCATATAGTATATTATACTCTAACGGATATGGAGGGCGTAAATTTTGGTGCTTATGGCTCGTAGTCCTTCAAAAGACCTTATATCTAATAGTTTTTATTTTTATTATTGCATAAACCACTTGTGTCAACGAGCAAGTACAATTGTGACGGCCTCTAGCTCTAATAGATATAAGGTCTTTTACAGAACCCTACGAATTCCACTGATATTAAATATGCAGCTCAAACATCCTGCCCTGTTATAGCCTTTAAAACCAGAGTAATCACTAGCAACAGCTGCAAAAGCAGCAGAACATGTATGCATGGGTGATCAGGTAAGGGTCAGCCAAGATATTAAGTATGTAATCCTGATATGTTTCTCAGTTACTTGTACATGTATGACTTAGTTTCTTTTTGCCAAAATGGATACACCTGCAAGTAATAGTCCCCCAAAGTTAGCTACAGTACACCAATAAAAACAAATAAGAATGTCAGACTTCAACCTCCTACCTACTATGAGTGCTTGTTGTGTGACAAAGAAAACTTAAAATCATTTGATAAATTAAAACTATTTGAAAATGTTCATATCCAATCTTTTACACAAGCTATGTCTAATGGCTTCATTATCCATTATCAGATAACAATAGAGTATCAAATAAACAAAATATTACAAAACAGAACTTCATCAAACATTCGCCAATAGAAAGAAACAGTACCACATGCTAAAACTTCCCGTTACTAACTGGGGCTGGCTTATTTGTGAATCAATGAACCAGGACCACATCACAAATAAACAGTATCATGTGCTTAAACGGGAAAATACCCAACTACAGCTGGACTGCTGTTTCTAAAATAGAAGCCATGTGCTTTTAGTAAATGACGTCACTTTAGCAAAACTCTTTGCAAAATTGACGTCATACAGAGGCTTTTAGAATAGGGCTTCATGTCAGATCATTTAAAGGCCTTGGGATAGGCTAATGGCTCGCTGCTCTGAGGTTTGCTGTCGTCACAGACACTTCAATCGTGATTGCTCATTCACTGCCGTGTGTTTTTTTCCCACAAACTATATGGGTATACTTTAAAATATAAAGAGAGATTTAGGTGGTTACTAAGTTGTGTTCTCATTCTAAGGACTGTATATCAACATAGATAGGCCGTGTTGCAGCTCATAATAGAGACTACCTGTCTACTGAGAAACTTGTGGCATATTCCTATTGTTCTTATTGAGAGATCATACTGGTAGTGTACTACCTTCGTTTGTTTTGACAGAACTTAATAATAAATAGTGGTATACGTTCTTTAAGGTAGATTGGTGAGGACTTCCAGATTTTCTATGAGCTAAAGTTTCAACTTACTCTGTGTATTGAACAATGTCCGGTCTCCATATTCGTGTGGGGGTGATACTAAAATGTTCTATGTTGTCATAGTCCACTGGATTCCATTGCAATGACACATCATGGCAGCTCTGAAAGGTGATTGAAAATATGAGTTACAGATTATCAAACAAGTTCATTAGCTTTGTATTTGATATTATATATTCAATGAGTTTTATCAATAGCTGAATATTGGATATTAATACACCTCTGATATTTCAATGGCTGTCAGTCCATCTTTTTCAAAATGCGAGGCCATTTACTTGGAAGTAAACAACCTCGAAGGAGTGTTGGTTCAGTTCAGAAAAGTTGAATTGGAAAATGATGGTGAGCTTACCTCATTTGACATGTCTGCTTTGTTTACAAGTGTGTCTGGTGATGAGGTAATGGAGATGGCGGTGAAGCATGCTAAGGAAGACCATACTTGGAGTGAGAGAACACAGATGACACCTGAGGAATTTGGAGAGCTGTTGAGTCTTACCATCAAGACAACGTACTTCACATAATCAGGGAAATATAGATCAACAGGTATATGGTATGGCAATGGGCTCAACATTGTCACCCATCCTCTCAGACCTTTTCATGGAGGAATTTGAAGAAAATGCCCTGTCAACTGCTCCACACCCATTAGAGGTGGGACCTCCGTTCGGTTTTAGCCTTTCGAACCTGTGGGACACTTTGCCGAGCGCACCTTTGAACTTTTGTTGATAAGTAGGTGAGAAAATATTGAATTTTAAACACACATTTGGCGATAAATGTTGAACAGGAAAATGTCAGACACAGTATAACCTATCTATATTTGTGTCGTCGCCTGACTAAAATGGTCACAGCTCACCTGTTAGACCAGCCGCAAAATATAACCAGTTATGTTTAGCGTTAACATAAAACGTATCCTCACCCCCGAAAATGGACCTGGTGACGCAAAATATAACTAGAGCAAATGTACCCTATTTTTAACATACAGTAGAGAGTATTTCTGTTTTACTAACCTACGACGGTAGCAGATATGTTTACTTGAGTCATCCAATGTTTAAGCGAGGGGCACATTTGACCTTGCGAATGTGTTCACCGCAAGGCATTTTGAGGTCTGCGCCATCTACCGCGTTTGTTTTCCACGTGCAGTGATAAATGTACAGTTGTGGGCACATACGTACTGCCTCCGTGCGTTATGAATACATCGCCACTGGGGATTATTTCTTTGGGGTGGACGTGAGATCAACATGGAGCGTGGGTTGTACTCACATATACATGTAACTTACGTTCTACGCACGGTATGATTACTAAAGCGCAGTGCTCGTACGTTCATTGTGCAGGGAACACACGGCGCTGGTACTGTATTTGTGCAGACAACGTGCTGTTACATTTCTTGTATATATACGACATTTAGCGTAAGGCCACCGCACTACCTACTTACGGTCAGACAATGGCTGACATCCACCGTAGAATAAGTTTGGCAAGCCAAACTTCTGCGGCCACAGTACTGCCTTGAAAAAGCCTACGGTTGCCGCACTTTACACTCACGGATCCTTACGGTTTCTATGCGTATTTTGGCAGTAGACTGGCTGTAGACCCACCTTGCGGTGAAATGTGCCCTATGCATGAGGGCTTAGTGTCATTTCGAGGTGGTTCGTGGGTGTTCTGGTCTCAAATATTGAGCGGTCTGGGTGGTTCATTTGGTAATGGATCATTCCTGGATGCTTCTGTCTTTTTGCCGAACTATGGCCATTGCCGTTACAATCTGAAGCAATGGAACCATGAAACAGAAGTAGCTGTTCCAACAGTTCGGTTGTTCACGGTACTCCATGATTAATGCTGGCTTCCTGAAGGAAATGACACACTTCTGCCTTGTTCTAGTCCATAAATTGTTATCACTTCTCGCGAGACGTTATTTTGATTCTCTTCATCCAGTAGGCTCCCGTTATGTCACGTGCTTCCATAAATAGAGTTGCAATTTATGCTGTGGAGAGAGGACAAGACCAAGGCCAGGGAGGTGCGACTTCCTAAGCCATAGATTGAAAATGTGGTGGTTACAGTCTTTATATACTAAGCCCAATTAGGGCTACAGATATTCCTGTGTCTCATCACATTGCAAACCACACCTGGTGACGTTTGAATGCAAGACACCTTAAGATCAAACAAGATGTCTGCATATGTAAAGGCTTCACATTCTATAGATGTGTTGCCAGTATTTTACTCATACACAACCTACACAAATGCAGCAATAAACTTACGTATTCTAAACCAGTTTTAGACATTATGCACTCGAGTCTACTCTCTGCTGTGTTATTTACGCATAAATTAACCGCCGCAAAGAGTAAACCTGCCGTCTATTGGCTCGATTGGTGGCAATAGGGTGATGTTTCGAATCAAGTGTCCGTCTTATAGGGCAAAGTAACGTGTGCATAACACTTTGGTGCAAGCTTAGTCATTTGGTGCGTTTCGTGCACACCTAAATGACACCAAATTTACTTCACTTGATGATTGCAGACAACCAGACATTAATTATGTGCTTCCATGGCCGAGTGGATAGGAGTTGGACTCGTGACCAGAAGGTCGTCGGTTCGATTCCTGGTCTGGTGGTAAGTGCTGAGCAAACTTACCTCTAACAGGTTGCACATTGTTCCGTGGTTTCTACATGTGAAATAGGTACAGATCAGGCGAGTGAACGCAAATGTGAGTGATTAGCACGTCTGCGCTACAGTAGCAACTGTGCTATATGCTCCACGGGGAGTTGAGTAAGATATAGTGTGACAAGGATGCCAATGAGCTTGTGTAGATGTAGAGTCGTCTAATCCTTTGGGGTAAAATAACAGAAACCAGACGTTTACATTTACATTTTGATAGCTCTGGTTGAGGGCAACCTGATTTAACAAGTCGATATTGATCATGTGAAAACAGTTAACTAAAAGAATTAATGAACTCACCACCATTGAGGAAATCGATGACCGTTATGTGATGATTATTTAACCACTAGTGAGCGGGAAAAAAAGCAAAAATTTAGCGTCACCCCAAAGGTTTGGCTGTGACAGTTACGTTCGAAGGTATAGCTAGATGAACAAAGGCTCGAAGGTTCGAAACTTCGGCCAACCCCTACCAGATATGTGGATGACACTGGAGTCATCAAGAAAGGACATGAAGACGAACTGGTTAGGCATATTAATCAACAACACCCTAGCATGAAATTTACAATAGAACAGGAATCAGAACACACAATCGCCGTGTTAGATCTCAAACTAATAAGAAATAATAATGAAATAACAACGGACATCTACAGAAAACCAATTCTCACAGACCAATATCTACAATGGAGCTGACAATACTCAGCACAACAAAAAATAGGCATTAAAAACACTCATGCAGGGGGCCAATTCCCTGATATCAGATGAAAAGTTACAGTCGGAAGGGAAGAAGATCAGGAAAGCATTAAGGTTATGTGGATACCCAGAGTGGGCATTAAATGAAGAAGAACAGTGTGGAATAGTGTATGAGACAAATGCCAGGTGTGCAGAGACATTTACATTAGTGAACCAGGATGATCGCTAGGAGAGAGAGAGTAGAAGAACATGAGAAGTCAGCAGAAAAGAACGATCAGAAATCGGCCCTCAGCCAACATCAAGAACGGGGCATGTACCATTCACTCCACCACTAATTCAGAAGATCAAAATCCTTGAAAAATAACCAAGAGATAGCCATATGAAAGTCCTGGAGGCCATCAACATCAGAGCCAAGGAGAAAAGCTAAATATAAATGATGGAGTTGAGATCCCGGATGCTTACCTCCCCTTATTGAGGGAGGAGGGGCAGGCAGAGGGACCCAGCACTGAACCAACACTTCTTCTAGACCTCGTTTCTTTGAAAACGATGGACGGACAGCCATTGAATTATAAAGTTAATATCCAATATATTCCGCTATTGATAAGAAGAATTCATTAAATATATAATGAGCTACAGAGGTCTACACCACCTCAGTAATGCACTGTAAGGGTGTGCTTGTTTGAAGACCATGAGCTTTGATTGTAATACGTCTGTCGTTTCAACCTAGTGAGACATAAACACAGAATGTTGACCATATGAATTGTGGTTCCTTTTGTGGATATTTTGGATACGTTGATTAAAACGCTATGTTGGACATATTATTTGCACTATTTGGACTATTATTTGATAGAATTATAGTGGTAATCAATGCACACTATGTAGAACATACCATATATAATGTTTGATGTCAGACTATGAAGATGGGAAACCTCTTTGATTTGCTGCTCTCCCGGTTAGAATAAGATATATTGCTTTATTATGCATTTCGGCCACTGGTTATTAGTGGATTGAGTCTAAAGGTGACTGCTGATTTACTACTAAATAAAGACTGACCTCAATTACGACAGTCACAGTTACTGTCTTACTACAGTTAACGGTCACTTCCTTTGTTTGGATTTGGAAGGAAAACATGTTCAGTTCTCCTCCAGTTTCTCCGCTACCACGCCTTTATATTGTTATATTTCTTTTACACCTTCCAATTATTAGTTGCCATGCTGATCTTCTCTCAAATTTCCACATTTGCATAGTTTAAATGGTAGAAGTTTTTAATGCAGTTATCTTTCCCATCTGCTTTGTGTTTAGCAATTTGGGTGCTATTTGTAACTCAACCAGTTATTCAAGTCGATAACATCACTTATGCTAGCAGGTGACAGCATATCCATATGTCTCTACTTCATAATTATATAGCTATGCGTGTTCACACATAAGTATCAAAACAAAAAACAATATGTGGAGTAACCACTCACCATTCTCAGCCAATACCCGGCCGTCATTTGCTGGCTCTTTTCATCCTGGGTAAATAAAACATTCCAGAAAGGTTCAAACGGATCAATAATTATTGAACGTGTTTTGAAATCCACCTTTCAATTAAAAATTATTTAATTTTATTTTTCAGACGTATTCAAAGAGCTTACTCTCATACCCACTCCACCAAATTGAAACGCATAATTCACGTGACCAAGCAACTTTGTAAAAATATTCAAGGTTGACAAAACTTGGGCCAAATGATATTATAACAACAAAAACAAAAACGACGCATAGGAAAATATGTCCCAATAAAGGTATATGCCTCACAATGTCGATGATTTGCTGCAGCGCCATATCAAAGGTGATTGAGACCGAGTCGTTGAGGTTCGCAATAGGCCGCACGTCCGGGTCGTAGCCAGACAGCAGCTCTTCGATGAGCACAGCCTGGCGCCGGGACGTCAGCGGTGGGGGCGTGGAGGACACCAGAGCGCAGGCTGAGCAAGATCAGGTTATGAGTGAAGGTTAGAAAAGAACGAGTAGGAATGGCGCAGAACACAGTGATATCTATGTTTTTGGAGACCCGATTTTAAAACGTGGCATAAAAAGTGTTTAGTAAGCACAATACGGTCTATCTCTTTGAAAACAATATTTCTCTGTATGTATCAGTGTAGACAATTCATTATTTCTGACCTATAAAAACGTCATTTATATTTTTAGATAATGTATTTTGTGAATAACACAGCATTGCTAAAATAAAATTGTGGGCCACGTGCGTTTGTTATTATGTTTTTACCTTTGACAATGTGACGGGAGGGATTTCCCAACACGCCAATACACAAACATGGTTGTATTTATTGTCCATGTTTAGCTTTCCCTATAGATTAAGGTCTTTCAGATACCGAATTTCAGATTAAACATTTCAGCAAGTTCTGCTTGGTACATGCCCGTCAGGCAGACATCGCATGGGCCTCGTGTGTTTCCATAGATTCTATAGAATGTTTTAATATTTGTATCATCATGCGCATATGCAATATACCCATATAATACATTTGAAACAGCCCGTAGTCAACAGTGTCGACGCCGTATTTTCACGGGGTTTAATGTAAGTCACTTGTGCTGGAGGCATAAGATGGGGTCTCATTAAAAGAACATGTCGTTTGTACATCGTAATAAAATCATTATGGTTTAAGGTTGTATGAATAACTGTATATATTTTTTCCCAAGTTTTGCGTGTGAATTCAATTCTACTCTCACTGTTCTGCCAAGCAAGCTCCTCACAACCTTGGGGTCGTGAGTTCGAGTCCCGTCAGGGCCACTTGATATAGTAAAATGGGAGATTTCTCTTCGGCTATGTCAATACAGTGGTAGGAGCTTGCTTGGCAGAACAGTGAGAGTAGAATTGGTTTAAGGTTGATTTTCAAAGAAACCCCATATCTAGCCCCAATTGCATGAATGAGCTTATCTTTCAATTTACCCCACTGTGAGCCAGATTGAAACAAAGCACGCGGTAAGTTGTATCACAGAACAAATAAGTTATATAGATGATTATCATCAATTAATCGTTACTGCTATACACAATAAAGCCAAACAAACTAACTAACTAACAAACAAATTCTTACACTATTTACATAGCTGCATTTACTCTTAAATCCTCTTTATGGGTTTTCTTATTCAACCTCAATCTCATTCTAAGTTTAGATGCACAATATATAATGTATTTGGTTTAAGTTATTTTCTTCATAAGACCCAAACATCTGAACAAGACCATTTTTATCATTCTGGGAAAATTGAAATGCTGTTACAATCTGTCCCTGAATTTTGTTTCAATTTACCCCAGCCAACCCTTATCTAAAAATACATGCTGAATGTTATTCTGCATTATGTAGGTCAAACTTAAAATATTTTGATTCAAAGCACAAACATATGTACTTTTGCTAGAAAAGTTAACTATAAAAATTCCATGTATGATATTGAATTTAAACCAAATTTAATGGAACATCGAAATTTTGCTTACTTGGGGTGAAAAATGTTTTTTCTTCCAACCTTTTTTATTGTTTGTTCAGCGTCTCCCACACCTTGTATGCAAATCAATATTAAGTCACATACTTTGTTTCAAATATCAATAAAACAACATATTGATTAAATATCAACTGTGTTTCAATTTGCCCCGTGTTTCAACTTGCCCTGGTCTCCCCTACTCTTAAAACGTAGACTAAGTAGAAGTGCAATGAATTATGTGTTTGTATACTGTGTTTATATTAGGACAAAACACGTAAACCTTCTTTGGTTGTGCTTCCGTGGCCGAGTGGATAGGGAGTTGGACTCTTGACCAGAAGGTCGTGGGTTCGATTCCCAGTCGGGTCTGGTGGTGGGTGTTGAGCAAACTCATCCCTAAAAGCAGTTACACACTTCTCTGTGGTACCTACACGTTAATTAGGTACAGGTCATTGGGCGGAAAGAGTGGGTGAGTGACCGTGTGGGTGATTAGCATTGTGCGCTGAATGTGCTGCCGATGCAAGCATATGAGAAATGACCAATTGCTGATCATTAAGTGGGCCAATGACCTGGTGTAAATTGTAAAGTCGTGAGATCAAAACTTGGATCAAGAATATAAACCAGACATTTACATTATTTATTTACATTTATGACACAAAGACGGCGTAAATGCGCATTTTGTCGCACTGAAAGCGTTTTCAATCTTAAATGAAATACAGGTAAAACCAAAATCCAAATACTTTATAGGGTATGAACAGAGTGTCACTGTAATTCTCTACAATTAACATTATAACCACGATAATAAATACTGAGTATTGTAACACAACAAACCCGTCAATATCCTCAAAGTAAAGCCTATCACACGCAAAATATAGATATTCATAATATTTGTCTACAGCCATAAAAACAAGAACACTTCACACAATGTATACTCCCATGAAGTCACTTTATCTTAGATTTTAGTCTTTATACCACATACATATGAATTACCATTAAGGTTTTCTATAGGGATTTGACCTTGCAAAGACCACGTGACCGTTAAATGCCAATGATTTTATTTGGACCACGACGATGGTGAACAAATGGTTTTCTCAGAAATCTGTTCTGAACACGAGGAAACGATGTGACATTGACCACCTAACAAGTGTTGTTTTTGTTCATCTCATTTTAGTAGTATATCTCCGTCCTATATATTAATACGCTAATTTCTGGACTTTGTTCGGTTATCTCCTCTTTAACCTGACTAGATGGATGCCATCTGACTACAGGAGATCGTTCATGGTACTGTGTAGTTTTGCACGAATTTGTTTTCATCGTCAGAATGGCCCTGGTGGTTGTTAATTAGCCGTTTTATAACAAACAGCAGACATCAGCAGCCATGACAGCGTCATGTGGAGTAGTGTGATGTCATAAAGACACCAAAGGCGTCACATGGGTTCAAATACTAGGAATTACCACCACTTTGCCAATTGGGCTATGTGTACATTACAACCTTCAACCAAGACCACCTCTATAAATACATCACCTCTATTATAAGATGATTTATAACAGCCCCAAGAATGGCCCTGGTGGTTGTTAATTAGCCGTTTTATAACAAACAGCAGACATCAGCAGCCATGACAGCGTCATGTGGAGTAGTGTGATGTCATAAAGACACCAAAGGCGTCACATGGGTTCAAATACTAGGAATTACCACCACTTTGCCAATTGGGCTATGTGTACATTACAACCTTCAACCAAGACCACCTCTATAAATACATCACCTCTATTATAAGATGATTTATAACAGCCCCAAGTCTCCATAAAAAAGATCATTGCAAACGTCCCTAAAGAGACCACCCCTATATTAAACCACTGGACACCAGTCCGTGGGCAGTCTTAATAGAGATGTTCTACTGAAGTGTGTGAGAATATCTCTGGCATGGAGAGCATTACGTTTATTATTGTGGTATAAGAACGTCCCTATCTCAATTTTTCTTCAGTCTTAAATGTTGTTCCAAAACACTCCATATGATACTTTGAAGGTGCTAAGTTGTCAGTACAATGAAGTGTGCCACTATTATTTATTATTTATTTGTATGTACTAACTAACAAAAGTGGTCAGAGCCAACGTTACTAAGTATCACCCATGCCCACAATTTGCACAAGGGTGGGTGCTGGAGAAAAAGAGTGCTGTACTCATGTCATACACTTTACTCAATATATCCCTTTCCTATGTCCATGGAAGGCACTATACATAAACACTAACTTTTCCTACCTTAGCTGTAACTACAATGACTAGGCTGAAGCCTAATTGTACACACATGTACATGGAGTGACTGTTCCTGTAGTCACGCTATAGTAATCGGGAGTATGGATGCTTGCAAGATTAATATAATTTATTACTATTATGGTTGGACGTAATGGATAGAACCTAAGTATTAAAAGGACTATATATGTGTGTATTGTGTAAGTATCAGAATGTGTCTGTATCTGGGATATGCCAATGTGTATGTGGCTTCAAGCAGGATGAGAGGTTGGTAATGTTAGTACCGGTGTGTGCTATCAAGTCATGGGTGCTGTCAGGATGGGAAGCATGCTATCAGGACTTGCCAATCGGTGTCAGATTTGGAGCTGAGATTTTTAGAACAAGGGTGGGTGCTATCAGGACGATAGGTGGGACTGGATAGTGTAAACTAGTGGTGAAGACCCGAGCTACGTAATAGGTATTTGTTGTTAATTAGTGGTCTGTGGATGGGAAGATGTCGGCAGGTACTATCAGGAAGTGGGTGAGTGGTGTCAAAATACGGACATTGCGCAGTAGCCTTTTTGGATGGTTGGTGTCTTGACTTTCTGTTCATCAGCGACTGTTGTTATAAGCTTCTGGAAACTTTAGCCAACGAATCATACTTGATGCTTGTTTTTGCTGTGTAGTTAGTGTGTTAACATTATTTATGTGTTTGTAGTTTGTACTCTCTAAATAAGAATACTTACAGCCAATATTAGGGGAAAATCACAATGCCTTTGATTTTCACAGGCTATTACAGATTATGGTCACCCTGTCATGTTTACATAGTCAAAAAACTGACTTTTATTAATGCACGACGCCTTGGCTTTATCTTTGGATGTTGTGTGTATGAGGATGCCGTCAGGGTTCTTTCAGGATGGGTGGTGGTGCTGTCAGGACGTGGGCAAGTGTCGTCAGGACAAGGGTGTTTAAAAATAAAATGCCATAAAACCATATTTATACACTTACCAAATATATCGTTTTCTATGCCCATGGAGGGCATTGTGTTCCCATTTTCATGGACACTAACATGTCCTCCCTTAGATTTTCGTTTTACATGCCAAGTCGATGGATTTCTCCAATGATTTAGTTGTGATCTACTTATACGATTGTGTAACAACTGGAGGAATTGAAAGTGATTCTCAGCATGCCTCTTTGACCACATGGGTATCAGCTTGTCTATTAATCTTCTTAGCATAATAGCCTGGGGTGAGGTGCTTCACGGAAGCTCCTCGTATGTTCATCGTATATTCGTCGGACATTTCGAGTGAAAAATCCGTTCCCAATTTCCCCCTACCTGTCAGATCACCTTTTGGCCATCAACTCGTTCGGCTGTACGTCCACAATTAATATCTGCACAATAGTTCCTTTATTTTTCATTCAATGCCTAATAGATTGTGATTCCATGGTTGAATCATGCCCCATGGCGGAAAATTGACACCGCCCCGGGGTCCATCAAAATTTTTAGTATAAACCATAGCTGGATCATTTTTCTTTAAATTTTCATCATTCAAGCGTCACTAGTCTAGACCATAAAACTGACGCAGATTATGTTGAATTGTAAATGCAATGGCAGTACATACCATATCGTCAATACATAAAACTGGCAGATATGTTTCCCCCGGCTAAAATTAGTGTTCATGGTGTTTGTTTTTTTCAAAAGGGTGTCTTAAGATTCTTTTCTTCTTTTTTTGCAGATAAATGGGGGTCTTTTAAATACGGTCACAATCTGTGTATATTTCATTTGAAGAAAACAATTTATCACTAATAAAATGCAATATGAACTGTGTTTACTGTGCATCAAAAGAGTCAGTCAAAACATTTTATCAAGACTCAACTTGAACACATATTACTAATTTCATGTGTCCTATACATAGCATATGGTCTCAATTTGTATTGTATGTTGTTCTGTTTATGCTACTGCAATATCTAATCAAAATATTGGTCAATTTTTGTGATTAGATATTATAATAGCATAGACAGAACAACATACAATACAAAACTTGAACACACTATTGACATCAGAGGATTCAGACATCAGAGGATTCTTTCCACAAGTCTCTGGGGCATATGTCAATTGTTAAAAGCTTGGCGAATAGGGCTTTCGAGTCTCAGCAGAGGGAATGGGAAAAATAGCACTATAACCTGTAGAGCAAAGCCCTGCGCGGGTTATAAGTTTGCATCCACACCCGCCCCTTGTGTTTAATGTGAAACCCACACCCGCACATATAAACTGTTGAAGCCCGCACCCAAGCCAGCACCCGCATATTTCATAAAAAGTGAGACCACACCCGCACCCGCAAATACTGAAAGACTACCCGCAGGAAAACCCGAAAAACCTGCACAAAAGCCCGCATTGTTTTCAAGAATTTACAGTTGATCAAACACATTCATCAAAACACATGATATTAATGAAGGATTTTCAGAAACAAAACTCTTTATATAAGTGACTACCATCATACAGGTTTATCCCAAATCATCCCATGTTGTTTCTACAATTTGCAAATGAATATTCCATCACTTTGATAGATAAAATGTTGTAGTCAAAACTATGACAATTAAATGTATAACCATTCTCTTTGAAGCTACATATGTAAAGCAATTCGCTAAACAGGTAAAGAAACACTGCCACCTTTATATTGGGTTGTAGCACCATCATAGACGTATATTTCACACCATCCCATGATATGTCTCAAAGGCCCTAAAGGATATTCCATCTGTACTGCTCGGTCTTCGGTGCTGATCAAATCTTGTTTTCACGGTCTTGGATGTCTCGCCAACATATGTACTGGAACATTGTTCTGTTTCCGTGCCACCACAACTGATTTGATAAACAACGTCACAGATATCTTCTTTTCTTGCTGGGACTTCTGGGGCACTCAAGAGCTGTCTAAGTGTGTTTCTGGGCTTCAAAAAAGCACTGCACCGGTAGTCGTTCATTATCCTTCTTACACTCTCTGGAAAATCCTTCACATATGGGATGCCGACCATAGTCTTCTGTATATCCGTCTTGTCTTTCTTCTTGCTGGCAATCTTCCTTTTCTTTGAAGGTGGAACCTCTCTTTATAGCCCAACTTGGGTAACCACACTTTGCTAATGCTCTATCTATGTGTGTACGATCTGCTTCCCTATCTTCATCTGTAATAACAGTGTTGGCTCTGTGGTGTGGGGTGCGAACAACACTTAACTTGTGCTCCAATGGATGATTGGACTCATAGTGGAGATATTGGTCCGTGTGGGGGGGCTTCCGTTAGATCTTCAGTTTCAGGCTCCCATCCTCCCTTTTTACTGAGGACATGTCCAGAAAGGCCAAACCACCCTCTTCTTCACCTTCTGTCGTGAACTTAATATCTGGATCTAAAGAGTTCAGGTGATTGGTAAACTCTTGAGCATGTATGGAGATTTCGTGTGCGTATCAACATATTGATACCACCAGAAGCGAGGGTGCGGTGCAGTGGCTATGGCTTTCTCCTCTATGTATTCCATGAGGGCGTCGCATACAATCATGGAGACTGGTGATCCCATTGCGGCCCCATGGATTTGTTGGTAGAACTTCTCCTTGTACATAAGGTATTTGCAAACCCAGTACTATCTCTAGCAGTTCTGCTATTTCTGTCGGCTTCAATGTGGTTCTTTTATGAAGGTCTTTATCTGCTTCGAGCTTTACTTTGATGCACTTTCACTACTTTATCTACAGGCACACTGGTGAAGAGAGCAATCACGTCAAACGATCGGAGTTCTTGCCCTTTTTCAATTCTACGCTTGCTAATAATCTTACTGAATTGTTTCGAATTCTTTATATATCTCCCTGTTTTGCCTATTATTGGTGAAATGATGGAGGCTAGATGTTTCGAACATTTGTAAGTTATGCTATCTATGCTACTGAGTATTGGACGTAGGGGCATGTTTCGTTTGTGGATTTTTAGCATATAGGCGGCAGACTGATGAAAACCTAGCGAATAGGTTGAAAGCTATCAAGGTACTTTCAAATATTTGGCACGAAAGCACTGTTAAGTACCTTTGATAATTATGAAAAACTCGAACAGATGAATATTCAACATATTAATAGTTCATGTGTAATACTTGAGTATAAATTAATAAACTGTAACAAGTAGATTGTGCGGCCATCTTTGCGGGTTCTGTTCATGATTTTTAGCCCACAAAGAGCCCGCAATGTAATATTTTTTCATGATTAAAACCTGCACCCACATGAAATTTTCAAACCGACAACCACACCCACACCTGCAGAAAAACATACAAGTTAGCCCGCAGCCCGCTATATTCGTGGATGAAAATGCGGGTCCCCGCGCAGGGCTCTGCTGTACAGGCTTGGAGAAAGGATCCTCTGGTGCCAATAATTACACACAAGACAATTGATTCCAATATATCTATGTTTGAACACAGTAATGTCAATGAGAATCCTCATGATGATGAAGATCGAGAGACTCCTCATGATCATGAAGATCGTGAGACAAGTCATAAGAAAAAGAAAATAACACAATGCCCATAATAAGGAGAGCGAATAACACTAAGAAGAACTTGTCTAAGACCATCGCAACCAGCATCCACTGTGTACGTCTATATGCCGTGCTTCTCTTATACTGAATGTTCCATTCATCAAGGGTTAACTTCTTTTGTTTTTCTTGCTCTGATTGGCGCTTTGGCGGTTCATAGTGGTCGGATCCGTCAGAAGAAATGCTCACCCCTCCATCAGAGTTATCGCTGGACGCATTGTCATCTTTTATTTGTTGGTCAATGCGGTCACGAATTTGATCCTGGTGGTTTTTCTTCTTAACCTGCTATGAGGAAGAATTATTGCTCACTCAGAATTATTTTTAATTACAAACATTTTACTTATATTTTCAGTAAACTTTGCGTATCACCGCAAAATATAATTCAAGTGTGTGACAAAATTTCTTGTAAGATAATGCTATCTCACCTGTCTATTTCTGCCAGCACCATTTGCTTTGTTAAAACGTTGCACGGATGTACCATTCTCTAGCCTAGCATATGAGGGAGCATGTGGATTATTAACCGTACAATGCATACCAGGATCTATGAATAAATTGCCGGTATGGTTCAAGGAATTTCTCCCCAACCCACCGCTCAGCTGTATTCGTGCGTAAAAAAATAGGGGTGCACAGGTTTACATATCTTACACAAAAATATTTTAATTTACATCACATAAAAGGTGGCAGAAAATGTGAAGAACTCACTCAAAGGTAATATTCTTGTGACTATTGCCATTGGTCGGTTTGCTTTGTGCTCTCTTCTTGTTACTTCTAACAGCTTTTGATGTGTCAATACGGTCACGTATTTGATCCTGGTGGTTTTCCTTCTTAACCTGCTAAGAAACATTATTGCCCACTCAGATTTATTTTTAATTACAGACATTTTACTTATGTTTTGAGTAAACATTGCATGTCATTGCAAAAAATAGTTCACGTGTATAACAAAATTTCTTGTAAGATAATGATATCTCACCTGTTTATTTCTGCCAGTACTATTCACTTCGTTAAAATGTTGTGCCAATGTATCATTCTCTAACCTAGCATATGAGGGAACATGTGGGTTATTAAACATGATCTACGAATAAATTGCTGGTATGGTTCAAGGAATTGCTCCACAACCACCGCTCAGCTGTATGGGGGTGTAAAAATAATTAGGGGTGCACAGGTTTACATACATGTATCATGCACAAAAATATTTTAATTTACCTCACATAAAAGGTGGCAGAAAATGTGAAGACTCACTCAAAGGCATTATTCATGCAACTATTGCCATTGGTCGGTTTGCTTTGTGCTCTCTTCTTGTTACTTCTTACAGCTTTTGATGTGTCAATCTTCTCCAGATCAATGTCAGGATCATGGACAAATTTAACAACTTTCACAATTCGTCTTTCTTCCATCTAATAGTACAACATAGAGACGAATTTGTGAGCAATGATTTCAAGCAGTTGTACTTCTAAAACCAGTTAAAATTCTCTATGATGTGCACGACAGTAACATTTTCTCTAGACGTATAAATATAACATGATACAGGGCTGTAGCTATATACAATTGTATGAGAGTAGGGAGGCAACTGCCTCCTATGTGTGTTTGTTGTTTTGTTTTTCTTAGGTTTTTTTCTTCTTGTTTGTAGTCCTGGCTACGGCTCTGATGATATCAGCATAAAAGGAGACATTTAGAAATAATTTACTTCCCTGATAGCTAAGGTAATTTATGCTTAATTTTCCATTCTATCATTCCGTGCAAAAATCACTGCCAATAACCCACGCTGATTGGTCAATCAGCGTGCTAAATTATGCGATGGAATGAACGCTCCAGAGCGCGAGGAGACCACTACTATGGCGCTAGTCTAAACTCGTCACATTATCAATACAGCCGCTGACGTCGCAAGGCGTGTCCTGTGTAGTGGAGAGCAAAAGTTTAGACTAGCGCCGTAGTAATGGTCTCCACGCACTCTTTTTTGGCAAAATTGACTTGCAATGAGAATGTTACAATATGATTTATTTTAAAATAAAATGGATTTTAGTCATGATAGAATGGTGATTGACCACTGTCA